>CM042011.1:79720931-79838431 GCA_023525715.1 Cichorium intybus
TCAATGGTTGTGTGTGGTTTGTGTATGTGGTATGTGTGTATTTTACACTATACAGTTATCGTGGTAAATATTCAAATAGCGATCACCGTCGCTATTTGAAATCGCGATTTTCGTGGTGTATAGCGTTGATATAGTGGTTTTTTATATTATGTAGAATTTTTATTATGTTGAATTTTTATAATAGAATGTTAGTGTTTCTAATACAAAAAATATGAAATAAGAATATGAAACAACATCCTAGTTTAAGAAAAACAATAATTCATTCAAGTTTCAACTACATTCAACACTATGACAGTAGATCTTCTCCAATAAATCAAAAACTGAAATGTAATCTGATACAATTCACAATATGAAATAACTTTCTTTCAAGCGTATCATCAAACACTTTATATACATATACTTGTTAGGAACTTACAAACCATGTTCCAATTCAAACATTGAACCAATTCATAACCAAGGAATGTAATCCCCTGCTCAAATTACAAACATTGATTACAAGAAATCGTTAATTGGATCAATGGAGACATGCAATTATCAACTGGATAAACCTGCAATCAAGGTTTCATTATTCGAGAAACAAACCCTTAATCAGATACCCCTGGTAAAAAAACGAGTCAATCAGATAGACATGGTGAAGAAACGAGACCTGATACCTGCAATTGATAGCTTCATTGTTTCCCGATTGTTTCATTGTTCCCCGATAGCCTTACACCTGCTTATCCCACATCCGCTTCACATAAAGACACAAGGGAGTATACTAGTTATAAATAGCTCTTATTGGTGTTGCTTCAAATCACCCCTTTAACCTTTTAGGACTTGGTTCATTCCTAAATTTACTTGGTTAAATCAAAATTTAAAAATTTTTACTTGCTAAAACGAAATAGCGGGTTAAATTGCAATAGCGACCAACAAAATCAAGCAAAATTGCGGTAAATAGCGTCGCTATTAGCGGTACCGCTATTTTCTATCGCTAAATGAAATATTACCGCGGTGAACGACTTTATACGCTATAGCGACGCTATAGCGCGCTATTGACTGCTTAGATTTTACATGAAGTACGGTGGCAAAGTGGGCAATGTATGCATATGTAAGTTATGTACATGAAGTACGATGGTGAAGTGAACAAGGTTGACCATGAAGTACGATAGGAAGTGGTTTGGCTGGCTGGTCACGAAGTACCAGTGGGAGAAGTGGTTAGTGCATAGATATGGTACCAACAATATGTGTTTAGGATATTTTGATGATGCTTATGTTAACTTAAGTTATGTTGTATGTTTGTGTATGTGTAAAGGTAATACGTGAATGCATGTGATTACTATAATATCCAAGTACCGTGTTTCTCACTAAGCGTTTGCACTTACCTGTTGAATTCTAACATTTTAGCTTTAAGGGGTATTTTGGAAAAGGACGCAGCGTCATTGCTCCGAGCTCGTATCAAGTTAACTGAAGGGACCAATATGAATAATTTATTAAATTAAGTCTTCCGCTTGTGTTATGAGTTTCATTCAAAGCTAATATTGTTGCAAAATGATTTATAAATAGTACAACGTCAATTTATTTAATTATATTGTTAAATTAAATTAATTAAGTTCAAATGGTTTTTGTCACCCGTACTCTGATAAATGCTTATTTAAATTTAATGCAAATAATTGATAGATTTTTAGAGGTTTTATCTTTTAAAAACTGACTTAATACAATAAGTCACTTATATTTAAGACTCAGCGTCAATGAAATTGAAAAAAATGTGCATATATGAAATGTGCATATGTGTATTTTTGCGCAAATGTGCATATGTGCACTTTTTGTGCACATATGCACCTTCAAAAAAATCAACAACAAAAAAATTGATGAAAAGTATTTAATGTAAGCGACTTAGTTTATTAAGTCAAATTTTTGAAAAAAAAAACGTCTATTTTAAGAGTTTTCAAATTCTCATGACTATATGACTTCTCATATATATATATATATATATATATATATATATATATATATATATATATATATATATATATATATATATATATATATATATATATATATATATATATATATATATATATATATATATATATATAAAGGGATAGAGTCAGAGAAAAAAAAGAGAGAGTGTGATCCAATAAGAGAAAGAGAGTGAGAGAGACGAGAAAAAAATGGTCCATACAGACCCTAAAAATAAGAGTAAACTGCAGTTTTGGTCCCTGTGGTTGCCAAAAACTTGTACTATTGGTCTCTGGTCCATGTAAAAAGTCCAAATTACATTTTCTATTTTTTATCTTTTAACTTATTATTTATTTTTCTAATTACAATAAAAATACACCCCATCCCACCCCTACCTCCACTACCCGTCTCACCCTCTCTCTCTCTATCTATCTATTTATCTATCTATCTCTCTCTTAGTGCGGAAAAAACACATTTGTCCTTGCCCATTTTAAGCACAAAAAATGTTAAGTTGTTCGCAAAATCCCATTTCATCAAACATTTGCATCTCCAGAATCGAAATCAGCTCTAATAACAAAACCAAGATTTTCAATCGAAATTATGGAGGGATTATCCAAAATGTTAAGTTGTAATTATTCAATAGTTGAGTAAGTGACAATTATGGTAGTTTATGTGGCCAACGCAATTATGGAGGGATTATCCATAATTTCGATTATTAAATGTTAGGATAAATAGATTTGAATTGATAGATAAAGGTTTATCTTATTTGAATTCAAAAAGGTTTATCTCTAAAGGCTTATCTGGTGGCCACTTGGAAACTATAAATAAAGACCCCTAGGCACCATAAAAGCCACGTCTTTTTCCTCTCTTCCCTCTCTCTGGAACTTTCGAAAACCCTAGTATTGGGTGTGACTTCATTTGAGGCAAGGCACTTGCGTTGCTTAGCTTGCAAGAAACGACTAAAAGGTTAGTTTTTCTGATTTATTTCTTTTAGTTAATTTTGTTTGGCCTTTAGGATTTTGTTACATGTTCAAAGTTAGAAAACATAGATCCAATCTAGGTTGCATGTGAACTTAGGGTTTTAGTTCATAGATTTGCAGAAAACCTTTCAATGGTATCAGAGCTTTTGGTTGTTTTTCCTATTGAATAGCTGTAATAGTTTTTCCTAAAATTTAGGGTTTATTGTTTCTAAACCCGAAATATGGCCAAATCAAAATTTAGGGTTAGGGTTTTAGAAACCCTAGCCCCTCCCCTTTATTATTTTCGAAAATTGCATAGGGTTTTAGAAGGTATTCTATTTTTGGTAACTTTTGATTATTTAATAATTTGATTACCTTAAACCCATTATATGTTTTTCGAAAATTAGGGGGTTTAAGATAGGATTAAATTAATTTGATTAATTTATGATACCTATCTAGATTTAATTAATTTAATTAATTGTTTAATTAAAAGATAAATTAAATCATTTAAACGTTTAAATTTAATTTTAAAATTAATAGTTAATTTTTCGAAAATTAAATAGATAAACCAGAGATATTTTAAAAGTTTAAAATATTTAATATACCTATCTGGATTTAATTAATTTAATTAATTGTTTAATTAAAAGATAAATTAAATCATTTAAAGGTTTAAATTTAATTTTTTAATTAATTGTTAATTTCGAAAAAATTAAATAGATAAACCAAGAATATTTTAAAAGGTTTAAAATACATCTTATATATATATATATATATATATATATATATATATATATATATATATATATATATATATATATATATATATATATATATATATATATATATATATATATATATATATATATATATATATATATATATTATAATTAAAAGTTAATTTTATATGTATAAGATAATTGGTCAGTCAAATCAATAGTTGGCCTCATTCACAAAATTGTCCTATAAAGAGGGTATAAGGAGACTGCCTATAAAATGGTAGTCTAATGGGTGTCCACTCTCACCCACCGCTCTCCTGGTCAGTCGAGTGTCGTTAGCCGAACGGGTTTGATAGGACCACTTAATTTCATTAAAAGTATAATGTTATTAATGAAAGTACTAGAACAGCTTTATAAATCCCAAATCTAGTTACTTTAGAAAAAAATGTGAAAAGCTGCTAATCCATGAAATTACACATTACACTTTATGAGACATTATAGGAGCGTGTGTGGTTAACCGGCACACTAATAGGAGCTCATAAAGAGTGGTAATGGGTTTCTCATGATTTATCATTATTGATGGAGCGCGTGTGGTTAACCGGCACATCAGTTAGAGATGATAAATGACATTGAGGTTACCGAGCATATTTGCATGGTTATTCACATCTAGTTTGTGATCCTCGGCATCCCAGTCACAAACAGTAGAGCATATCCGAGATTAAACATGTCATTGAACAGTTCATAGAATCTCACAGATCTAGGAATTTCATAAGACTGAAATTGATAAATGATTATCTACCTTAATAACCATTATGTTGTGATTACGGCATCCCTCTTCACACCATAGTTGGGGTCTTTTGGATCCTAGCCTTGTTAAATAGTATATTGGGTAATTGTTTAAAAGGATTAAAATTAAACTAATAAATTCAAATTCTATATATGTCTGAAGAAAGTGTCATTCTCCTCCTACTTCCCCTTCACCCATTTTTGAGAGCTTCAGAAAGCACAGGTTCAATATGGTAAGGCTGACTGGCCTTGACTATGTGATATGGCTTTGCAATTAGAGAATGGTTCTTAGTTTTGCTGGCAAACCATATCTGACTAAGTGTCCGCTCCTTGTTCTACCAAAGCATGGTATCACATAGTAGCTTGTGATGAGCATGCCCCCTTGACTATTAAGTCAAAGGAAGTTCGTTGCCTTATGCTATTTATCATTGACCCCGAGTTCCGCATGGATTTAGAATTCCTGGGGTTAGATAAGTTAGCACAGCTGGTTGAGGAAAGGTTCCGAGAACTGGTTGAAAAAGGAACGAACTAGGATCTTCAAATGGCTTGAAGTTACAAGCTAGAAGGAAGTAGCACCAGTTTGCATGTTCTCATGATTGAGGGATACATGGGCAAACTGTATAAAATTGGGTCACCCCTTCTGATCGGGAGTTAAGCATTAGCTCGACTCGCTGATCTGTTCATCTAGATGAACAGAAAGGGTAACCAGATAAGACAATCATGGAAATGCATTTAATGACGACTCTGTATGAGTCGTTCATGGAGAAGCATAGTTCCATTGATTCAGCTGCTTCAGGATTGAGTCCAGTATTAAGGCGCATCAAGAAATGATCCAGATCGTCTAAACCGATTGTTCGATGTCTCAAACTGGGAATCCACAGGTGGGACACAGTCACAGAAAGATTGTAAAAATGCTCAAAAGCCAAACAGTTTGGCAACTCAGTAATATCTTAAAAACTCAGAACACCTGATCCTCATTTCCATGATACAGGATGTGTTTCTCACATTTGCTCTGTATGCACGGACTCTGTAGGATGTGGGATGTTGTCGCACAGGAGCATATTCGGATTGTATCTAGAGCTCGTGCAGTTTTTGGAGTTAAGCTAGATATTTGTTCGTGTTATTATCTCATAGATACATATGACATTGTTTCGCATAGTACATTGTTCTGAGGATAATTCTAGTTTAATAAAATATTTTCTTTTGAAACCTGATTATTTTAATTATCCTCGAAATGTTGTGATGGCATAAATGGTAATAACTTGAATGTTGATACATCCAATGGGATTGGATTCATGAATTGTGTTCCTTATGATTGTTAAAGTGAATTTTATGAGAATCACTTCAACCAAAGGTCCAGTTGGACAGGACTTTGGAATCATTTGACTTAGAGTCGCATGATGAATTGAGTGCTTAATAAAATTAATTGTGGCAAGAAATGAATCACCCAAAGATCCAATGGATATGATTTTGGAATAAGTTGACTTGGATTCAGGTGAGGATTGCATATCTTGAACAAAATTAACAAAGTCATAAATTTACATAGAGATGTAAAAGATATTAAGATTTTGAGCAACAGACACATAAGTTACTGTGTATTGCTCGAATCTTCGAACATAACACAATTAGTTATAATTCATGATATTTGCCAATTAGTATGACAAATATGGCTTCGCTTATCAGAATAAGCGATTGATTAAAACCTTGAAGTGTTCAAGGATTTCAAAGGAAGTATAAGATCAACAAAACCTGAGTGACAACATAGACTGAGAAAATGTTTCACAGTTTATCCTCTTCTAAGAACATTAATGGTTATAATGTATCTTAGGGAAGATGATGGAGCATTGGTCGAAATAGATCGATCCTCGATGTATAAGATACATTTCCAATTAGTTTTTCGATGAATTGAATATTCAACCAGTCAGACCATAGAAACCATATAAAGACCACATTTTAGACTAAGTAGGTTATGCAGACACTGTCTGAAATGTAAAGCTGGAATCGTCCCACTTGTACATATAAAGTCCAGGGTCATGTAGCGTTCGTCCGAATCTCATGACTAGCCTGAACCTGATCAACAATGTCGTTTCATTGGTTGTCCCATTGTACCTGTGAAAGAAGAGCTCTTTTAGAAAGGACTCATGTTCTAAGGAAAAGTGGGAGTTAAGACAGTCATGGATGAGATCAGGATTAGCCAAGTGAAAGAACCTTTAGTCATCACTAGGCTTTGGGTAGGAATCAAATTCCTGTTAAACCTGGCATACTCTTCTCTTAACCAGTAGTGATGATCACCGTCATAAGTAGTTATGATCTGGGTGACATACCGATTAGTGGTAAAACACTAAAGTTGGTACAGATAAGCAATCCGACTACTTTGAAGCATTGGTGAGCCCGGTTGCTTCCAAATAAGAGAACCTTAAGGCGAGACACGATCTATGTAACAATTTGATTGATTTTACACCTGGTCTAACAACCAGTGGGAGTAATTGAATCATCAAAAGAAAGCGACATGGATAGAAATGTACTTACAGATCATCTGGTTGAGTGAGACGATACTCAGAGTCAAGGAACTGATTTCGAGAGAAGCACTCTCAATAGAAGATGAAATCCGAAAGGATATTGTTTAGTAAAGCCGCACCTTGTGAGTCGTTAGTGGAGCGTGTGTGGTTTACCAGCACACTAATAGGGACTCACAAAGAGCGTGCCAGTACAAAGGTACATGGGCCCGGGATTAATCCCACGGGCATCTCGCAAGAAAGGACATTCTGATTCTCAAAATATGCCAAAAGTTTGGATTTTGTGAATAGCCTGAAAGATTCCAATAACTATGTCAGGAAGGTTTGGACTTCGGATTCTCAAAATGTGCTAAAAGGTTTGGATTTTGTGAATAGTCTGGAAGTCTCAAAGCCAGTGGGAGTATCGTTGTTATCTGCTATCACTATATGTGGGTTATATACTGTTTCTAGGAAACATCTCTTATCATTACAAAGTGTAATGACTTGGTGTTGAGAGACGGTTCGCTATGAAAGACTTAAAAGAGATACAACATACTTAGGTGGTTGCGAACATCTATTAGATAGATCAAAACTCTGCCAATATGATCTTGATAAGATTCAAGATGCATAAACTCAAGAAAAGAGTTTCCTGTCATTGCAAAGTGTGATGACTTGGCATGAAAGAAATAAAAAGGGTGCAACATACTCACATAGTTCACAGACATCTATCGGATAGATGAAACTATCAGTATAGACCTAGCCTTGAGATTATGATCTTAATGAGATTCAAGATGCATAAGAAAGAGTCTCCGAAAGGAAAGAGTTTCTGAAAAGTTATGACACACGAATTATAAGTAATCTTAAGATTCTGAATGGGTTTGGAATAAGATTAGATCGGATCCTTCGAGCTTCTTGGATCGATCAAAAGTGTCATGAGGATGTCCTGATAACTTGATGCTTAGAGCATAGTAAGTTGGATTCAGGATATAACCTGGCTAGGAATACTGAATGGATTTTTGAAACACGTGAGAAATCATTGGGAAATGGTTAGGGTGAATGTGGTAGTAATAATTTGAAAGGAGTTTCAAATTGGTAATTATTAACACCAGCACGTAGTGCTTAAGGACTTCATGGTTGAAGAGTTTCGTTGGTATTCTGATGGAGCGCGTGTGGTTCATCAGCACATCATAACACCTCGAAATAGTCTTAGGGTGCAGTCATGTAGACTAAAGACCCCAAGAACCATGGGTAGTCACAGTACACATCACCGAAATGGAGTTGTGAGAGAGAAAGACAGAATGACAAATTGAGATATCATCGGAAGAGTGTCCGATTGGATTTTCTGCAATAAAGTGTATCAATGTAAGACATTTTAGATACATAGAAAGAGTGAAATGTCATATACACATAGATATAAAAGGCTTGAATTAAAAGTTTAAAAGAAAATAAGAAACCGATAATAGTTTTATGACAAATCCGACTTGGTGATTACCTCGTGGAGACATAGTAATAAGCAGGAGTAGCTGCCAGTCAGATTTTATGTTTCGCTTTTGCATGTTTTACTTCCCGAATAATTTATTTATTCAGAAAGGTCCACAGTCGCTCATACTTTGGGAAGTAATTATTGAATCAAGACTGTCATGAATTGGTTTGTAGATTGTCTAAGGAGTTAGACATAGCAATAGGATTGCTACAACGTTCATGAGTACTTAGAAATGGAGATTTGAGTATTGGACAAACCCACACTCAATAGATTGCTTCATGGATTACATCACGAACAATGTTGAGATGATAATATACTATGGTCTTGAAGTGGGGAGATATGAGTTATAATTTACAAGGCGGTTACTCATTGATAGTACGAAAACGCATCAGTAACTCGATGTTGTAAAACGTGCTGTTGTGAGTGATTTGTCTGGTAAAAGATATAAGCATATGAGTCGAAGCTTATTCGTCCCTTAACCCTGACAGGAAACAGATATCTGTAGGCCTCTCGATGATTTTGAAGTTGACTAAAGTGCTGGCCAGCCCGGACTGAAAAGATGTGTTCAATTGGAAGTCCTATGTCATATGCAAATCAGAAATCGGGAAACAGAGTATCGGACAGAGATTGATCTCAATCCATGTCTCCTGTCCGAAAATATCTTGTTGGACGGAGGATCATATGATCACTTATCTATGGACAGAACTGACTGGGTCAGAGTTCGGCAGCAGTTTCTAGGAAGCTACAGTTTGCTGATTAATTAGAGGTTAAATTGGAAATTATAGTAATAGACTTATCCAAGTGGGAGACTGTTGGATTAAGTGTCTAAGACATGACTAATAATTAGTATTTACTTAATTAATAGAAGTAAAGTCCATTTGGGTTGCCCTCATAGCTAGATGTTTGGTAGAAATTTCAGGAGAGAGAAAGATTGATTTATTATATGATTAATAAATCAATAGAAATAAAATAAATAGTTTATTAATATATTAAAGTGATAATATATTAATTAGAAACTATATTAATTAATTAGAAATTAATATAGAATTAATTGGAATTAATTTGGTGATTAATTTGATTAATTAAAGGTGCAGGGGCTGAATTGTAATTATTCAATAGTTGAGTAAGTGATAATTATGGTAGTTTAAGTGGCCAACGAAATTATGGAGGGATTATCCATAATTTCGATTATTATATGTTAGGATAAATAGATTTGAATTGATAGATAAAGGTTTATCTTATTTGAATTCAAAAAGGTTTATCTCTAAAGGCTTATCTGGTGGCCACTTGGAAACTATAAATAAAGACCCCTAGGCACCATAAAAGCCACGCCTTTTTCCTCTGTTCCCTCTCTCTGGAACTTTCGAAAACCTTAGTCTTGGGTGTGACTTCATTTGAGGCAAGGCACTTGCATTGCTTAGCTTGTAAGAAACAACTAAAAGGTTAGTTTTTTTGATTTATTTTTTTTAGTTAATTTTGTTTGAACTTTAGGATTTTGTTACATGTTCAAAGTTAGAAAACATAGATCCAATCTAGGTTGCATGTGAACTTAGGGTTTTAGTTCATAGAGTTGCAGAAAACCTTTCAAAAGGATGATATCTTTAGGTGATTGAAAGTATCCTCATAACAGCCAGATCTGATGTGATCATGGCAAATAAAACATCCTCAGTTAATACGTTCTTCTGAAACAACACCAATCTTCGCAACATAAACAGTTGTAAAACAAGCAACATACAATATCAATTTTAGGAAGCATATGAATTCTGATAGGTTACCAGATCTCAAGATATCCTGATATTAGAAGAAGGGCAATTAAAATTTTGTTCTAGAAAGTAAACCAAAATGGCGAATCATAATTCGAGTTGAAATGATAGACGACAAAGATCTTAAAACATCCTCAAATGAGCCAAACTAATTCATTTCAATAGAGATTAGAACACAACTTTTTTTTATCCAATTTCAATATATTTTTCAATCACAGTGCTACTTGTGTACAAATGAAAGTAAAATAAGCCAGAGGAGAAAACACAACAAGGCCCATCATTAGAAGCTAAATTTCATCAAAATCAAAATCAAAATCGAGAATTCAATCAAGCGAGTTTATAGCCTTTACCTGAAAGATGGGTTTGATTTTTTTTCTCTTGGAACCCCTTTTCAAGGTTTATAGAGGAGAGAGAAGGTATAGGGTGTTCTTGTAGTTTGTATAGATGTGTGTAAGCATTACCCGAAAGACTAGTCTCGATTGTTCAATCTCGATCTTGAGGTTTAGAAGAAAGACTTAGAGAGAGAGACGAGGTAGTGGGGGTAGGGGTTGGGTGTGGTGTATTTTTCTTTTCTTTTTTAATTAGTAAAATAAATAACAGGTTAAAAGAAAAAGGAAAAAAAATTAGAAAGCGTAATTTGGTCTTTTTACATAAATCAGGGACCAATAGTAAAACTCTTGGCAACCACAGGGACCAAAACTGTCAAATAGAAAAGCTTGGACCAAAACTGAAAAAACATGACAACCACAAGAACTAAAACTGTCATTTACTCTAATAATAATAATAATAAATGAATAAATCAATATTATTTGTATATTTATCCGACTTACAATAAAGGTATAACATATTGATATTGTTTTTGTTTTTGTTTTTGTTTTTGTTTTTTTGGCTTATTTTAAAACGAACTTTTTCATTTAAAATGTTAGTTCAAATTGAAAATGTAAACTTGAACTATACTGAATTTTTGTGGAATGTAATTTATATATGAATGATTATAGAACTTATTTTTAATAGTTATTGATTAATAGAGAAAAACTATTTAAATTCAAATACATACTCATATTTCTACGTGAATCCGAATAAATTCAAATGTACATTAAGTAAATCTATATGTAACTTTTTTTACTATTTCAACCTTAATATTTTTTAATGTGATGTTATTATAAAAGTTTCAATTAAATAATATTTTGATACAAACCATTTAATAAGATTTTTTAAAAGCAACGTATTATAGACGAGGAACAATATTAGATGGCAGTATTATAGATTTAAAAATGAAACAAGGTACAAACGGAGGTGTGTAGAGGAAATGAACAGGACAAAAGAGACCCGGGGAAGAACCTTTCTGGGATGTCGTATTTACTGCTTGGTTTGATTCTTCCATCACTTCCTTTTTTGACTTTCCATCAAACTACAAATTTCCATATACTTCACTTTTTCAAAAGACTATACACTTTATGCCATAAAAATAAATTATGTTCTGCTCATTAAATTAGTGAAAGCGAGTGCTTAACGTAAAATAATATTTTTACATAATTTCATCTTCAACTTCTATTTTTGAAAAAACATATATATAAACTTATATTGCAAGAGTATAATTTAAGTCTTAGATTCCTCAAATATTATGGAAATATTTGCCAAAACTTGATGCTAGCCGGTAGTTGAAATTGAAAGTTGTATATTTTATTTGAGCAAAATTATTAGGCAAAAGCGGTTTTTAGTTTTTAAAAGTGTAAAATTATATAAAACTCAAACACTTAATGTCAAATTTGTTCATTGAAATTTTAACATTGTTTTCATTTGGTTAGTTATCTTTATTGAAGTTTTAAAATATAATTTAATTTGCTAATTGTGTTTCAAATAGTACTATCAATAACAAGTTTCCATATTTGTTTTAGACTATATAAGAATATAAGATCATGAACTTCTTTTTTGGCTATTTAAGACATTAAATATTTTTGGGCTATAATTAGTCACTAAATTTTTAAAATTGTGATTGTTCTTTTTTATATATATTTTTAGCATTTTGTTTTACCAATTTCATTTGTATTTCGTTTTTACATGTTTTTCACAATTCTTTTTTATAACTTTTAAGATTTGTTGAGGTTAAAAGCAAAACAATTGTTAACTAAGCATCATCTAACCATTTGCAAGAATTATCCAATACCAATTTCATGTCGGTAATGGTTCCTTGGTTATCTTCAGTGATTGACGCGTAGATAATGGTACAACCAGAGGAGCTTTATTTTAGTTTCCTTAGTCTTCAATCTCTCGCCAAACACAGGGGTTGTATAAGCGGTTATTTCTCGGAGAGGGTGTTGGAGTTTCGCTTGGTTTAAGTATAACTTATTAGTTCGGACGATTTTGAACTTGGAGAAAGTTGGAGATTGGTTCTGGTGTTGACAGTCTTAGTATTTTTGGAGTTGGGTTGAAGTTTTAGCCTTAGTGATTTGTCATATACGCTTGGCTTGCTTTAATATGGAATTTATTGATTCGAACAATTTCGCCCTTGGAGAAAGTTGGGAATGGTTCTGGTAGTCTTAGTTAATTTGGAGATGGGTTGAAGGTTGGACGATTTTCCCCTTGGTAGGATTTAGGTCTGCAGTTTTGGTCAGAGCTGTTTAATTCTTGAAAGTTCATGGATATTCCTTTTTTGTTTTCAATTTATAGCCTAAGCAATCTGTCATTTGTGTTTGGCTTGGCTTAAGTGAGGATTTTAATGGTTCGGACGGTTTTGCCCTTGGAGGTTGCTAGAGTTTGATTATGGCGTTGGCAGTTTTAGTTCTTCGGGAGTGGGGCTGAAAATTGGACGATTTTGCCCCTGGTGGGTTGTGGGTATGCTGTGGTTTATAATTATTCTTATCATAACATATCGTAGAATACTTATCATTTGATCTCATAAAGGAACCAATCATACAATATCCAATCCCTTAAACAATATCCATTCATCTTGATATGGTTCAACAGCCCTAGCTATGTTCGGTTACCAATATCATCCCCATCACTTAGGCATCAACCTGCAACCTAGGCATTTACTCTCTCACATAAGCATAAATCACCACTAAACACATCCTCCATGCCACATTGTCACAAAAATTGCCACATGTGCATTATCTATACCACATGAACACTAGCCACATCACGTTACCTCTAATCTTGCCCTATAGTCACTAACATGTCATACACATAATAACCTTGTCACTTATGCATTACATGACATACAAATAAAATCCTTGACAACTAGGTATTACCCATGCACATGTTGCCAAATGAGCACCAACAGTGTGATATATAAACACTATCCTTGCCATCAAGGCACTAATCATACTAAGTAAATATTATCCAAACCACCTAGGCACTATCTACCCCATATAGATAATATCCATCTACACATGCACTATCTAGTCACATAGATAATATCCATCCACACAAGCACCATCTGGTCATCAAGTAACATTTAACTATAAAAGCATTTTATAGTCATTAGGTGACATTCAACTACATTCGAATTTACCATGACACAAAAGTAGCATTTAAGACACGTAGGCTATAACAAGAAACACATTTAATTTTCAAGCCACTAAGGCAAATATCAAGCCACCAAGGCAAAGTATCAAGCCACAACGGCAATGTATCAAGTCACAAAGGCATGATTAAAGTTATATAAACGACACCGCAAACCACCTAGGCAAATACGTATATTATCATGAATTAGTTATGCATAATCCAAATAAGTGCACACAACACAAAGATAACATTTCCACTACCATACTCCGTATCAATCTTATAGAGGAAGGCTAGGTTACTCACCTTGAAGTTCCTGATGAGAAATATTTTCCAAGTAATGAGTTCCTTAGTCTTCTTCATCGTCCCCGAAATCCATCCACACACACACAACAACATTTATCTCATTTTATATTTTCTGTACAGCCTCTTATTCCAACACAATTTTATCCCATTTACATCTATAATCACTTTTTGATTTATAAAAGAGAAATAAACTAGACTCTTATAGCTTTCCAAAGATACTAATCTCATACTCATTTGATTTACCAATGATTTTATATGAATCTATCAATAAAGCAACAATGTGCTGTTAAAAATCCATTTGACAGCACCATACGAAATGTGATTTTCATCAACCTATGGAATATTTATGGGAAATTGATTG
Organism: Cichorium intybus; assembly: GCA_023525715.1. Classification (NCBI taxonomy): domain Eukaryota; kingdom Viridiplantae; phylum Streptophyta; class Magnoliopsida; order Asterales; family Asteraceae; genus Cichorium; species Cichorium intybus. The sequence goes on from CM042011.1 coordinate 79,735,243, forward strand.
GAATCCTTTAAGAACCACTAATAATGTTCATTTTCATCCAAACCACTAGTTATGCCTCCACCAATTTCATCAAAATCGCGGATTACACAAAACCCCCAATTTCTAGGGTTCATATGATTAAAATCCCATAACTCATGAATAAAAGTTACCCATTAGTTGAATAGTGACCCGATGGTGCATAGAAACAAGAATAAATCACTTAGCATCATAGGTTTAACCCTCCCCCAAGTTTTATACTCAGATTGCACAACAAACCCCACCCAAAATCGAGTTTCAAAGCAAGAATTTGATAGATCTTTACCTTAAATTGTTGGAATCTTTAATTTGCTTTGTGAATTCCTCAAAAATGAACTTGATCTTTCATGCATGCTTCAAAATCGTCTGCTCCCCCTTTCTTCTCCTCTGAATCATGTTTTTGCTGAAATGAGAAAGAACCCCTAACTAATACAAGTCAGTTTCTAGAAGTGATAATAATGGCCCCTCCAATTTCGCTTATTCCACCAATGACCCTAAAACTTAGTTGATTAAGTGAAACACTTGAATTTTAGAGTTTACACCATGATTAAATTTATTATTCATTTAAACCCTTGACTAAGTCACTCTTAGTCCATAGTTTCGTCATTTTGGCAAAATGGCCCTTCTCACATAATTTCTTGCATTGGGGGTCCCTTTTCTACCCAAAATCATCACACTAATACCACTATATATTACAAATATTCTAGAACATCAAAGGAAATTGATTAATACTTACCAATTCAAAATTGCTATTACAGGAAATCAGGAATTATTATGAATATACTTACCGACTTGATTGATATCATGTGACAGTTTAATTAGTCATATATAATGTTTATTAAGTTTAATGTACATATTATTGTAATGAATAATATGTAAAATTATAGAATGATAATATATATACATGAATGATGGAGATTTCGTGAACTGAATATGTGAAATATGATATCTAAAAGCATGAATGATAATTTGAAAGCATTATTATATGATGAATATATATGAACTTTAAGATTACATGAACGATGAATAAAATATTGAAGTTGTATATGAGAACTTTGTAGACTGATGTTATGAAAATCATATGAGCATGTTGAATATGTAGAATGAAATCATGAAATTATTAAAAAAGAATTTAAAATTATAAATCAATCAATGTAGGCATGAATGTTGATCATATTGAAGTTGAAATGTTAAATATGTATATTGGAACTATGATAATATGATGAATATGTATATTTAAATATTGAATACATTATGGAAAATTATAAACATTTGTATGGTAGAACATTAGAGTGTTGCATTATCAATTGAATACATGTGTTACATGGTGGTAATATTGAATATGGTTTGATTATAATGTTATACCAGATATATAAATATGTTCAATTCTTGTAATAATGACTATATATAAAATATTTAAAACAATATAATATGACATGATGATGAATATTAACAATTTATTTAATGTGCTACTACTAGGAAGTGATTTAAAAGATGAAAGAAAAGAAAACAAGTTCTAGATAATAATATCATTTTAGTGGATTCAGAAAATGAAGATGCCTGTGTCGATGTGGATATCCAGAAAGAAGGATTTTTGATACTTAAATTTCTAGATACCAAAAATATTTACTAGATATTACAATAGACAAATTTCCCATTGAAATGATTTTGAACTCATAATTACGGTTATTATCGAAATGGTTCAACACGAATGCTTTTCACAATCACGCAATAAACTTTTTTTCACACACATACACACACGCACACACACATACACACACACACACATATATATATATATATATATATATATATATATATATATATATATATATATATATATATATATATATATATATATATATATATATATATAAAAAGATCATTTGAGAACCCAAAACATAGTTCTTTTATTTTCATATAAGGGCATGATTGTAATTTTACTACTCTCCTTTAATTTTGATTTTTTATTTTTGGCAAGGATAATATCAACTCCTAAAAATAAGCATAAAAAATTTGAATTTTGATTTTTTTCTAAAAGAAATATATATATATATATATATATATATATATATATATATATATATATATATATATATATATATATATATATATATATATATATATATATATATATATATATATATATATATATATATATATATATATATATATATTAAATCAGTTTTTTTAAATTAAAAAAACATAATTTTTTATTTAAAAAAAAATCACATTTTCGAAATTAAAAAACATATTAGTTAATATATCTGCAGGTGCATATATGCATACTCGCTGGTGTATATATGCATATTTTCAAAATTCATATATGCATATTCGTATTTCTAATATCTGAATGTAATTAATGAACAAACCAATTTATTAAAAATTAAAATATACAACTATTTTGAACGATACATACATAACATACAAAACACTACAACAAAAAAAAATCATAATATTTTTATTATTTATTCTTCGACTGTCAGTTCTTCACTTTATCACTTTTCACTTCTTCACTTTGCTCGATAAAATCTTAGTATGTATAAGAACATTAATAAATATACATATTAAAAAAGTACTTATATCATACATGTATATATATATATATATATATATATATATATATATATATATATATATACACATGTATACAAGTACGTATATGTTAATAAAGATGCACATATGTAGAGATTCGCATATACACATATGGAGAGATACACATGCACACATATGTTTATGCACATTTCAACAAGCATATGCACAAACACATAAGTATATGCATATGTGCACACACATACGTATATGCATATATACACACATATGTATATGCATATGTGCACATATACATATACACATATACATATATGGATCTATTCTAAAGTAATTAGTGTGGTTCAAGAGCTTACTAAATCGAGTATCATAAAATGAAATTTTAGTTTTGTTGAGGTTCCTCTTGGCTTCATGAATGCAAAACTGATATTAAGCCAATGATGATGTTGTACAAAGCAGTGGTCGAGAGTGCTACCAGAAGGTATCTGGATCATAATTATAATGTTAATATCATTCTACACAAATGAGGGCATTTAGGCCAATGGATTGTAATAGTCTAAATGAATGTTACTTATATGTGAGCGGGGGAGTTGTTGAGTATGTGGAGCCTAATCCGAACCTAGGAGTCCTTATGATCGAAGAAGATCAGTTGCCTAAAGCAACCAAACTGAGGCGACGAATGCTAGTACGGTTGAATGTCGTGCTTCGTCTAGACCAGTTTCTTTGAACAAGAATGTGAGCTCCGCTTCGAATGACCATGCGATGCGAAAAGAAGATCAATCAGGTGTAGAGTAGGTATCACGAGTCTGGTGTATTCACCATTTGCTAACTCTACTTTAAGGTCGTTCGCAGGATTACATCATCCGGTCCGAGGAGCAGCCTTCGTGCTGGTCTGAGGCTTTGCAGTAGATCCTACTCAAGGATCAGATGTGTAGATTCGAGATGTTAATAATAGGGAGAAGCTACTTCAGAAGCGAAGTGTCGCCTTGACACAAGTTTTAAGGTCTGCTGTCGTCAGAAAGTTGGTGTGCATAGCATGTTCTGGAGAACCGTTGCTGTCAGAATATGGTCTGCCGCAACATGTTTCATTACTTGTCCCATCAGCTGGCCTAGTGCAGAATGTCAAAGGCTAGAAGACTTGTCATCATCAATCTCGGATTCCGTACCTAGCTATATATATATCTCCTTGTAACCAAGAGTGTTAGCATGTGCGATTGTTAGAGTACCGATTATACTTGTAAATTTTGTATAGCATTCATAATAAAAATTCTCTCTAGATCCATAGTGGACGTAGCTTGATCTCGCGATCGTGTGAACCACTTAATTCTCTGTGTTGATCTTTGTTTGTGCGACCTTCTTGTATTTCTTGCTGTAACGATTGCTTTTGGTCGAGTGCTAACTGTCAAGTGTTCGTTTGGCTGAATCTTGATCTTAAGAGGTTGGAAGTTTTCGATCTCGCTTGTTGCTTACCCAACATAAGCGACTAATTTCTTCGTGACATCTCCCAAGGAAATTTTTTCATTGGATTAAATATTCTGGATATGTAATTCAGAGATAGCACTTAACATAAGTATATATATATATATATATATATATATATATATATATATATATATATATATATATATATATATATATATATATATATATATATATATATATATATAAAAGACATGGAATATATGTAGCATTTCAGTACCTCAAAACCCATATCAAGCATTAACTATAACTATAACTTGAAATAGATGTATTATTCTTGCACCTAAAAAGTTACTAAAGAATTTATAGCAGGTCGGTACCTCAAAATACGAAGTCGAAGACGCCGTTGCTGGATACGAAGACGGAAGGATTCCTGACGGACATTGGTGACCACGGAAGAAGACGTCGGCACAATTGATAGAAATCATGATATCGGGGAAGACAGACACTAGAGACGACGATGATGGTGGTCGTTGGAGGTCAGAAGGTCTGTTGATGATGTGTGGTCGGACGGCGAGGATGTCGATGGTCGATAAAAATCGTGATCTCGTCTGTGGTGCCAGCAACAATTACCATGGTCGATATGGTGGCGAGGGATACGACTAGGGCACAAATGAGGATCCGATGGGTATTAGTTGACGAAGAAGAAAGAGTGAAGGAGACTAGGAGAGAGATTGGATGAGAGAGAAAGAGAAAAAGTATGCTTATTTACATTTAATTTACCCTAATTATTTGAGATTTGATTTAATGATTTTTTATAATTCCTATTATGCCCTTGACAGATTTCCTAAATACAAAAAATATCATTAAATTTTATATTAATTACAATATTGCCATCTTGTATCTTTACAAATGATTTTTTTGATCTAATGGACCACAAAGTATTCTCAGGTTATAATGGTTTTTTGGGTTCTCACAAGATTTCAAATCTCTCTCTCTCTCTCTCTCTCTTTCTCTATATATATATATATATATATATATATATATATATATATATATATATATATATATATATATATATATATATATATATATATATATATATATATATATATATATATATATATATATATATATATATATATATATATATATATATATATATATATATATATATATATATATATATATATATATATATATATATATCACAACTAATAATTAGGACATGTATTTAGCTGAGGGTTGTTCAAAGAAAAACTCCTTTAATAAGGCTTTAATAAGGCATATCTATGTGGGTGATTTTTTTTTTTACATACATATGTCCTATAAACCGAGTTTTTTTTATTAAGATTACCCTTTAGTCAATCCCAAAATAAAAAAATTGCGATTGAAATTCATAATTTTTAACAATGAAAATATGTAAAGAAATCACCATTTAAGTTAAATAATCAAAAAGTATTATTCATAAATTAATATGATTACAAGAATATTAATATTATGAAATTTTAAAATCCTATATCCCTTTTATTCATGTTTCAAATGAAATGTTTCGATTTAAAATTTATAAACACTTGTTATCTTACACAAAGATGATTTTACAGCTATATGAGAGTATCAGTAATAGAATTGTTATAATAACGGTAGTTACTAAAGGTATACTTGGTTCAGAAACAAGAGTATAACAAGACGTATTGACTAGTCAATAATTGTAAAAAAATATATATGAGAAATGAGTGCTTAAAAATATATATGAAAAATGAGTGCTTAAAAATATGGGCAAAAGTGTATGAATATACGGACAAAAGAGGAATGAAAAAAATTAGGATTGGCCAAAAAGGAGAATAGAAAATAGGAGCATATAAAGAGAGATAGGGAGGTGTCACCGTCAACTTGTGTAGCACCTGTGGCTGTGCGTGGGGGCGGGGCTTCGAGTTTCCATTGAGTCTTAATTTGCTACTACTAGTATATTCTACTGATCGCACTTATAACCCAGTATCAGATTGTGTGTTAAAAGTTTATGAGAGAGAGAGTAACGTGTCACGGGTTTGTCTTGAAAAGCTCTTATTTTTCGCAGTTCGAGACAGACACATATTCTCTCTTCTTCTCTCTCTACATATATTCGAGGTTGTCTGTTTCTCTTCATATATATATATATATATATATATATATATATATATATATATATATATATATATATATATATATATATATATATATATATATATATATATATATATATACCAAATAAGTGTGTTTTTAATTTTTATTTACTAGATAGGTGTAGTTTTAACAATATGTAAATTTATAGGGACCAAAATGAAAAAAGCTAAACCTGTCAAGGATATTTTAGGTATTACACGTCTTTTTCAATACTCCCTTCGCGAATCACGCGCTACATTTCTCGTATTAACAGTGTTTCAAAATAAGCAACTCATCGGTTTCAATCTTTAGCGAATCGAATCCCATCTAAAATTCCGAGATTCCTGGGTTTATGAAATCTTCTTATCGATTGAATTTCTAGTGTACCAATTAGGGTTTACGGACTGATTACCACTATAAGAGATCATAGAAGAAGAACCACAGAAGCTAGAAATCGCGGAATCGAAACCCAAGAAGGCTAAATCAATTGATATCACTCGAGGTAATTCATGTTTTCATCGATTGAATCAGTTTTTTGAAGTTAATTTCTGTGCATGTTCTCAAATTTTTGTTTTGTAAGGTCTTCGTTAATCTCGATCGAATGAAAATACAGAACCAAGTTGTGATTCCTGAAATCATTGATTATTATTGGGTTATTGTAATGAATACGTGACTTTAGGTTTAGATATTAATCATAATCGGTGGTAAAATCAATTTGAGCTGCTTGTTTAGCTAGTTACAATCCGCATTCATAGATGATGTATCCATATGTTTTGGTTTTGTCTCCTCATTTAACGTGACTTCTTCATCGTCCAACTCTTTCAACAAGCCAAATCTAACCTCTCAAGATTTTGATTCCCAACTGGCATTATTTTCCGTGGCCCAAATTGATAAGTAAATGCTTCTACACCTCATACATTAAAGATGACAAAGCTCTCATTCAACTAAAAAAGAAAATAAAAATAGTTGGATGCATTGAAGGGCGCTCTTGCTCGTCAAATTAGTGATTTGGCTCCTACATTGCTGAAGAGAATGATGTAATGATAACGTGGTGAAGTCCATTAAAGGTTGTTCTAGGAATCTTTTAGATCATAGGATGCAACAAGAGCTTTATATAGATATCGATAAGAATATTTAATGCTTTTTGTTAGTTCTTGTGATGAACTAATGTTTAGTCCCCCTTTATCTACTTATTTTAGGCTGATAGTACAAGTGTTATCTATAATGCATGTCTCTAAATACTTGAACAAATGATGAAACTACAAGCTTCAAACAAATGGAACTACAAGCTAGTTAAGACTAATGGCACTTTATGTACAATTAATTATGTTTAATGGTAATATGTGCAAAAAATGAAGTTTAATTGTATTTTTTATACAAAAAGGAAAGTTTATAACCCTCCTAAGACATGTTCCCTAGCCATGTTATTTTCATGTAACCTTTTCCTTATCTCTTTGTAATATTACTAGGTAAACCTCATATTGCCAGTAATAATGGTATTTTTGTACACTTTATTAAGTGTAATGTAATATGCGCAAAATTTAAAGTTTCATGGTTCTTTTTGTATAAAGTGAACATTCTATTACTATACGAAGTCATTTGCCTTGTTAATATTACATAGTTTTCGACCTCCTTCTCCCCTAAGGAATTCACTCTTAAGTTAATTCACAATAGAAATTGGTTGGGTAACAAAAGTTTACACATATTAGTTTGTAGGAATTTAGTGTATTCACTATCATAATCTTATTTAGAGGTAATATGTATCCACATAATTATATTTCAAGTTTTATCACAAAATGACTACCAAGCTTCCTAAACTCAGCCATCAAATTTGCGATGATACACTTTAGGCAGTCTTAGTGTTTAACATATGTTGGTAAAGGTGCATGTTTATCAGTGCATTATACTTATTATAATTTATCTAACAAGTCGTTCTTTAGTAGATGTTTGTTTTGGCAACTGTCTATTTTACTAGTTTGTTAGATTGTTGATGTCATTTAACAATTTCTTGGTAGGATGTATCATATAATATAACATTTTTCAAGAATTAATGATAATTATTTAAGATTTATCATAAATAAATAATACATAAACGTTACATTATTAAAAAACATTGATATTGGTTTCGTATATGTCTCAACTTTATTGTTTGGTATGATTGGTAAAAGTAACAAATAGGTGGAAGCTTAAAGCTGTAGGTTTTATTTGAAGCTATAAGTTGTAACCTTCATATTTGTAGAAGTTTTTGGCAAAATTATCTATAAGATTTTAAAAAATGTAAATTTACATTAAAAAAACATATGGATAAAAGATATGTGCTTTTGAAGGGCAACCTACTATTTCTTTATAATAAGGAGAAGCTTTTGCTTACATGCTATTTGTAATAGTTTTTGGATTAGAAAATTTTTGTTTTGAAATAAAAGTTTTAATCGTACTCCAAACAAAGCTTAATATTTAATTCAGACATTTTTTTAAAAGCAAAAAAGGGAAAAAAAGGCAAGCTCCTAAAAAGCTCTGAGAAACTCGTTGTCACACACACCCTTTATCTCGATTATGGATTTGGTTTGACGATATCATATCATTATTAAGTTTACAACATTCATAATGCATGCATTGTTCAATAGAATGATTGAATACGAAATGTCAAATTAGTAAACAAATAACTAAAACTACTATAATGGACATCAAGTTGGCCTGGGTACAATAAAGTTGGAGTTGAATGAAGAAAAAAAACCTTATTTCTAATTTTTATATAAATAAATTTGAGAGTTCTATACTAAATAATAAAATTATATAAGAAATAAAATATTGATTCGAGAATCTGTTAAGCTCTTAGAGGGTTTAAATGTCTTTAGCTTAATAACTTTGTGGATGTTTAAAAAGAACTATTAAATGTCAACATGTGAACTCCCATTCCATACCCCTCTTCCACCAACCCTCGTCTTTTTCTCTCTATCTCCCTTCTTTTCTCTCTCTCTCTCTCTCTCTCTCTCTCTAGGATCATAAGTAGAAACACCCAGAAGATTTGAAGGAAGGTACGATTGTCATGGCGTTGATGATAGATAACTCGTGTGAAGGGATGTTGTTATCATTAGACTCCCATAAATCAATGCCTGCTCCTTTCCTCACTAAAACCTACCAGCTGGTGGATGATCCTGCAACTGATCACATTGTTTCATGGGGGGAAGACGACACAACCTTCGTTGTCTGGCGGCCGCCGGAATTCGCTCGTGATCTTCTTCCGAATTACTTCAAACACAACAACTTCTCGTCCTTCGTCCGCCAACTCAACACCTATGTATGTAACTGTTTCTTTGTTTTGGTTGATGAGTATTCATCTTCGGGAATACTGATATCAAGTTTGTATTTTTCTTTATGATTATTAGGGTTTTAGGAAAATTGTGCCGGACAGATGGGAGTTTGCGAATGAGTTCTTCAAGAAAGGAGAAAAACATTTGCTGTGTGAGATCCACCGCCGAAAAACATCACAGCCGCACGTTGGGCTAAATCACCACCACTTCACCGGAGGGGGAGGAAACAGTCTTTTATCTTACTCATCTATACGTGACAGCATCTCCCCACCAAACTCCGACGACCTCCTATACTGTGACTCTCCACCACCTCTCTCTTCACCAACCACCACCGCTACAGCAACAGCAGCAGCTGGAATGTTCGGAAACTTTTTAAACAACAGCATTACGAGTAGAGGTAACTCGGTGACGGCGTTGTCTGAGGACAACGAGAGGCTACGGAGGAGCAATAACATGTTGATGTCGGAACTAGCACACATGCGGAAGCTTTACAATGATGTTATATACTTCGTACAAAACCACGTGAAGCCGGTGACACCCAGTAACACATACCCTTCATCTCTCCTGTTACCTTCTGCTAACAGCCCATCAATGGTGCAAAAGCAGCAGCAGCAAACGACATCTTTTTTCAATGCCAGTAGTAAGGCCAATGCTACTGTCGTCTACCCTAGTCAATCGCATCAGCTGCAGCCTCATGATTCGACAATCAGAAACATTGTAAGAGATCAAGAAACGTTTAACGCTGCTAAAACGAAGCTTTTTGGAGTTCCATTGTTGTCTAAGAAGAGACTGCACCCAGAGTACGGGAGTGCTAATTCTATGGTGGAGACACACAAGGCAAGATTGATTCTTGAAAAGGATGATTTAGGGTTGAAACTGATGCCTCCTTCTCCGTGTTGATTTTTTTTCTTTTTTAAACTTTTAAATTTCGTTAGACTATTTTACTTACTAATCAAAAACCAGTTCTTCGTTAGCTTATCGGGTCCTGATAATATTTTGAAATTGGGAGAAAATTATTTAATTCAAGCAGCTTGTTGTTGGTGTCTTATCTTTCTGCGTCTACTGTTTTGATACCTGAAAGTTTCAGTGAAGTCTCGTTGATGAAGGTGTCAGTCATCTCTTCTTATGAAACAGATCACAGATGCTTGTGTTAAAATAATCAATGCATATCATAGTACGGCCCAAATTTATATGTCATGATTTCTTATTTATTTTATTTCTGGTTTCTATCTCCACCATAAACTGGAAGGGAAGAGTTTCACAAGTCACAAGAATATCATGGCTTCTAAATTTCTAGCTAATTGGATTTCTGATTTTCGGCTTCTAGACATTTGCTATGTTATTCACGTGCTTACAGTGATGACATGTGATTTCCTAGAATCATAAGTTGACTCTTAATTTGTCAAGAATTCATACAGATTTCTTATATCAAGTTTCCCAGAATATTAAATTTGACTGTTGATTTGCATGATTCGTTTGTTCGCAGAACTTTTCTAATTGGAAACATTTTTTTTTTAATTTCACAACACGTATGCATATAATGGATTAGAGATAGCGATACTTCTCCTTTTCATTTTTTTTTAAAGTAATTAGTTTAGAATCTGCCAATGTAGTTTGAATTTAGATTCTCCTAATAATCACCATATCTACTTTCAAGATTTAAATCATTTGCTTAAAAAAGTAGTAGGATCTAATAAAAAAAGAAATTGAAAAGAAGGTCATGATCATCATGATGATGATCAAATCTCTGTGATTAAGGTTATGATCTCAAAATACTTATCTATTGTGAAAAAGTCATTTTACTTGTTTATTTTTGGAAGATCTCTAGATGCCAGTCATGAGATATGTACGTACAAGAGAAGACAAATACATGGAAACGAAAACGTTTCCTTTGTGTGATTCGATGAAAGGGAAGCATTGGTGATAGAAAAACAATACTAGAAAAGGTTGGTTCTAAACGTTTCACTCAATCAAGTTCGCTTCCACTTCTTCTGCTTCTGATACCTCTTCTGACCACTAAAGATAAAAGGAATATCTTTCCCTTTTACTTTCTTTTTTCTTTCCTTTGGATCCACTTCCTCTCTCTTTTCTGATTCTCCATTTTATTTTGAAAAATATAATGATATAAAACTAGAATGTATGTATTTACATGAGGCCATGAGCGGGTTCATTACACGAGCATAAGACTAGTTAAACAATGTTATATATTCATCCTTAAAACCATACTCAGAGGTAGGTAGCTAGCTATCGTGATGAGTAACTCTTAGAAATGTGGATCTCCATGCATGCATACCATGTAGTATTCGTGAACACATGTATTTTTTGTGTGTGGAATTACTGAAGCAAAAATAGCTTTAATATTTGAAAAAAAAAAAAAGTACATCTTTTTGGTGTGTTTTTTTTCCCATAGAAGCAAAGTTTGAACATAAAGTTTGATAAAAAAATTTCTACTAGCTTTTCTCGACTACTTTCATTTTGCACTAGCTAGTGCCCGCTTTAGTGAATTGTATCGGAATAAATAGATTTACACCATGTAATATTTACAAATAATTAGAGTAATTAGATTTTTATCTAATAATTAAAAACAAAGGTTTGAAAGTTTATTTTGCAAATTGTTATTAATATATTATATTGTTACGAATTCATAAAACAGTCTATTTAATTATATGTAAATGACAAAAAGATTCATATGATATGAATATATTCTGGCAAAAACTAGATGCCACGACTATTTAAGAAAGGCTAATACACTAAAAGGGTTACTTAAGGAAACCCAAATAGAATTAGCTTTTTTGGCATTGATATTCATACATTTATTAATTTATTTAACGTTAAATTAGTAGAAATCATCCCTGTCGCCAATAATAATTAAAATGTATTAAGTTTCTCAAATATTATACTAACAAAACATTTGAAACTAAAATTAAATATTTTCTATATCGCATTTGAGTTTGAAAAACAAAATATCTCAAATATAGGAATGATATATTTGATTCCTAATGTAGATGTTATTAACAACCGTAAGGATCAAAGGGATTATAGCCAGCGGTAACTAAGATGATTTTAAGGAGCATTTTATATATCTTGCATGTCATAATCGGTGATTTTAAGGATCTGAATAATGCTCAACTACTTTCATTGCAACGAACCGAAGATAAGTATGCCTACCGATGTGATAACATGTAGACTTATTAGGTATATATACTATATATGATTTCGGAAAACAACAATCATGTAAAAATCTTCCAACTCATATGTGCCTATTGTTTTATCAACATATTGATGACGGTCAATCTAAATATTTCTCCGTCCTCCTCTTCTTTCACATGTTAAGTTAATTAGTAATTTTTTGTTATAAAGATATATATATATTTCATTTATTGGGTACACTTTTCGCTTCTCGGTAGTTTTTTTCTAATATATTTATCCTGAAATTTTTTAAAAAGATAAATATAGCGACAAATTGGTAAATAGGTACCCTTGTTAAGTTTACTATTATTTTTTCTTTATCAAATGGAGCATAATATATAATCGAGTAGAAGTTAGACTATTCTTGTAGTCTTTTAAGGCAGAGATGGTAGAACCGAGGGAATCTTGGTCGTCAAGTGTAATGATTTCCATCTTAATTACAAAACCCTAAACACTAACCCTAGTTTTGGCACACCTACCTTCTTTCTTGTTTGTATTTTGCTTGTCACCTTCTGCCTACTGATGCGGCACGTGTATATTGCACGTGCAGCCTGGTAGGATACGTCTCCTCAATACCAGAAGTGTTGAGATTGGGAGCTCAGGACCAGGAGTATCTCATTGTAAGTGTCTTCTTGTATGGTAGATGTACCCCCCTATAATTTTATAATTAAATTCATATGGACCATCTCTTCTTTTATACAATAAGACAAAAAGTTAAGTTCACCAATATATTTTTCTACATAGATAAAAAGGAAATTGCATAAGGAAATTGTGAGCATAAGAAGGAGTGATCAAATTATCTAGAGTGACCGGCGAATTATAACCAACTTAGCTTTTATTAGCTCACATCAAATTAAGAAAGACTAAAGTATATAGATGTTAACTATGCTTTTGGTAAAATTCGAATTTTAATTAAAGTTTTATAATCAGATACTAGCAATGTCTATGGTTTTATTCTTTTACGATTTTCGTCACTTGTTCATGCGAAATGACTTTGTAGGTTATGTATCTATTTAATCTTTATTTTATTAACTAACTAATTATAAATTATTAGTTTAATATAGCTGGACCCACCTCACCTTCCTCACTTTCACCATTGTTAGCGGTGTGAGGAAAAACCGAAATTGAATAACCAAACCGAACCCAATGATGTTCGGGTTATTTAGTTTGGTTTATTCGTTTTCGGTTAATTTGGTTTAGTTAATCGAATAAGCATGACATTATGTGGTTTTGTTTTTGGTTAATTTTTTATCAGCATATATATATATATATATATATATATATATATATATATATATATATATATATATATATATATATATATATATATATATATATATATATATATATATATATATATATATATATACACATGCACACACACACTTGAATTAAACAAACAAATTAAATAAATGATATAGATGTATATGTTGTGTTTGGTATCCCACGTTGATGCACATAAAATGTGGAGACTTGACATATAAAAAGGAAGCTTAAGGAGGATATCAATGAGTTGTGAAATTTACCGGCTTCTAAATAGGGAAAATAATATTTTTAAATCTGTTCAACCCAGGTTTGGACACAATTCAATTTTTTTGCCAAGTCTTGATACCTTATAATGAACATGTTTGTTTTATTTGGTTTAAATGATAAACCAAACCGAATAAACTGAAATCGATTAAACCCAGACCGATTTAACCGAACCTTATTTGGTTTGATTACGGTTAATTTAGAAATGTTAAAAAACCGATTTAACCAAACTGATTTAATCGATAACTGAAATAACCGACCAAATAACACCCCTAACCATTGTCGCCCAATCTACGCTTTTTCTTTCCTTTCTTATCGTTGTCTTATTTTTCCTTCTTCTTTTTCTTCTTCTTTTTCCCTTTCTTCCTATCTGATTACAAGAGAAAATGTGAAGAAATAATTTGATTAAAGATGAACTGATTACAGTTAAATTGGAACAATTACATCTATATATCGAGCTAATTACATTACATAAATTGTAACTAACTAACTAGCTATCAGTAAATTATATATATAAGCTCCTGACCATAGTAAATGACTATATACCCTTTTCATCCTTGATATTCCACCTCAAGATGGCAGTGGAGAATATATGTTCTCTAACGCCATCTTGGACATAAAAGGTTGAAACTTAGTAGATGGAAGGGGTTTTGTAATAATTCGGAAAGATGAAACTAAGATCTTATGGGCATTAAATGAATCGTCTTGTCAACATATCGCCTCGGTTTATGCCGATGTGCACTCTTCTGGCAAGGTCCTCGGTACCGAAGCCAGTCAGACGTTAGTCTTCGCAGTAGTTTTTGACTTGCTTACATTTGGGGGTTACATTTGGCATACGTTCACATGTGCGTCAAGGCAGTATGCATGCAGGACTGCCTTTTGCAGGGTCCAGGCCTATACCAGATTAGGTCAACCTTTACTATAAATATATCTCATTAATGTAAACCCTAGCATGATGCCATTTTTTAGTGTTTTTGAGTCGTCGTCCTTATGTGAAGAAAATACCTTGTATAATGTATAACGTTCAGCAATAAAATCTCTTTAGTTTGCTTGTTGTGGACTTAGCTTTATTTTTATAAAGTGAACACGTTAAATCTCTTGGGTTGATATTTGTGCTTATTCTTCTTGCATTTCTTGTTGCACAATCTTGTGGATATCTCCTTGTCAAAGTGTGTGTTTTTGCTTGTTATTGATCTTATGAATATTTAAGTTTATCAATCTCGTTGCTGTTTACCCAACAAACTGGTATAAGAGCTATGGTTGAAGAGGGTATGATCAAGATCGACAAATTCGAAGGCTATGAGTTCATATTCTGGAGAATGTAGATAGAATATTATATTTACAAGAAAAAGTTACACCTCATATTGACCAAAAGAAAACTTGAGGGTATATCGCAAGAGGACTGAGATCTGTTGGACCGTCATGCGTTGGGTGTTGTCCAATTATCATTGTCAAAGACGATTTCTTGTACGTCATCAATGGAAGGACCACATTTGGTTTACTCATAGAGATGTCTAAGATGTATGAAAAGCCCTCAGCTACGAATAAGGTATTCTTGATCAAACAACTTATGATTACGAAGATAAAAGAAGGAGGTTCTGTGGCAGAACATGTCAATGAGGTTAGTTCCATCATATCAAGGCTGATATTAGTGGATATTGGTTTTGATGATGAAGTCCAGGCCTTAATGTTCTTATCTTTTCTTTGAGATAGTTGGTGGAATGCAGTTATAAGTTCTTTTATCATGGTGAAGCTTACTTTCAAAGGCATTCATCTACTCCTTGGGAAGATATTCAGAGGAAAAATGCAGAAGAGTGCTCTGGTAGTGTGCTGACCACCAAAAATAGGAGGAGGAGACCACATCGAGGAGACAATGTCGATGGTGGTAAAGGGAGATCAAAGTCACAGAAAATAGGGTAGTTGAAATGCAGAAAAGATGTTGTCTGCTAGAATTTCAAAGAGAATTGATATTTCAAAAATCAGTGCCTAAAGCCTTCTAATACCGCAAGAGAGAAGAAGGAAGTTAACTTGGCAGAAGACTATGAAGATGCACTTTCTGTAATGCAGAATTGCAAGCGCCATAATGACAGAGTGAGACTTACGGATAACAATAGCCTTGATATAAATGTAGTAGGGGATGTGTTAATTTAGACATCCTTAGGGAAGAAATAGATTTTGAAGAATGCCAAGTTCATTCTGGGCTTAAAGAGGATGTTGATATCGGTTTGGCAACTTAATGATGAGGGGCAGAAAGTTGAGTTTGAAAATCCTTATATATAGCTGAAGAATCTTCTGGCGAGGTTAATACTACAAAAGAAGAACAGAAGACCTCTACTCTATATCACTAAAGACATGGCCATATGAGGTAAAGATATACATCAACAAGGATTTTTATGAACCCTGTTTGTACGGTAAAGGTAAGAAGGTCACCTTCTCTAAGGTGATCTAAGCTCCAAAGCCTATGAAACTTGATCTTGTGTATTTTGATGTTTACGACCCAACTTCAATATCTTCGGTCGAAGGTTCCAATTACTATGTTACATTCATTGATGACTCAACGAGGAAAGTATGGGTTTACTTCTTGAAGAACAAGTCAGAAGTGTTGGATTAGGTGTCTAAGCCATGACTATAATTGATATATATTTGATTGATTGTAGCAAAATCCTTTTGGGTTGCCCTCATAGCTGGCAATTTGACAGAATAACTTTTCGAGAGAGAGATTGATTTATTATGTGATTAATAAATCAATATAAATAATTTGTTAATATATTATGAGAATAATATATTAATTAGAAATAGTATTATTTAATTAATAATTAATCAAAAATTAATTGGAATTAATTTTTGGATTAATTGGATTAATTAAAAGTGCAAGGGCTGAATTATAATTGTTCAATAGTTGAGCAATAGATAATTACAGTGTGTGTGTGTGTGTGTGTATATATATATATATATATATATATATATATATATATATGGAGAGGTTAAAATGAGAATGATTAAAAGGTTGAGAATGTGAGAATGATTCTAGACCAATCATTTTATAGGGATATTATAGTAATTTTACAATATGACTAATTAATTAAAAAATACTAAATAATTATGTTTTCCTATAATCATGAGATTAATTTATTCAGTTTCCATGATTATAGAGATTACGATTGCTGTTACCTAAAATAAAACAATTAATTGATTTTTTGTTATTTTATTAATTGAAAATAAAAAAATATTTTTATCAATTCTTTTTTCAAAATTCGAAATTTTAATAGTTTGTTTATTCTTTTTCACGGTTTCAATCATGGATGAATATAAAAAAATATTTTTATAATTTTAGTGATTTAACTTTTAACAGTATTTTTATAGAGATTATACAAAATTACGTTGTAATCATCAATGAATAAAATATACATAAAAATGAACTATTTGAGAATTACCGAATACGCATCTAATCATAAATAAATAAACCTGTAATCATAGATGAATAAGCATGCAATGATATGTAAATATACATATGATCGTAAGTGAATACACATCTAATCATAAAATGAATACATATTTAATTATACGCGAATACATCATTGTTTTTAAATAAATACACATTTAATCATAAAATGAATTCGCCGATATTGTAGTTTTGATCGTTATTCTTGTTTCTATCATCATACATAAAAACAAAGATGGGGCACCCATGAATATGATCATTCTTGTTTTTGCATTCACACCTGCAAAATAAAGTTCAAAGATATCAAAAAATGATTATGCCCCATGATAAAGCAATCTAGAGTTATAATCACAAATGATTATATTTATAATAATCAATGATCACATTATATCATAAGTGATTACAGTTATAATCATCGGTGATTATAGTTATAATTATCGGTGATTACAGTTACAATCATCGGTGATTAATTATGAAAATAGGAATCTGAATAGAAGGAAATTTCGATGCCAACACATAATCTTCAATGATTAATTAATAGAACAGAAAATCAATAACTAATATGACTTATAATCATAAACGATTATAGTATAAATTAACAGATAGTAAAAAACTGTCAAATATATTTTATAGTAAAAAACTGTCAAATTGGGAACAGCGAAAACCCAGTTGAAATCCTCGAAAACCCACATGAAAGAACGAATGAAGATTCGCAACCAACAAGTGTTTGGAATAGAAATACAAAACGAAGAACAACGCATACCTAAAGCAAAGAAGAAGGTGAGAAATGCGGAGAATACACATAATGTGACAATTGTAAATTTTGGTCAACAAAAGTCAACTGTAATCAAACGAAGCATATGTTAATCTATATGTTGAAAAGTTGTTTTTTCATAACTTTTGCGTTGAATTATTAATATTATAGTATTACGTATGCTAAATCAAAACAATTATCGGTTAAAAATCTAAAATACGGACAACAGACTACTGTAGCGTAGAAATTCGATAATCGTACAATTATTATTGTCACACCCTCAAACCGTATTGGCGGAATAGTTTAAGGGTGGATGACTTCATGAACAATACCATAACAAAGTTACACAATAGTGAAAACCAAGCAAACATCCATCATTACATAATTGCAAAAGTTACATAGTTTAACTGTATCATGTTTCGATTACAATTACAAATAATGACAAAATATGCAAAATGACGTCGTAACGTCTCTTCAACCAAGCTTGTGGTTTACCTTTTTAGTTTCCTGAGAATACAAGTAGTTAAAAAAAGTGTCAACAATTAAGTTGGTGAGTTCATAAGATTTTGTATAAGAAATGTCCTTTGCTTGTAAACGATAGTGATGAACACCAAGAAAATCCAATATTTTCTCATAAAATGTTCAAGTCTCCATTTCCTAAAGACTAAAAATGTATTTATGTGAACTGTAGTATACTTTCTTTGAAATATGTGTTTCCACGTAAACAATTTTTAAAATTATTAAGTTGATAATTTTCCCTTGTGAGATACCATATAACCATACTGTGACTAGTTGGCCTGCTGCGACGTTCTTCAGGCGTCAGAAATGTTAGACATTTGGACACCTCAGACCTGCCGGTCAAGCTGTAGCTAGCAGCTCAGGTGCGGGGTTGTCAAGCCCGTATAGATCTATACTCAAATATCGCGCTCTCTTACCGAGACTCTGGTTATAAAATTTCAGGACTTATAGTTGGTACTTATGAAAGCACTTTGAAGATTCATCTCACAAAACGTATGTATTCCGTTCAACTTATTTACGTGCGATTTGTATGTGAAAACCTTTGAAATCATCCATTATCATTTAACCCATGATAATATAGTATTATTTAATAATTATATAATTTATATAATTATTATATATCATGTTTAAGCGTCAAACTAACCTCTTGCTCATAAACTATTCTAATAATAGTCTATTTTTAGTAGTTTCGTCGTAATAACCATATTTTGTGAATAATAGCGACGTAACTTGTTCAAATGATTATAAATATCATCTTTTGGAATATTTCTCACAAAAATGGTGTAATAACTTGGTTATAACCATTTTTGCTAGAAAAATAGTATTTTCTCGGTTATATAAAACGTAGTTTTTATTACTTTTCGTTTTTATGACGTTTATGTCAAAGATCTAGTGTTTTACACACTATAAATTTAGTCTTATATCTTTTTACACCAACATAACATGTCATAATGTTTAAACATATAGATCTAACTATTTTTCATGTCAAGATCTTTGGTACACAACTTCTAGTTCTTACATTTATAACCTTTTTACTCAAGATTTAGCACTTTTACACAATTTATTTATAGTTTGGGAACTTTTACCCTAACATTATACATCATTATGATCTTCATACATAGGACTATCCATTTATCATATCAAAAGTATTTTTACACAACCATTAGTTATATAAACTTGTGTAAATCATCATATTTAGCATTTAAACATATGTAAACTTGAATAAAACAACATTTATAGCATTTAAACTTGTATTCTCCCCCAAAAAGGTTTGAAAAGATGAAAAGGAGGGGTATGAACTCACCCTTGTAGCGTGCTTGGTTTAAAAACTATGTATTTCGTAGAAGATCGGTGGTAGGAACGAAGATCCAAGCCTTGGGGCTCGGGGGACCCTTGGACAATGCTATTACCCAAAGGTTTTGCATGAATGTTAGTGTGTGTAAATGGTGTAAAACTTGTATAACATAGATTAGAATCACAAGAGAAGCTAACTTACCAAGTTTGGAGTGTTTTACACTTGAAAATATGGTGTTATGAAGTGGCTAGAGGTGGTGGCGGTTTGAAGGTGGTGTTGGGATGGTGGAGCCGAGAGCAAAGAGAGGGAAGAGGGAGAGAGAGTGTGGTGGGTTGGAATGATTTCAAATGAGATGTAACTAGTCTCATTAGTTAATTTAAATTCTAGTTAATTAGTCTTAGTACTCCTTCCTAGCCTAGGTTTAGGGGTTGACTTTGGAGATGTGAAGTGTGTTGGGAAGGCCTCTTCAGCCGATGGTAAGGGGGGGGGGGGGTAGGGTTGGTTTTTATAAAAATAGTAATGTATTTATAAAAATGTGTGATTTTTATAAAATAGTAAGACGTTTTAGTGAAATTTCATGCGTTTTTGACGAAACGAAGTTCTAAATAATTATTTTGTATAAAAACATTGTCAAACATTTATTTTGATTGAAACATAACTCGTTGGGTGTCGGAATACGCGTTTAAGCACGGTATTCTTCCGTTTTCACGATTTTCGGCATTTTACCGGAAAATGCATTTAGCTTTGAAATTAAATACTAGATATTATTACATTACTTATCATATGAATTGTTATTTCATATTTGAGGTTTAATGCACCTCATTTTGTATTTCGAGTCCAAACCCTGTGTACATTTATCCGTTCACAGCGGTTTAATTGTTATAACTTTCACATATGAACTCCGTTTTCGACGTTCTATATATCCACAGTTTCGTACTTACGAGTAGATTGTTTTATGAATATTATTATTTTCAAAATAATAATTGTACGATTATCGAATTTCTACGCTACAGTAGTCTGCTGTCCGTATTTTCGATTTTTAACCGATAATTGTTTTGATTTAGCATACGTAATACTATAATATTAATAATTCAACACAAAAGTTATGGAAAACAACTTTTCAACATATAGATTAACATATGCTTCGTTTGACTACAGTTGACTTTTGTTGACCAAAATTTACAATTGTCACATCATCTACCCGTTAGAGAGAATTTCGTCCCGAAATTTAACTCTTGAGTGGATCCTCAAGGGTTTGGGAAGAGATGTGGATACTTTTGCTTCATCTGGTCTTCGCGTTCCCAAGTAAATTCTGGCCCGCGCTTGGCACTCCAACGGACCTTAACTATCGGAATGCGGCTTTGTTTCGTCCTCTTGATTTCTCTGTCCATGATCTCTACGGGTTCTTCCACAAAAAGAAGGTTCTCGTTCACCTCGATCTCGTCGAGCGGAATGACAAGAGTTTCATCGGACAGGCATTTCTTTAAATTGGACACGTGAAAGGTGGGATGGACATTGCTGAGCTCCTGCGGTAATCGAAGTCTGTAGGCTACTGGGCCGATCCTAGCAAGGATCTCGAAGGGCCCAATGTACCTGGGGTTCAGTTTCCCACGCTTTCCAAAGCGTATCATTCCTTTCCATGGTGAGACCTTCAACAACACTCGGTCACCAACCTGGAATTCTAAAGGCTTGCGTCGCTTGTCTGCGTAGCTCTTTTGTCGGTCACGAGATGCTTTCAATCGTTCACGGATCTGAACGATTTTCTCCGTTGTCTCTCGTATGATTTCCGGACCGGTGAGAGCGCTGTTAGGTGTTTGGCCTCTGGCTAGTTGAGTATCACCCACTTCGGCCCAGCACAGAGGGGATCTACACTTGCGTCCGTATAGAGCTTCAAATGGAGCAGCTTTGATGCTAGTGTGGTAGCTGTTGTTGTATGAAAATTCAATGAGCGGTAAGTGGGTGTCCCACGCCCTACCGAAGTCTATCACACAGGCTCTCAACATATCCTCCAGCGTTTGGATGGTTCTTTCACTTTGGCCATCCGTCTGCGGATGGTAAGCTGTGCTCATGTCAAGCCTGGTTCCCATAGCCTTTTGTAATGATTGCCAAAAGTTTGAAGTGAACCAGCTATCTCTATCCGAGATGATTGATCTCGGCACACCATGCAATTTTACAATTTCTTTGACGTAAAGTCTTGCTAGCTTATCCGTCCTATCACTCTCCTTGATTGGCAGGAAGTGAGCGGATTTGGTTAGCCTATCGACGATTACCCATATAGTATCTAACCCACCGGTTGTCTTTGGTAATTTGGTTATGAAGTCCATTGTTATCCGCTCCCACTTCCACTCGGATATTGGTGGTTGAACTAGCAAACCCGAGGGCTTTTGGTATTCTACTTTAACTTTGGCGCAAGTCAGGCACTTGCCCACGTAAGTAGCGATTTCTGCCTTCATGTTTGGCCACCAATACAGTTTCTTGAGGTCCAGGTACATTTTGTCGGACCCGGGATAAACGGAGTATCTAGTCTTGTGAGCTTCATTCATGATAATGTCTCTGTATCCGCCGAATTTCGGTGTCCAGATTCGGTTCATGAGGTAGCGAGCTCCGTCATCTTTAACTTCAAGGTTTTTATCCATCCCTCGCAAGGCTTCATTTGCGACGTTTTCCGGTTTTAAGGCTTCTAGCTGCGCCTCTTTAATCTGAGTGGGTAACTGGGAATGGATCGTCATTGTTAATGATTTCACTCGGCGGCCCGAGTATTCTTTTCGACTGAGGGCATAAGCTACTACGTTGGCCTTCCCTGGGTGATAACGAATTTCGCATTCGTAGTCACTTAGTAGCTCCATCCAACGTTGTTGCCTCATATTGAGTTCTTTTTGGTTGAGGATATGCTGGAGACTCTTATGGTCGGTGTATACTGTACATTCTGTGCCGTACAGGTAGTGTCTCCAGATCTTCAATGCGAACACTACTGCTCCCAACTCGAGGTCATGTGTAGTGTAGTTGACCTCGTGAGTTTTAAGCTGCCTCGAAGCGTAAGCAATGACCTTTCCTCTCTGCATGAGTACACAACCCAGACCCTGGTTCGATGCGTCGCAATAGACCACAAAGTCTTCTGTTCCTTCTGGAAGGGACAGAATAGGAGCGCTGCATAAAGCTTTCTTTAGGGTCTGGAAGGCGGCGTCTTGGTTATCTCCCCACTTGAACGTCACACCCTTCTGTGTCAGGGTGGTAAGTGGCTTTGCAATTTTGGAGAAATTCTGTATGAATCTTCGGTAACAGCCAGCAAGGCCCAAAAACTGACGGATTTCTGTCGGAGTTCTTGGCGCTTTCCAGCTTTCGATGGCTTTGATTTTGGAGGGATCCACGTGTATCCCTTCCTTGCTGATTACGTGGCCTAGAAAGTCCACTTTTCGAAGCCAGAATTCGCATTTCGAAAATTTCGCATACAACTTCTCTGTTCTTAACGTCTCCAAAACTTGTCGTAAGTGTTGGCTATGTTCCTCCTTGCTTCGTGAATAAATAAGTATGTCGTCGATGAATACTATCACGAATTTATCCAGGTAAGGTCGGCATACTCGGTTCATCAGATCCATGAACACTGCGGGCGCATTGGTCAATCCGAAGGGCATCACAACGAATTCATAATTGCCGTAGCGAGTTCTGAATGCCGTTTTAGGAACATCTTCTTCTTGAACCTTGAGTTGGTGATATCCCGACCTCAGATCGATTTTTGAGAAGTAACTCGCTCCTTGGAGTTGATCGAACAGGTCGTCAATTCGGGGTAACGGGTATCGGTTTTTGATAGTGAGCTTGTTCAACTCCCGATAGTCAATGCACATACGGAATGATCCATCCTTCTTCTTTACGAACAAGACCGGCGCTCCCCATGGTGAGAAGCTCGGCCTGATGAACCCTTTACTTAGCAGTTCGTTTAGTTGGCTGGATAATTCTTGCATTTCTGCCGGGGCTAACCGATATGGTGCTTTTGCTACTGGAGTGGCTCCTGGAATTAAATCAATTCTGAATTCGACTTGTCGTGCGGGTGGTACCCCTGGGAGGTCTTCTGGGAATACGTCGGGAAAGTTGCAGACTTCGGGGATTTCTTTGATGTTTTTTACTTCTTTCTTTTCGTCAACAACGTAGGCTAGGAAGGCATGGTATCTTTTCTGTAGGTATTTTCGGGCTTTGATGCATGACACGATTCGGAGGCTGGTACTGGGTTTATCACCGTAGACAACAATGGTCTTGTCATTCGGCAGATGAAGTCGGATTCCTCGTTCGTAACACATGATGTCGGCATGATGGGGAATTAGCCAATCCATACCAACGATCACGTCAAAACTTCCTATTTTAACGGGCATTAAATCGATTTGAAAGGAGTGATCGTCCAGAGTAAGTGTACAGTCTATGTATATGTTGTTTGTGCTTTCTGTTTTGCCATTAGCCATTTCTACTGTAAATGTTTCTTTGAGTGGTTGAGGTTTTTGTTTTAGCAAATATTTAAACTCGTGGCTTACGAAACTCCTCTCCGCACCGCTATCGAATAGTATACAAGCATATGAATTATTGACGAGGAACGTACCGGTAACCACGGTAGGATCCTCTACCGCTTCAGCGCGTCCCATGGTTAGGACTCTTCCATTTCTCCCATTGTTCTTTGCCTTTGGGCAATCACGCTTGAAATGCCCCGTTTCTCCGCAACCGTAGCAAGCTTGGCTCACCCCGATGTTAGTGGCTTGGGTGGCTTGTGGGGTGGACGTCCTGCAGTAGCGGGCGGTGTGGCCCTTCTTGTTACAATTCAAACAATGCATTTCCCTACAAGCTCCGGTGTGGTGGAAATTGCACTTGTTGCATTTGGGTAACGTCCCATTGTATTGCTTGGCGGTGGTTGAGGCGTTCGGGACGATGGCTGCACGAACTGCCACGATTTGCTGTCTTTTTGCACCCTCTTGCTGTGGTTGGTTTCTTCCCCTGTTCCATGGCTTTCTCTTGTGATCCCTTTCCTTTGGTTGTTCGGTCTTTTGGGTCATGGTTCCCTGGCGCACCCCGTGGTCGACTAATCGTTGGGCTAACCGTTTGGCGCTGTCAAAAGTGGCGGGACTTGCGGCTTCCACATTCCCCTGGATCTGGGAGGATAATCCCCAGATGTAACGTTCCACCTTTACTGACTCTGGTGTGACCATGGCTGGGCAGAGGGTTGCCAGATCGTTGAATCGGTTCGTGTAAGCGTTTAGATCCGAACCTTTCATCGTGAGGTTCCACAGCTCTTGCTCCAACTTTTGAATTTCACCTCGAGGGCAGTACTCTTTCATTAACATCGTCTTTAGTTCCTCCCAACTCATAGAATTTGCCATCGGGAGCGTCAGCGTCTTGACGTGGCCCTTCCACCAAGACATAGCCGTCTCAGCGAAAGTGCAAGCAGCGAACTTGACTTTCATTTCTTCTGGGCAGGCGGTGATATCGAAGATCGATTCGGTTTTCTCGATCCACCTAGTGAGGGTAAGGACACCACCGGTGCCATGGAAAGTTAACGGCTTGCAGCTGACAAAATCCTTGTAAGTGCATGTTCTGGAATGACTTGATGTTTCTCCATTCGTGGAATCGTTGGTGCCGTTTCCACTACCGTTCCCATTTACTCCGTTGGTGTGGATGTGGGCAATAGCTGCGGTCACGGCTGCCGTGACTGCGGCTTGAAATGTCGCCGAATCCATCATGGGTGTTTTGGGGGTTCCAACGGGTGTGCGTCTGTTATTTCTTCGTCGGGGTGGCATGATTCTGCCACAAGGATTTAAAGATCGACGTTGGTTAGTTTTTGAACGAATCGGTATAATTATGTCATCACTATAATGTAGTGTTTGTATTTTATTGTCCTCCTGCCCCTTTTTGTTTCGTATGTTGTAATCATGACTTAGTATCAAATACATTGTTCATACACACATACATCATTTTATAAATCAAACATATTCTTTATATTCATAATAAGATCGAGTGTTACATAAGTTTTGAAATGAAAATTTGGCCTTCGCAGAGGCCTACAAAATGATAGCTATAAACGGCATAACGGCTTACAAAAAGTGTAGTCACTTGATTGTAGAGTCGTGCCTACGTACAATAGTGAGTCGCACATAACGCGTACTCATAGATGTCCTAGTCTATATCAAAACTGGAGTAGTATCAATACTACTCATGACGAACCAGAACCCTTAGCTCCGCGCAGTGCGTCCACCTGTGCCCTGAGCTCAGCAGCTTCGCGCTCGGCCTGTTCGGCCCTCCGTTCTATCTCGCGAATCCTCTCCTCGGAATCGGATACTCGAAGGATAGCCTCGCGCCACATCCCCAACGCTGCCTGTACGTCCTCCTCGAGGGGGTCGATTCGTCTGGAGGTGTGATCGTGGGCCTCGTCTAAACGCCTGAGGCGTGCTGCGGTGGTCTCGACGGTGGCCCCCACGTCCATAATCTGACTGGAGGTCGCCCGGATCTGCTCATCGTGGCGACTGATGCGTCCGACCATAACCGGTAACGCTCGGTCCGCGGATGTCCCGTTCCCGATGTCAAAACTCATGCCATATGGGGTGACTAGGCCCTGATCGTGGCTCCAAAGACGTATGCGTTCCGCCCACTCCGGAGTCCGACCCTGCAATGGTTCTCTAATAAGTAAGGGACGATGAATGGGGAGTACCCTCTTCCGAGGAGTACGCATCCAAAGTTGGCCTCCTGGATGGCGGTATACCTGGAAGCCTGGTGGTGGGGGTGGTGCGTTGTGTTCGCGCACTGGGAACCGCGGGTCATAGACTTCGGACTCTGCCTCCGAGTCCTCTTCTTCCATCTCTTCGTCCTCTTCAAAATCCACTTCGATATTCTCCTCCGGATCCTCCTCAATTTCCTCTTCCGGGTCCTCTTCAAGGTCTTCTGGCTCCTCGTTGAGCCACGCATTATCTCCCTCGTCGGGGAAATAGGGATCTCCGGGTAAGTGAAAACCTGCCATGGTGTCTGTACGAGGGGTGGGGTGTAAGAATATATCTATAGGGATTTTAAATACTCATGTATTAATAAATAAGGTACGCAAAATACCCCTATGGTATCTGAATATTTATGTTTAGTTGTTTGGTTATTAGGAAGTGTTTCGGATTTGTTGTTTGCCACGACTATCCCTAAGCGCCTGTTAATTATATCCTGGACCAATAAAGTTGATCAGGCTTTATTCATCCAAAACATAATCACTAAAGCACTTAGGTCTATCCGTAGTATTCAACTCATCCTAACACCTTCGTATGTTTTTGTTATGATATCGTTCTAGTATGTATGTATGTACTTATACTTTTTATAAGAATTATCGTTATGATTTTTAAAAGTATATTTAGATAAAATGTTTTCGAGAGTATTAGTCCCATTGTGTTTATAGTTGTATATCTTTTAAATGGATTGATATACTTAGTTCACTATAAACCTGGCTCTGATACCAATCTGTCACACCCTCAAACCGTATTGGCGGAATAGTTTAAGGGTGGATGACTTCATGAACAATACCATAACAAAGTTACATAATAGTGAAAACCAAGCAAACATCCATCATTACATAATTGCAAAAGTTACATAGTTTAACTGTATCATGTTTCGATTACAATTGCAAATAATGACAAAATATGCAAAATGACGTCGTAACGTCTCTTCAACCAAGCTTGTGGTTTACCTTTTTAGTTTCCTGAGAATACAAGTAGTTAAAAAAAGTGTCAACAATTAAGTTGGTGAGTTCATAAGATTTTGTATAAGAAATGTCCTTTGTTTGTAAACGATAGTGATGAATACCAAGAAAATCCAATATTTTCTCATAAAATGTTCAAGTCTCCATTTCCTAAAGACTAAAAATGTATTTATGTGAACTGTAGTATACTTTCTTTGAAATATGTGTTTCCACGTAAACAATTTTTAAAATTATTAAGTTGATAATTTTCCCTTGTGAGATACCATATAACCATACTGTGACTAGTTGGTCTGCTGCAACGTTCTTCAGGCGTCGGAAATGTTAGACATTTGGATACCTCAGACCTGCCGGTCAAGCTGTAGCTAGCAGCTCAGGTGCGGGGTTGTCAAGCCCGTATAGATCTATACTCAAATATCGCGCTCTCTTACCAAGACTCTGGTTATAAAATTTCAGGACTTATAGTTGGTACTTATGAAAGCACTTTGAAGATTCATCTCACAAAACGTATGTATTCCGTTCAACTTATTTACGTGCGATTTGTATGTGAAAACCTTTGAAATCATCCATTATCATTTAACCCATGATAATATAGTATTATTTAATAATTATATAATTTATATAATTATTATATATCATGTTTAAGCGTCAAACTAACCTCTTGCTCATAAACTATTCTAATAATAGTCTATTTTTAGTAGTTTCGTCGTAATAACCATATTTTGTGAATAATAGCGACGTAACTTGTTCAAATGATTATAAATATCATCTTTTGGAATATTTCTCACAAAAATGGTGTAATAACTTGGTTATAACCATTTTTGATAGAAAAATAGTATTTTCTCGGTTATATAAAACGTAGTTTTTATTACTTTTCGTTTTTATGACGTTTATGTCAAAGATCTAGTGTTTTACACACTATAAATTTAGTCTTATATCTTTTTACACCAACATAACATGTCATAATGTTTAAACATATAGATCTAACTATTTTTCATGTCAAGATCTTTGGTACACAACTTCTAGTTCTTACATTTATAACCTTTTTACTCAAGATTTAGCACTTTTACACAATTTATTTATAGTTTGGGAACTTTTACCCTAACATTATACATCATTATGATCTTCATACATAGGACTATCCATTTATCATATCAAGAGTATTTTTACACAACCATTAGTTATATAAACTTGTGTAAATCATCATATTTAGCATTTAAACATATGTAAACTTGAATAAAACAACATTTATAGCATTTAAACTTGTATTCTCCCCCAAAAAGGTTTGAAAAGATGAAAAGGAGGGGTATGAACTCACCCTTGTAGCGTGCTTGGTTTAAAAACTATATATTTCGTAGAAGATCGGTGGTAGGAACGAAGATCCAAGCCTTGGGGCTCGGGGGACCCTTGGACAATGCTATTACCCAAAGGTTTTGCATGAATGTTAGTGTGTGTAAATGGTGTAAAACTTGTATAACATAGATTAGAATCACAAGAGAAGCTAACTTACCAAGTTTGGAGTGTTTTACACTTGAAAAGATGGTGTTATGAAATGGCTAGAGGTGGTGGCGGTTTGAAGGTGGTGTTGGGATGGTGGAGCCGAGAGCAAAGAGAGGGAAGAGGGAGAGAGAGTGTGGTGGGTTGGAATGATTTCAAATGAGATGTAACTAGTCTCATTAGTTAATTTAAACTCTAGTTAATTAGTCTTAGTACTCCTTCCTAGCCTAGGTTTAGGGTTGACTTTGGAGATGTGAAGTGTGTTGGGAAGGCCTCTTCAGCCGATGGTAAGGGGGGGGGGGGGGTAGGGTTGGTTTTTATAAAAATAGTAATGTATTTATAAAAATGTGTGATTTTTATAAAATAGTAAGACGTTTTAGTGAAATTTTATGCGTTTTTGACGAAACGAAGTTCTAAATAATTATTTTGTATAAAAACATTGTCAAACATTTATTTTGATTGAAACATAACTCGTTGGATGTCGGAATACGCGTTTAAGCACGGTATTCTTCCGTTTTCGCGATTTTCGACATTTTACCGGAAAATGCATTTAGCTTTGAAATTAAATACTAGATATTATTACGTTACTTATCATATGAATTGTTATTTCATATTTGAGGTTCACAGCGGTTTAATTGTTATAAGTTTCACATATGAACTCCGTTTTCGACGTTCTATATATCCACAGTTTCGTACTTATGAGTAGATTGTTTTATGAATATTATTATTTTCAAAATAATAATTGTACGATTATCGAATTTCTACGCTACAGTAGTCTGCTGTCCGTATTTTCGATTTTTAACCGATAATTGTTTTGATTTAGCATACGTAATACTATAATATTAATAATTCAACGCAAAAGTTATGGAAAACAACTTTTCAACATATAGATTAACATATGCTTCGTTTGACTACAGTTGACTTTTGTTGACCAAAATTTACAATTGTCACAATTATTTTGAGAATAATAATATTCATAAAACGATCCACTCGTAAATACGAAACTGTGGATATATAGAACGTCGAAAACGGAGTTCGTATGAGGAAGTTACAACCATTAAATCGCTGTGAACAGATAAATGTACACAGGGTTTGGACTCAAAATACAAAATGTGGTGCCTTAAACATCAAATATGAAATAAAAATTCATATGATAAGTAACGTAATAGTATCTAGTATTTAATTTCATAGCTAGATGCGATTTCCGGTAAAACGTCAAAAATCGCGAAAACGGAAGAATACCGCGCTTAAACGCGTATTCCGGCACCCAACGAGTTATAATTCAATCAAAATAAATTTTTGACAATGTTTTTATACAAAATAATTATTTAGAACTTCGTTTCGTCAAAAACGCACAAAAATTCACTAAAACGACTTACTATTTTATAAAAATCACTTATTTTTATAAAGTATGTTGCTATTTTTTTATAAAAACCAACCCCACCCCAACCCTACCCCACCCCATCGGCTGCACACCCCTTCCAACACAATCCATGGAACACTATTCATAATCTAGAGTATGATGGGCTAGAATAAAATAATGCATAAAGAAATCTTATGGAAATCTAATAAAATAATGAAGATATGTACATCTCTTTCCCTTGGAACAAGATCACCAACCAAATCACTCTTTCTTCTCTCCTTCCCTCTTCTCCTCTCGGCTCCAAACCCACCATCACCATCTTCATCTTCAAGCTTCATTCCAAGTCCATTTCACAAGTTCAAGTGGTAAGTTTCAACCCTCTTTTGATTCTAAACAACATAACACAAATTTACACCTTTTACACACACTAACATCCATCCATATCCATTGGGTATTAGCTTTTGTCCAAGGGTCTTTGAGTTCCAAACTTCATCATCTTCAAAGATCTTGCAAGTATCCTTGGTAAGTTATGATCATCTAGTGATTTAAGTTCTAAATACCTTCATATACTCTTTTGTACACACATACTCACGAAAATCCATTGGATAATAGCTTTGTCCAAGGGTCCTCCGGGTCTTAGAACCAAAGTCTTCATTCTTCTTCCAAGGAATCTTAAGATCCACACTCAAGGTGAGTTCATACCCCACATTTTCATCTTTTCAAACCTTTTTGGGGGAGAATACAAGTTCCTTTACTATAAATGTTGCTTATTTCAAGTTATATATGTTTAAATGCTACATATGATGTTTTTCACAAGTTTATAAAGTTAGTATTTGGGTAAAAATACCTTTGACATGAAATATGGATAGATTTTTATAAGATGTTCATAATTATACATAATATGCTTGTATAAAAGTTACTAGACTATAATTAAAGTGTGTAAAAACGTTAGATCTTGAACAAAAATGTTATAAATGTGACTTTGGCTTGAAATATAAGTAGATCTATGTATTTGGAACACTTTGACATATTAAGTTGTGTAAAAGTTACAAAACTACAAATAAAGTGTACAAAGATACTAGATCTCGAGTAAAAACGTTATAAAAACGAAAACTAGTAAAAAAACTACGTTTTTATAAATAAAGGCACTATTTTTAGCAAAAATGGTTATAATCAAGATATTATATTATTTTTGTGTGAAATATCTCAAAAGATAATATTTATAATCTTTGAACAAGTTATTTCGCTATTATTCACAAAAATAAGGTTATTACGACGCAATTACTAAAAATAGACTATTATTGGAATAGTTTGTGAACAAAAGGTTACTATGACATTCAAACATGATAAAAATAATTATATAAAAATATATAATTATTATACTATACTATATTATCATGGGAAAAATGATAATGGTTGATTACAAGAGTTTTTATATACAAATCGTACGTAAACAAGTTGATTTGAAATACATACATTTTTGTGAGATGAATCTTCACAGTACTTTTATAAGTACCTACTATAAGTCCTGAACATTTATATAACCAGAGTCTCGGTAAGAGAGCGCGATATTTGAGTATAGATCTATACGAGATTGACAACCCCGCACCTGAGCTGCTAGCTACAGCTTGACCGGCAGGTCTGAGGTGTCCAAATGTCTAACAATTCCGACGCCTGAAGAACGTCGCAGCAGGCCAACTAGTCACAGTATGGTTATATGGTATCTCACATGGGAAAATAATCAACTTAATATTTTTATAAATTGTTTACGTGGAAACACACATTTCAAAGAAAGTACACTACAGTATACATATTACATTTTAGTCTTTGGGATTTAAAGACTTGGAACATTTTATGAGAAAATATTGGATTTTCTTGGTTTTCAACACTATTGCTTACAAACAAAGGACATTTCTATACAAAAATCTTATGAACTCACCAACTTAATTGTTGACACTTTTTCAACTACTTGTATTCTCAGGAAACTAAAAAGGTAAACCACAAGCTTGGTTGAAGAGACGTTACGACGTCATTTTGCATATTTTGTCATCATTTGTAATTGTAATCGAAACATGATACATTTAAACTATGTAACATTTGCAATTATGTAATGATGGTTGTTTGCTTGGTTTTTCACTATTGTGCAACTTTGTTATGATATTGTTCATGAAGTCATCCACCCTTAAACTATTCTGCCAATACGGTTTGGGGGTGTGACACATACCAGCCTACGTTTGGGTTTGTGCCCAAGATACATAGATCGAATTCAAAAGTTAAAGGAGACCATCCACTAATATTAACCAAATCCGAGTTCAATTAAACTAGAATCATTGACTTTGAAGCAACAAACAGTGAAAATGTAAAGAACATACGTAGCGTAAATGAGGAAAATCAAATTAGGTTTGAATTTGTGGGAAAATCAGAAAGTTGATGAAGATAGATGTAATTCACAGTTAATTACGTAACATCATTGGGGCTGAGATGAAAACCGAGTTGGGTTTGATTCGCAAATCGCCTCCAGTTTCGGCTCCAACACTTCGGGTCTCGCTTAGATTGCTGATGGTGGACGACTTGCGGTGATGAGGTGGGTCACGACAGTTTTTCGTGGTGGTTTGATGTTTGACAGATGGTGGCAATGACGATGGTTATGGCAGTGTATGGCCGGTGACATAGAGAGAGGGAAGAAGTTGAAACCTAGTTATGGTTATGGCAGTGTATGGCCGGTGACAGCAGGGAGGCGGTGGTGATGCTAGGGTTGCATAACAGGAAGAGGGAAGGGAAGGGATGTGCCGGCATGTGTATGTACGGGATGGTTAAGGAGAGAGAGAGAGAGGGGTTACCCGATTTATAGGAGATACCATTTATTTGAATCATTTGAATTCCCATTATACCCTCATCTCTGTTTAAAAGTTACAGATTTATCTTACAAATTCTATAATTTACACAAATGACCCAATCAATAGTAGCCATAGATCTAAGAATTTAAAGGGTCCAGATTCTTTCTCATTTTCTCAACCTTTTAACCCTTCTCGTTTTATCCTACCTATATATATATATATATATATATATATATATATATATATATATATATATATATATATATATATATATATATATATATATATATATATATATATATATATATATATATATATATATATATATATATATATATATATATATATATATATATATATATATATATATATATATATGGTGAACGAAAATTAGGATAATTATGTCCCTAATTTTCGAATTATATATAGATAAATAAGGGTTTGAATTTAATGATAAAAGGTTTATCCGGTTTGAATTCAAATAAGGCTTATCTGTAAGGCTTATCTGCTAAACCTTTGACGCTATAAATAGTGAGCCCCAGTACCCCCTAAGAGCCATGAAACTTTAAGGGTTTCTCTCCCTCTCTTTGGTTTTTCTTGTTGCTTGCTTTGGGTGTGAACCGTTTGAGGCACGACGCTTGTGGTGCTCGCTTCCAAAAGATTCAACAAAGGTTAGTAATTTTCTGTTTATCCTTTTAGTAAATTTCGAAATACCTATAGGTTTTAGTTATAGATTCAAATAGTGAAACCATAGATCCTATTAGATTGCATGTGAACTTAAGAGTTAAGTTTATCTGTTTTGCCTATTTCCTATCAGTGGTATCAGAGCATTTTGGCTTGTTTTCTGTTTGAATTTGCTATAATTATTAAACCTTTGCATTAGGGTTTATTGAAAATAAACCCTAATAGCCTTAATTTCGTGTTTAGGGTTAGGGTTTCAGAAACCCTAGCCCCTCCCCCTTAATTTCGATTTTCAATAGGTATTTGAGGGTTTTTTCTATTTTTAGTAATTATGATTAATTAATAAATGATTAACCCTATGCCCTTTTGTGTTTTTCGAAATTAGTGGGTAAATGATAGGATTAATTAATTTGTTGATCCCCATATGATTTAATTTATTTAGTTAATTGTTAATTAAAAGTTAAACATTAAATCTATTTAGGTTTAAATTTAAATTTAATTTAAAATGTTTAATTTGAAAATTTAAATAGATGAACCAAAACATTTTAAAATATTTAAAATACATGTTATATATATTATTATTAAAAGTTAATATTTATATGTATAAAAACTGGTCAGTCAAATCGCTAGTATGCCTCATTCACGAAGCTGATCTATAAGGGGGTATAAGGAAACTGCCTATAAAATGGTGGTTGAATGGGTGTCCTCTCTCACCCACCGCTTCCTTGATTAGTGGAGGGTCGTTAGCAGAACGGATTTGATAGAACAACTTAATCTCATTAAAAGTATAATGCTGTTAAATAAAGTACTAGAACCGTTTTATAAAATTCACAAATCTAGTTACTTTAGGAAAAATGTGAAAAATATGCTAACCCATGAAGTTGCATATTACACTTTACCAGACATTAGTGGAGCGTGTGTGGTTTACCGACACACTAATAGGGGCTCATTGAGAGTGGTAATGGGTATCTCATGAATTATCATTGTTGATGGAGCGTGTGTGGTTAACCGGCACATCAATTTGAGATGATAAATGATATTGAGGTTACCAAGAACATTTGCAAGGTTATTTACATCTTGTTTGTGATCTTCGGCATCCCAGTCACAAATGGAAGAGCATAATCTGAGATTAAACATGCCATTGAACAGTTCAATGAATCTCACAGATCTAGGAATTTCATAAGACTGAAATTGATAAATGTATATTGTAACACCCAAAAATTTTCGCAAAATATTTGAACTTTTAAAACAACTTTTATAAAAAGATATTATAAGTTCCCAAAAGATAAATATCTCAAAACCAACTTATGGCAAAATAAACATTGTAAAGTGCAGAAGCATAAAATAATAATGTCCCAAAATAGAAATTCTTCTAGTAGTGGCATCCCGGTGCTCCAAGTCACGCCTTAGCCTCCTTGATCTTAACACCTGAAAAATGTTAGGGAAAACCGTAAGCATAAAGCTTAGTGAATTCAAACACAGACATCATATTAATATTCACATTTACCAGCCCTAATCCAATTTTAATTTTAATTATAAAAACTAAGCAAAAACGAATCGGTGCTTATATAAAATAGGGCGGACTTGTAGGTTTGAGCCGCACCGGGTAAATCCCGTATCCTTTGGCCCCGATCCCCGCACCTCATAAAGAGTATAACGTTGGTGATCTTACCTAACTACCCCTCATAGTAATAATCAATTACATACAGTGCACATGTACGATTTATAATAATAATATAGCATGCTTTAAATAATAAATCTAAACAATCACACACGAGCTAACTAGCAAACACAAACATCAATACAACGGTGTGAGAGAACTCACCTTGAGTGAGTTATATAACAGATAGAAGTCAATATATGGCTACCAAGCTTGTGCAAACTTCAACACTTCACCTAATTAAGACTAAAGGTTAGAAGGGTGAAGTTGTGAATCTAAGGAATGAGAAAGGAGTAATCACAGCAAGGTCTCTAAAACAGACCTGCTGTTCAAGACTGAATTACTCCAAAGTATAAAACAGAAGCATAGACTTAAATAATTTTTACAAGAAACTACAATGACTTAGGTTTCCAGAACCATAAAGAACTCCTCCTAACTCCAAAGGATGAGAAAGATATAAAATTTACAAAAAGACATGTCACTGCTGTCTTCAGACGGACAGTCAGGTGGTGTTGGCCAATTCTACCCAACTTGTGGCTGGAATCAGCCCCAACCAAAAATCAGAGGAACAAAAGACACATAAATACAAGCCTCGGAGTTGAAATTAATTAAAAAGGGTTTCCCAATCTCTGGATATAAAAATCACATTGTGGACAATCACAGAATCAGCATAAGCTGGTGACTGTCCCTTGATCTGGATTGTGGATCCATTCTAACCAAGTTATAATGAGAATTAACGTCCCATCTTCTCCAGATCTTTAATTCAATATGTAATGTACATGTGGGAACTTGGAATCACTCTGGATCCTTTTCCACGCCATAGAAATGATAAAAACAAATTGACATGTCATTGCAGACCCGGATCTGACCTAACAGCAAAGAAGCTGTTGTTGCCCCTAGATAAAGTCCTTATCAGTGAGATTGGTCTTCTTAAGAAAGTTACCCAACTCAATTTGTGAAATTTGGGCACAGGTTATGGTCATTTTGAGTTTTAGAACTCAAGTTACAATTTTTACAAATTGACTACAGATCTGATGGAAAACAGAATTGTAGCCACCCATGATTCCTTTTGGCTTATCCATCCTTCTCTCTTTGAAACACATTCTAAGATGCGTTCATCATCCCAATTCAGTCCCCATGATCATGGTGGTACTAAAAGGGGTTAGAGGTCATAGGGATTTCATTAAACCACAAGGACATAATTATAAACAACATGGAGATATGATTTTTACAAAAACACATATCACTGCAGTCCCCGAAATGGCATACATGTGAGGTTAGCCAATTCCACCCAACTTTCGGATGGAACCAGATGTTAGGAAAAATCACGAGTACAATAGACTCAATAACAAAGGTCTGAGAGTTGGAACCAACTCAAAATACATTTTCAAACTCAAGATATAAAATTCACAATACAGAACAAATCAGAAACGATAATGCTGAT
This sequence comes from Cichorium intybus, assembly GCA_023525715.1. Taxonomy (NCBI): domain Eukaryota; kingdom Viridiplantae; phylum Streptophyta; class Magnoliopsida; order Asterales; family Asteraceae; genus Cichorium; species Cichorium intybus. The sequence goes on from CM042011.1 coordinate 79,772,592, forward strand.
GGGAAAACACTGGTCTGTGATGTTGTCCAATTCCCATAAACTCAGGAATGGAATCAGACATCCATCTTTTCCAGATACCAAATTTACTTAAATACAATGATTCTAGGAGGCGGAATCATGTAAAAAGCTTTCTCCAAACTCCTTTTATAAAATAAACAAAACAGCATAGCTAATCTGAACGGAATTAGAGCAGTACGTATAGATGAGCAATTACCCCATAACTCCGGTCTTCAAAACGGATAATGGTCTTCTAAAGGAAGTTGCTCAACTCAATTTGTGAACCGTGTGCACCGGTACTAACCCTATTTGACCTCTGGAACTCTAGATATGAGTTTCGCAAGAAGGGAGACTCAGCAGAGGAATCTGTCAGAAACCCTAGGTCATGTTGCGAAATTCATAACTCCACTTCTAGACATTGAAATCGAAAACCCTTCGGTCAGGCCGTTCATTTATGTATTGGGAACCTTCGGTTGAAGTTTCATGGCGATCCAACTTCTGAATCTCCGGGAGATGATCGAACACTGCGGTTGTGTCTTCAAAAACGGGAATAGAGAGTGATAGAGAGGGTTAGGGTTTGAGTGGTCTTCAACTAAGCCCATAGCCCATGGACTTTAACAAAAGAAGTTTAAAGGATGACAAAATGAGCCCACTAACACAAAATAATCAGACCTTGGTTAAATAAATTAACCAAAGGTTACAAAAATAATTAAATTAAAATAAATAAATGTACCGGGAAAACCGTGGCGTTACAACTCTCCCCCACTAAGAACGGACTACGTCCTCGAAGTCAATGCCTACAAACAGATCTGGATAATAAGCTCTCATCTCGTCTTCCGGTTCCCTGGTCCACTCCGAGCCTTTCCTATGCTGCCACTGCACTTTAACCAGGTTTATAATCTTGTTGCGGAGAGCTTTCGTCTGTCGTTCCAAAATAGCAATCGAGCTATGACTAAGCTCGTCAGGCAGTTCTAGGAGATAAGCCACATTTCCAACGCGAGCTATGACCTTATAAGGTTCAATAAATCTGGGTCCAAACTTCCCCCATTATTGAAAACCGATCACACTCTTCCAGGGAAAGACTTTTAGCAAAACATAGTCTCCAGCCTGGAACTCAAGATCGGAACGTCTTTTGTCAGCATAACTTTTCTGACGACTCCTCGCTATGACCAAATGATCCCGAATCACTTCGATTTTTGCAGTAGTCTGTAGCACGATATCGGTACTCCCAAGTACCCTCTGCCCAACCTCGCCCCAACAAACGGGTGTCCTGCACTTTTTCCCATATAAGGTTTCATGCGGAGGCATCTTAATGCTCGAGTGATAGCTGTTGTTATAATAAAACTCAGCTAGATTTAGATGGTCATCCCAACTACCCCTAAAATCAATCGCACATGCCCTAAGCATGTCCTCTAATGTCTAAATCGTCCGCTCACTCTGCCCGTCTGTCTGCGGATGAAAGGCTGTGCTAAAATGTAATCGTGTGCCTAACTCTTCTCAGGCTTGAGGTTTTCCTCCAGTATTGTCGTCTTTTGAGCGCCACAGATCAGATCTAACAAAGACGACACCATCGTCATACGGAGGCACTTAGCTCGAATCGGTTCGGCAGACTGTTTACGACTAAGAACATCAGCTATCACATTAGCTTTACCGGGGTGGTAGTGAATTTCACAATCATAATCTTTCACCACATCCAACCATCTGATATGCCTCATGTTCGAATCCCGCTTGTCGAACAAGTATTTCAAACTTTTATGGTCAGTGTATATGATACACTTCACTCCATAGAGGTAGTGTCTCCAAATATTAAGAGCGAAAACAACAGCCCCAAGCTCCAAATCATGAGTGGGGTAGTTCCGTTCGTGGGGTTTCAGCTGTGGGGAGACATAAGCTATCACCCTGCCTCGTTGCATTAACATGGCACCAAGAACTTGATGCGATGCATCACAATACACCACCATATCTTCTACCCCATCATGTAGGGCCAAGATCGGAGCATCACATAATCGGTTTCTCAACTCATCAAACACAGATTGTTGCTCCGGTCTTCAGAAAAACTTCACTGATTTCTTTGTCATTCGGGAGAGTGGCAATGTGATATTGGAGAAATTTTCGATAAACCTTCAGTAATATCTGGCTAGACCCAGAAAACTGCGAATCTCTAAAGGTGTTTTTCGTATCCCCCATTGCTTAACCGCATCCACCTTAGCCTGATCAACCACAGTGCTATCCTTATTTACTACGTGACCCAAGAACTGCAGTTCTTCTAACCAGAATTCACACTTTAAGAAGAACTTAGCATAAAGCTTTTCTCTTCCCAGAGTCTCTAGAATCTCCCGAAGGTGTCGCTCATGCTCCTCTTTGGTCTTAGAATAGACCAAGATATCATCAATAAACATTATGACCGAACGGTCAAGCATCAGAATGCACACCCAGTTCATGAGATCCATAAACGCTGCGGGTGCATTGGTGAGCCCAAAAGGCATCACCACGAACTCAAAATGCCCATATCGAGTACGGAATGCTGTATTATCTATGTCTTCCTCCCGAACTCCCATCTGATGATAACCAGAGCGCAATTCGATCTTGGAGAACCAAGATGCTCCCTGAAGCTGGTCGAAAAGATCGCCAATGCGTTGTACCGGGTATCTATTCTTTACCGTACGCTTGTTTAGCTCCCTATAATCAATACACATTCGCTGGGAGCCGTCTTTCTTTTTCACAAAGAGAATAGGAGCTCCCATGGCGAGCAGCTTGGCCGTATAAACCCTTTTTCACTTAGTTCCTGGAGCTGATCCTGAAGTTTTTTCATTTCAGGTGGCGCCAAACGATAAGGAGATTTAGCTACCAGAGTCGTACCCGGCATTAAATCGATGTGAAGCTCCACTTGTCGAATACGTGGCAAACCAGGGAGTTCTTCCGGAAAGACATCGTTGAAGTCGGAAATAATAGGAACATCGACAAGTGCTACTGCAGAGGAGCAAGAACCCATGTCCAGACGGGGAATATCCCCTTGAATAATAAGTTCTCCACCCCTAGGGTTTTGAACACGAATTGTTTCTTCTGGCAATGGATTTCTGCATCAAACGCGTCCAGCCAATCCATGCCTACAATAACGCAAAGCTCCCGCATTGCAATAGGAATAAGATCAATGGAGAATTCAACCCCAGAAAACTCGAGTGTGTAACCCTGATAAACATCGGTGACATATATTGTTCGGTTGTCAGCAACCTCGATGATTATTGGGTGAGCAAATTTTCCGATACTCCGGCCCAAACGATTAATAAAAGTGCGGAATACGAAAGAATGAGTGGCACCGCTATCAAACATAACAGCAGCGGACTCAGAATCTAGCAAATACGTGCCTGATTCACAATTATATATAACAATCATGAATGCCATTCGAAATAGAACAAAGTTATAGTGCAAGAGGGGAAAGAAAAATACTCGGCCTAATAAAACCTTTATCACTCCGTTCCTGAAGATGAATATGAAGTTCTTTCATCTCTGGTGGTGTCAGTCGATAAGGAGCCTTGGCTACCGGAGCTACACCCGACACAAAGTCGATACAGAACCCTTCTTGCCGAACCGGCGGCACTCCAGTTAGTTCCTCTATGAATACGCCACTAACTCGAGAACAATCGCAACGTCACTAACCACCACGGTCGCTGAACAAGAAGCTACGGATAGGCGATCCCCACTTAATGACCAATTCTCCCCCACTTGGGTTTGAACCTGCACCTGCTTACGATGACATGGAATCTCCGCTTCAAAAGTATCCGGCCAGTCCATGCCCACGGGGACACATACTTCCCTCATAGCAATGGTAATCAAATCAATAGGAAACTCTATGCCAGAGATCCCTGGAGTACAACCGCGATATACATTGGTAACATAAAGAATCCGGTTGTCTGTAACCCGGACAACCATTGGACAAGATAGTCTACCAACGTCTCGTCCCAGAGGACTAGAAAAAGTGTGAGAAACGAACGAATGAGTAGCACTGCTATAGAACATAACAACAGCGGGCTTAGAACTAACCAAGTACGTGTCTGCTTCAATGATTTATAACAACTTATAAACATGAAAACCTAAGGGGTATATATTAGGAATATGTCTAGCAGAAATAGAGGAAAACTTAGGCGGTATCTGCATTCGCGGAAAAGAAGATAATATAGAGACAATTCAGCCTAGATATTTCTTGGAAGACGAAACACTCAGCTTACCGAAAATTTTTCAACCTTGCCCCGACCCGAAATCGGCACCGGTGCTTCAAATAGTAGGGGCCCTTCTACTACCTTCCACACAAGTTCCAATTTCGCATTCGCGTCTAGTTTCAAAATTTCCAGTTCGCTCTAGCCGTTTATTTATACAACTCTCTCACATGATAATACTAACAAGTATATAATCTAATATTTTAAGGCTAATTGAAACAATCCAAAATTAACAATTTAACAAAGTAAGAAACATATGAAATAAAGCTTACTTGACTGGCTGACTGGCACACCACGAGATAATCCACTACTAGTCTTCAAAAGTTTTAAAGAAATCTTTTAAAGGAAATATTTAAAGAAAATAAAATTTTTAATAGCCTCAAATTTGAGTCTAGAACATTCCTAAAAATGCCTAGTTCCCTCAAACGTGTGCTCTGATACCAACTTGTAACACCCAAAAATTTTCGCAAAATATTTGAACTTTTAAAACAACTTTTATAAAAAGATATTATAAGTTTCCAAAAGATAAATATCTCAAAACCAACTTATGGCAAAATAAACATTGTAAAGTGCGGAAGCATAAAATAATAATGTCCCAAAATAGAAATTCTTCTAGTAGTGGCATCCCGGTGCTCCAAGTCACGCCTTAGCCTCCTTGATCTTAACACCTGAAAAATGTTAGGGAAAACCGTAAGCACAAAGCTTAGTGAATTCAAACACAAACATCATATTAATATTCACGTTTACCAGCCCAAATCCAATTTTAATTTTAATTATAAAAACTAAGCAAAGAACGAATCAGTGCTTATATAAAATAGGGCGGACTTGTAGGTTTGAGCCGCACCGGGTAAATCCCGTATCCTTTGGCCCCGATCCCCACACCTCATAAAGAGTATAACGTTGGTGATCTTACCTAACTACCCCTCATAGTAATAATCAATTACATACAGTACATGTAATAATATAGCATGCTTTAAATAATAAATTTAAACAATCACACACGAGCTAACTAGCAAACACAAACATCAATACAACTGTGTGAGAGAACTCACCTTGAGTGAGTGATATAACAGATAGAAGTCAATATATGGCTACCAAGCTTGTGCAAACTTCAACACTTCACCTAATTAAGACTAAAGGTTAGAAGGGTGAAGTTGTGAATCTAAGGAATGAGAAAGGAGTAATCACAGCAAGGTCTCTAAAACAGACCTGCTGTTCAAGACTGAATTACTCCAAAGTATAAAACAGAAGCATAGACTTAAATAATTTTTACAAGAAACTACAATGACTTAGGTTTCCAGAACCATAAAGAACTCCTCCTAACTCCAAAGGATGAGAAAGATATAAAATTTACAAAAAGACATGTCACTGCTGTCTTCAGACGGACAGTCAGGTGGTGTTGGCCAATTCTACCCAACTTGTGGCTGGAATCAGCCCCAACCAAAAATCAGAGGAACAAAAGACACATAAATACAAGCCTCGGAGTTGAAATTAATTAAAAAGGGTTTCCCAAGCTCTGGATATAAAAATCACATTGTGGACAATCATAGAATCAGCATAAGCTAGTGACTGTCCCTTGATCTGGATTGTGGATCCATTCTAACCAAGTTATAATGAGAATTAACGTCCCATCTTCTCCAGATCTTTAATTCAATATGTAATGTACATGTGGGAACTTGGAATCACTCTGGATCCTTTTCCAAGCCATAGAAATGATAAAAACAAATTGACATGTCATTGCAGACCCGGATCTGACCTAACAGCAAAGAAGCTGTTGTTGCCCCTAGATAACGTCCTTATCAGTGAGATTGGTCTTCTTAAGAAAGTTACCCAACTCAATTTGTGAAATTTGGGCACAGGTTATGGTCATTTTGAGTTTTAGAACTCAAGTTACGATTTTTACAAAATGACTACAGATCTGATGGAAAATAGAATTGTAGCCACCCATGATTCCTTTTGGCTTATCCATCCTTCTCTCTTTGAAACACATTCTAAGATGTGTTCGTCATCCCAATTCAGTCCCCATGATCATGGTGGTACTAAAAGGGGTTAGAGGTCATAGGGATTTCATTAAACCACAAGGACATAATTATAAACAACATGGAGATATGATTTTTACAAAAACACATATCATTGCAGTCCCCGAAATGGCATACATGTGAGGTTAGCCAATTCCACCCAACTTTCGGATGGAACCAGATGTTAGGAAAAATCACGAGTACAATAGACTTAATAACAAAGGTCTGAGAGTTGGAACCAACTCAAAATACATTTTCAAACTCAAGATATAAAATTCACAATACAGAACAAATCAGAAACGATAATGCTGATGGGAAAACACTGGTCTGTGATGTTGTCCAATTCCGATAAACTTGGGAATGGAATCAGACATCCATCTTTTCGAGATACCAAATTTACTTAAATACAATGATTCTAGGAGGCGGAATCATGTAAAAAGCTTTCTCCAAACTCCTTTTATAAAATAAACAAAACAGCATAGCTAATCTGAACGGAATTAGAGCAGTACGTATAGATGAGCAATTACCCCATACCTCCGGTCTTCAAAACGGATAATGGTCTTCTAAAGGAAGTTGCTCAACTCAATTTGTGAACCGTGTGCACCGGTACTAACCCTATTTGACCTCTGGAACTCTAGATATGATTTTCGCAAGAAGGGAGACTCAGCAGAGGAATCTGTCAGAAACCCTAGGTCATGTTGCGAAATTCATAACTCCACTTCTAGACATTGAAATCGAAAACCCTTCAGTCAGGCCGTTCATTTATGTCTTGGGAACCTTCGGTTGAAGTTTCATGGCGATATGACGTCTGAATCTCCGGGAGATGATCGAACACTGCGGTTGTGTCTTCAAAAACGGGAATAGAGAGTGATAGAGAGGGTTAGGGTTTGAGTGGTTCACTAGTGTAAGCTCCAAATGAACCCATTTAACACTTTAAGTAGTGTTAAGCTTGGTGGTTTTTCAACTAAGCCTATAGCCCATGGACTTTAACAAAAGAAGTTTAAAGGATGACAAAATGAGCCCACTAACACAAAATAATCAGACCTTGGTTAAATAAATTAACCAAAGGTTACAAAAATAATTAAATTAAAATAAATAAATGTACCGGGAAAACCGTGGCGTTACAACTCTCCCCCACTAAGAACGGACTACGTCCTCGAAGTCAATGCCTACAAACAGATCTGGATAATGAGCCCTCATCTCGTCTTCCGGTTCCCTGGTCCACTCCGAGCCTTTCCTATGCTGCCACTGCACTTTAACCAAGTTTATAATCTTGTTGCGGAGAGCTTTCGTCTGTCGTTCCAAAATAGCAATCGAGCTATGACTAAGCTCGTCAGGCAGTTCTAGGAGATAAGCCACATTTCCAACGCGAGCTATGACCTCATACTCCTCCTCCAACACCCATTACTGAAAGGTTCAGAAAGTATCTATTGAATATGGAAAGGCTGACTGGCCTGAACTATGAAAATTGGCTTCGTAAATGGAGAATGGTTCTTAGTTTTGCTGGCAAGCCATAGCTGATTGAGTATTCGCTCCTCGTTCCACTGAAGCATGGCATTAGACAACAGCTTTGTGATGAGCATGACTTCTTGATTGATGAATCCGAAGAAGTTCGTAGCCTCATGCTAACTGACCATTGACCCCGCGTTTCGCAGGGATTTCGAATTCCTGGGGCCATATGAGTTAGCAGGACTGGTTAAGGAAAGGTTCCGAGTACCGATTGAAAAAGGAACGAACTAGGATCTTCAAGGCGCTTGAAGTGTGCAAGCTAAAAGAAGGAAGTTGCGTCGGTCCGCATGTTCTCAAGATTGAGGGATACATAGGCGAACTGTATAACCTTGGTCACCCTATCAATCGGGAGTTGAGCATTAACTCGACTCGCTGACTAGCTAGTATGATTTGTTCATCTAGATGTACAGGAAAGGGACCAGGACAAGACTATCATGGAAATGCATTTGATGTTGACTCTGTACGAGTCGTTCATAAAAGATGCATAGTTCCACTAAGCCAGCTACTTCGGGATTAAGTCCAGAAATGGGACGCATCATGAAATGATCCAGATCGTCTGGACCGGTTCTAAGATGTCTCAAACTGGGAATCCACAGGGTGAGATACTCACAGAAAGATTGGAAGATGCTCCAAAGCCGAATTGTTTGGCAACTCAGTTATATCTAAAAACTCAAAACTTCTGATCCTTAATTCCCTGATACAGGATGTGATTGTCACATTTGCTTTGTATGTAGGGACTTGCTAGGATGCAAGGCATTGACGCATAGGAGCACATTCGGATTGGATCACGAGCTCGTGCAATTTTAAAGTTAAGTAAGATATTTTGATCTTGTTATTAGCTTATTAGACGGTATGACATAGTTATCATATAGTACATTGATTGAGGATAATTTTGATTTAATAAAATGTTGATTTTCCTTTTCAAAACATAGTTTAAATTATCCTTAAAATGTTGTATGAGTGTGTTAATTGCATGAATGGTAATAACTTGAATGTTGATGCATCCAAGTTGTATTAGATTTATAAATTGTGTTCTTTATGATTGTTAAAGTAAACTTTCATACAAATCGCTTCAACCAAAGGTCCAGATAGACAGGACTTCTTAATGAAATTATTGTTACAAGAAATGTATCACCCAAAGTTCCAATGGATAGGATTTTGGAATCAGTTGACTTAGAGTCAAATGATGAATAGATATCTTAACAAATTAACACATTCATAAATTTACATGGAGATGTAAAAGACGTTAAGATTATGAGCAATGGACACATTAGTGAATTGCTCGAATCTACAAATAAAACACAATTAGTTATACTTTATAATATTTGCCAATCAGTATGACAAATATGACTTCGCTTATTAGAATAAACATTTGATTGAAACCTTGAACTGCTCAAGGACTTCAAATGAAGTATAAATATCAACATAGTTTGAGTGAAAAACATAAAATGAGAAAATGTTTCACAGTTCATCCTCTTCCAAGAACATTAATGGTGATAATGTGTCTCAAGGAAGAAGATCGAGCATTGGTTGAAACGGTTCGATCCTAGATGTATTAGATACACTTCTAATTAGTTTTTGATAAATTAGATATTCAACTAGTCAGACCGCAAAAGTATATTCCGACCACATCTTAGACTAAGTAGGTTTAGCAGACACCGTCTGAAATGTGAAGCAAGGTTCCTCCCACTTGCACATAAGGGTCCAGGGTCATGTAGCGTTTGTCTGAACCTCATGACTGGCCTGAACCTGATCAACAGTGTCGATTCATTGGCAATCCCGCAAGTACTTATGAAAGAAGAGCCCTTTTAGAAAGGATTTCACATTCTAAGGAAACAGTGGGAGCAATAGTAATCCTGAAGAGTTCAAGGATTAGCCAAGTGAAAGAACCTATAGTCACCACTAGGACTTGACCAGGGATCAGATTCCTATTAAACCTGACATTCTCTTCTCTTTGCAGACCAGTAGTATTAATCATCGTCATAAGGTGTTATGATCTGGGTGACATACCGATTAGTGGTAAAACACTAAAGTTGGCACGGATAAGCAATCCTACTACTTGGAAGCATTGGTGAGCCTGGTTGCTGCCAAAATAAGAGAACCTAAAGGCAAGACTCAATCTATGTGATAATTTGTTTGATGTTACACATGGCCTAAAAACAAGTGGGAGTAATTGGATCATCAAAAGAAGACAACATAGATAGAAATGTACCTGCATTTTGAGCAAGAATGGTTGAGTGGGGCGATATTCAAAGTCATGAGATTGATTTTGAAAGAAACGCTCTCAATAGAACTTAAATAAATCTGAAGGGATATCATCTCCTGTAACTACACTTTGTGAGTCATAGCAAGATTGGATGATCTGAACCGCTTTCCTTAAATGGAAAACACAAAGGTTGTGTGTAGACACAACAGAAGGGGTTTAGAACATGCTGATATATCCAAACAAAAAGGTACATGGCCCCGAGATTTATCTTACGGGGCCTCGTAAGGAAGGACATTCGAATTCTCAAAAATGTGCCAAATGTTTTGGATTTTGTGAATAGCCTGAAAGAATCCTATGATTATGTCAGAAGGTTTGGATTTTGGAATCTCAAAATATGCAAAATAGCTTGGATTTTGTGAGAGTCCAAAAGATCCTTATAACCGTGTCAAAGCCAGTGGGAGTGTCGTTGTGACCTGTCTATCAATGTATGTCAGTTACATATCATTTTTAGGAAACGTCTCTTATCATTGCAAAGTGTGATGAGTTGGCATTAATAGATGATTCGCTATGAAAAATCTAGAACACATACAACATACTCAGGTAGTCATAAGCATCTATCAGATAGATGACATCATCAGTATAGACCATGCCAATGTAAGTGTGATCTTGATGAGATTCAAGATGCATGACTTCAAGAAAGGAGTTTCTTGTCGTTACAGAGTGTAATGAACTAGCATGATCTTAAAGAGATGCAAGATATTCACGTAGTTACAAACATCTATCAGATAGATGAAATTGTCAGTATAGACCTAGCCAATATGAGTATGATCTTGATAAGATTCAAGATGGATGGAAGAAAGTGTCTCCAAAGAAAATAGTTTCTGAAGGTCATGACACAAGGATAAGGAGTAATCTATAGGTTCTAAAAAGATTCAGAATAGAACAGATTGGATTCCATGAGCTTCTGCAAATTGGATCGATCATAGGTGTCATGGACTTATCCTGAAGACTTGATGCTTGGAGTATACTAAGTTGGATTCAGGATACAACCTGGCTAAGAATACTGGATGAATTATTTGAGTACACGTGAGAAAATCATTAAGAAATGATTGGGGTGAATGTAATAATAATTTGAAAGGAGTTTCAAATCTGTAATTATTAACATCAGAATATGGTGCTAAATGACTTCATGGTTAAAGAGTTTTGTTGGTATTCTGATGGAGCGCGTGTGGTTCACCGGCACATCATAACATCTCAAAATAGTCTTAGGGTGAAGTCATCTGGACTAAAGACCCCCAGAACCATGAGAAGTCGCAGTACACTTCACCATTTCCGGAATGGAGTTGGGAGAGAGAAAAACAGAATGACATATTGAAATATCATCGGAAGAGTATCCGATTGGATTGTGTGCAATGAAGTGTATCAATGTAAGACATTTTGGATACATAGAAAGAGTGAAATATCGTTTTGGGTATATAGACATAGATATAGAACTTAAATTTAAAGTTTAAAAGAAACTAAGAAACACATAACATTATTATGACATATCCGACTAGGTGATTACCTCGTAGAGACTTGGTAATAAGCAGAAGTAGCTACCCAGTCAGATTTTTATGTTTTGCTTTTACATGTTTTACTTCCCGAATAATTTGATTATTCAAAAGTCCACAGTTGCTCATACTTTCGGAAGTAAGTGGCGAATTAAGACTGTCATTAATTGAATTGTAGATTGTCTAAGGAGTTAGACATAACAATAGAGTTACTGCAATGTTCATGAGTGCTTAGAAATGGAGATTTGAGTATTGGACAAACCCACGCTCAGAGAATTACTTCATGGATTATATCACGAATAATTCTGAGACGATAAAATCTAATGGTCTTGAAACGGAGACATATGAGTTGAAATTTACAAGTCGGATGTACATTGATAATGCGTAAACGCATCAGTAACCTGATGTCATAAAACGTATTGTTGGCACGATTTGATGAGTAATAGATACAAGCATATGAGTCAAAGTTTATTCGTTCGTTTTACCCTAACGGGAAAAGAGATATATGTGGGCCCCTTAGTGATTTGGTGTTGAGTGAAGTGCTGGCTAGCTGGGACTAAACTGAAGTGCTCAATTAGAAGTCTTATGTCATTATAAATCAGAATTCGGGGAAAAAAGTATCGGACTGAGATTGATCTTAATCCATGTCTCTAGTCGGAACGATATCTTGTAGAACGGAAGATCATATGAACACTTATTTTAGGACGCGTAACTGACTGGGTCAGAGTTCGGCAGCGGCTTTTGGAAGCTACAATTTGCTGATCGATTTGGAAGTTATACTGGCAGTTATAGTCATAGACTTATCCAACTAGGAGACTGTTGGATTAGGTGTCTAAGCCATGACTATAATTGGTATATATTTGATTGATAGTAGCAAAGTCCTTTTGAGTTGCCCTCATAGCTGTCAATTTGACAGAATAACTTTTGGAGAGAGAGACTGATTTATTATGTGATTAATAAATCAATATAAATAATTTGTTAATATATTATGAGGATAATATATTAATTAGAAATAGTATTATTTAATTAATAATTAATCAAAAATTAATTGGAATTAATTTTGGGATTAATTGATTTATTAATAGCGTAGGGGATGATTTGTAATTGTTCAATAGTTGAGCAATAGATAATTATAGTGTATATATATATATATATATATATATATATATATATATATATATATATATATATATATATATATATATATATATATATATATATATATATATATATATATATATATATATATATATATATATATATATATATATATATATATATATATAAGGGTTTGAATTTAAAGATAAAAGGTTTATTTGATTTGAATTCAAATAAGGCTTATATGTAAGGCTTATCTGCTAAACCTTTGAGGCTATAAATAGGGAGCCCCAGTACCCCCTAAGAGCCACGAAATTTTAAGGGTTTCTCTCCCTCTTTTTGGTTTTTCTTGTTGCTTGCTTTGGGTGTGAACCATTTGAGGCACGATGCTTGTGGTGCTCGCTTCCAAAAGATTCAACAAAGGTTAGTAAGTTTCTGTTTATCCTTTTACTAAATTTCAAAATACCTATAGGTTTTAGTTATATATTCAAATAGTAAAAACATAGATCCTATTAGGTTGCATGTTAACTTAAGAGTTAAGTTTATCTATTTTGCCTATTTCCTATCAAGAAGTGTTTGCCACCTTCAAGAAGTGGAAGGATGATATGAATATTGAGAAGGGTGTCAAAGTTAAATGCCTTAAATCCAAAAATAGGGGAGAATACATCAATCTTGTTGGGCTCCAAGGATGTTTACGTGTGGATGAACAAATTTACAAAACCTTGAATGAAAGAGCTAAGAGCATGAGGCTGCATGTTGGGCTACCAAAGATGTTTTAGGCAGATGTCTTGAGTACCCTAGGCTACTTAATCAACCAAGTACCCTTCGTTCCCCTGGGTTCAAGATTCCTGAAAGGAATGGCGAGGTCATGAGATTTATCTTAACCACTTGGGATTCTTTGGGTGTGTCTGTTATGTCAAGGTGAAGGACAGTAAGAGAGATAAGCTAGAAGAAAAATCAAAAAAGTGATTTTTTATTAGGTACGGATTGGATGACATAGGATACCGATGTTGGGATTCCAATAGTCGAAGGGTTATCAGAAGTCGAGATGTGGCATTTAATGAGAGTGCTATATACAAGGACACTTTCTCATGCAGTTCGATCCCAAGTAATAAGACCGAAGATAAGGAGCAATTAGAGTTTCAGGGAATAGTGAATAAGCATTTGGAGATACCAGAGTGAGTGGGAGAGAGTCTGAAGAAAAGGAGGCTGATGACAACTCTCCAAACAGATCTGAAGTTGGAGGTACCGAAGTTGCATATTCTGATAGTTTTAGGTAATCAATTCATGATAGAAGACCTCCAATAAGATAACTCGTGTTAACAAATTGCTTATTATTAATTGATAATGGGGAACCAGAGTCTTGTCTTGAAGCCTTGAGGATGAAATATTACGTATAGTGGAAGAAATCAATGGAGGATGATTTGAGCTAACTTGACAAAAATGAGAGGTCGTCTCTTGTCAAGTTACCATCAAAGAAGAAGGTATTCACAAACAAGTGGGTATTTTCGGGTCAAGGATGAAGCTGACAGAAGCAGGAGATTCAAAGCACAATCGGTGGTCAAGGGTTTCTAATAGAAGGAAGGTGTTTATTACAACGAGATATTCTCTCCAGTTGTGAAGATGACCAAAATCAAGTGGGTATTTTCGGGTCAAGGATGAAGCTGACAGAAGCAGGAGATTCAAAGCACAATCGGTGGTCAAGGGTTTCTAATAGAAGGAAGGTGTTTATTACAACGAGATATTCTCTCCAGTTGTGAAGATGACCAAAATCATATCAGTGCTTGGAATTGTGGCTTCTGAAGATCTATATATTAAACAACTTGATGTGAAGACTTTGTTCTTACATGGAGTGTAACAAACCAACTAATATACACCATAATTGGTGTAATAGGTTATAAAACAATGTGAAATGAAAATTTCCTTCTTTTAATGACTTTTCTTTTGGCCATTAAGTCATTACTTAAAACTTTTGGTCCCAATACAAACAATTGAGCTTAAAAATATTTAAACAATCCTTGGGGGTCTTAAAATCATATCAATACAACCATAGTAAAGCAATAAGACATCTCAAAGCTAATGTCCCGTAATTATTCAACATTCCTACCGAAAATTCGGCATGACCACTGGGCTCATTGGATAAAATCCATACTGACCCGACTCAATCAAAATAGCCGAAAAACAACATGGGACATAGCAAAACATTACCATGCAACTACAAAGGTATACTAAACCATAAACAACATGTCTCTCAATAAATTACTTACTATACCGTCTATGGGATAAAAATATTCCAATACTCAATTCTATCTATAGAACCTTAACTGTCTTCTAAGTCCGTCACTTCTATCATCCAATGTCAATCATCATGTTCCTGAGATACATAGCATTGAACGAAAATACGTAACACATAAATGCCCTGTGGGATACATGGGTTTTAGACCAAACAAAATGTTAAGCTAAACCAATAGTTTTAAAAGCATATTTCTCCAATTAAGTTTATATAATCCGCCACTTGAAACCACACTAAAAATTTATCCATAGAATTCTTTTGAAATCATATTACAAATCAGATCACCAATCCAAGAGTTTTAGAACCGACACAAGGTTATAAAACATTAGTCTCATACACCAATTTCTTCATTGTCACCAAAACATGTTATGAATCAAGGATCAAGTAATGATACCCAAGAGTATGACTTAACTAACCCAACAGAAAACAATCAAAATAAAGTCATTAATAGAACCCAAAAGGAATCAATCAAAAATCAAGTCATCAATAATTCGAGTCATCAAATCATCAATAAATCGAGTCATCAATAAATCGACAATACGGGTGCCCCCGTGCTATACACTCCTTTATAGGGTAAGATGCACTCGCCATACAAAGTCATGCCCACGTAAAGGTCCAGGGTATCAGAAAGCCTCTAAACTACCAAGGATGAAAACCCAAGTATCGGAAAGCCTCCGAGCTACTAGGGTTAGATCCAAAGTATCAGAAAGCCTCTAAGATACTAAGGATCGTGTCAATCCAAGACTGGATGAAACAAATTTACTCTAACACAAGGTCAACATAAAAGACTACTACGTTGTGAAGGAAGGGTACCACCCCAGTAGTGTCTATGTCATCAGGTCTGGACTTCCACATGAATCCATTCATCATCATCATCATTTCGACAATATCAAAATTCAACAATTCAAATCCATAAAGACACTTGGTTTCAAAACACAAGGTTTTAGTGCATTACACCCAAGATACTTAACATTGACACAAAAACTTGATCCAAGATTGAAAAGAGATTTCCAAATAACATCAATTACATGCATTTCATCATTCTTTTAAAACCAATAATTTTGTTCAACATCATAATAAATTATAATTCATCAGGCTTGAAAAGTCAAAACACATCTCATGATAAAAACCCAACCATTTCATAAGCAAATGAACCAAATTCTCATAATCCCTTCGACAAATAATTTATAAGATTTAATTTCTGCTCTGGTAATCCAATTGCTTAAAATCTATAAACATATAATCATACTTCTGAACTTATATAAATTAAAGCAGTTCATCATCATATCATTTAGTGTTAAAACCTGGTAGTTAAAGTCTTGTTGCTATATACCTAGTTGAAAACTCCACATGTACTCACCAACGTAGCTAGGCATGTCTACTACACTAATCCACTAGCTCTTCACTTCACTTGCTTCCAAACATTCTTCAACCTCTATTGATTTAATAAGAGGTTAGAACATATTAAACAACTAAACAAGTAATGTATGTCTAATCATTCATAAACTCCTTCTAACCATTATCCAATACTGTTCCATTGGTTAACATACTTTACATATATTATACTTTTATGTAACCAAAATTCCAATTATCAAGCTTTTTCTCCCCCTAATGCAAGTTTGCCAATAATGTCCATATGAGTGTGCTTTGATCCAGTATTGTCCAAATGTAAGTTAATCAAACACATTTCCATAATGTTGGGACAATTTACTCATTTTAAGAATAATAATCTCTAGTTGTACTACATATGTGACAATCTAAAATTTTGATAAATAAAAATATAAAGTTAAGTATCTCAAGGTTAAGACATTTGATATGTTCAAATAAATACAAATGTATGTGAAAAGGGGCAAAATGGTCAAAGAATCTGAAATTATGGAAACTTGGGTTTTTAGAACTTTTAATTGAGTCATAATGAAGTACTACTTCATTTGGAAATATGATTTAAATGTTGGATTTGGTGTCTAAGCCATGACTTATAATTGTATTTATCTTGTTAATTGAAGCAAAGTCCATTTGGGTTGCCCTCATAGCTGAAGGATCAGTATAGAGTTCAGTAGAGAGAAAGGTTGATTTATTAATTGTTTAATAAATCAATAGAAATAAATAAATAGTTTATTAATATATTTAAGTGTTGATATATTAATTAGAAACTATAATAATTAATTAAGATTTAATCTAGAATTAATTGGATTTAATTTAGTGATTAAATTAATTAATTATAAGTGCAGGGACTGGTTTGTATTTATTCGATAGTTGAATAACTGGCAAGCCAGTGACCAGGGGCCAAAAGTGGCGCCAACTATGGAGGCTTCTCCATAGGTGGCGAAAACCCTAATTAGGGTTTAGGGGATCTGGTCCAAGTGGTCAACAGGCTTGCCCACTTTGGAGGCTCCTCTAGGGTTTCAGCTGTAACCCTAGGAGGCTATAAAAGGAAACCCCTGGCACCCTATTTCCTGCGCCAACTTCAATTGAAGAAACTCTGCTGGATTCTTTTCTCCTTAGCTTGGGTGTGACTTGCATTTGAGGCAGGATCTATTTGCTGCTAGCTTCAAGAATAAGATCAAAAGGTGGTCAATTCTTATTTTGATCTTTAGAAATAAATGTTGGCCTTAGGTTTTTAGTTTATATCTTTATAGAAGAAAACATAGATCTTTCTAGGGTTCCATGTGAACTTAGGAATTTGTTGTTCATTGATTGTATAAAACCCTTCATTAAAGACACGAGGACAAAAAGGAAATTTGGGAATAAAAGTGAAGAAATTATTGTTAAATTTTAAAAAATAAATATCTAAAAATATATAAGGAATTGGGAAAACGTCATCAAGGATACTTTTGTATATTTAGATGAAATAAGAATATAGGAAAAATATTTGGATCATTTTGAGTTATAACGAAGAATTTATGACGAGTTAAAGTTCGCTAAAAGTGACAAAAATGGTCAATTGCCCATGTTTGTAAGGCTATATTGGAAAATCCATAAAGATTCAGACTTAAGTCGGTATGGAAAGTTGTTAAGCTCATTTCCACCTTTCTAAAGCTGTAGGATTTGTCAAATTTGAATTTCGTATATGAGAGTTATGACAGCGTAAAGATCGGGAAAAAAATCAGGAAAGATGGCTAAAAATTAATCCAAGGCATTTCAGGGGCATTTTGGTTATTTAATTAAATCTCACCCAAATTAAAACCTGATACTAAGTTAGATCGTGTATTTTTTATGTGGGCTCATCTGATGTGTGTGATCGAGAAAAAGAGATCGAGATGGGAAGAAACACACAAACATCGCCAAGTTGTGTGTGCGTGATTTTGAAATCATGTGAAAGGTAATAATTTCGAGCAGAAGAAATCGAAGGAGATCACGAGATTGAGAGAGACAGAAGGGTAGTAGAGATCGACAACAACAATAAGCTGTTGTCGGCGCTGATCAAACGGCCGGAGACGACGGTGGAAGTCGGCGGTTGTGCTGGTGGTCGAGATTGAAGCTAGGGTTTGATTCCTAAGGTTAATGCAACTCCAAACAGTCCGATTTTTACTCAATGGGTAAAATAATGAAGATTTTCATAAATTATGATGTGATATGAAGTTATTTTATGGTGTTTAAATATGAAAATATGTTCTAGGAATTTTATCAAGTAGAACGATTAGGAAACACCATGAAACCAATAATTTAGTATTTTTGAAGTTTAATGTTACAAAATTGATTTTATTGCGATAGGTCAAACCTTTACATTTTTATGGAATGGAGTAATTAAAATGTTTGAAAAGGGTGATATTATTGTTATTAGGTCCATGAACATCAAATTTATCAAGTGTTGTGCTTACTAGATTAAGAACTTATTGTTTTGGAGCAAATAGTAAATGGAAGCTTGAAATTGGTATAATTATGTGTAATTGGAATAGAAAATCAAGGACTTGGTTGAGAAATGGAGTAGCAAAACATCCTTGGAACCAATAAACTCCATCTTGGGATCGAGTTAGAAGGTGAGGTTCAACTCGGAAGTTATTATTATGCAATGATACTTATGGATGTCAAATGTTTGCAAAAGGATTCGTTTATGTTGCTTAAAGGAGTATTACACTTGAATTAAATTTAATTGTCATTGTTATGCATTGTTAGCGCACATTGTGAGTAATATTGGAAAATATGGATATTTATAAAAAGGATTATGTCAAATGTACCGTTGAAATGTAATATGGTGATTTTACAAGTTATTAGGATTTATAAGTGTGATTTATAAGTTTGTTACATATGTTAGTGTCCAAAATATTCCTTGGTGAATCGGGCGAAAACTTGAACTTGGGACAATTTTTGTAATGTACAAAAAAGAGCATGAAATAGAACATGAAACTCGGTTGAAATAATAACTATAATCACTACTACAAAATAAGTCTAATGCAACACTTTAGAAGCAACAATTAAAAAATATGTTGGTTTTGGTTCTAAGGCAACGTTTTTGAAATATGTGTGGCATTATTGTATCTAATCTCACACTTCTTTTAAAGTATTGGATTCTTTTATTTAAAACACCAACATATTAGAGAAGTGTTGCATTTGTTAACATTTAAAACCAACCCTTACGTATAAATGTTGTATTCTTAATGATAAATCGAACACTTCTTTGAGGGTTGTATTCATCTAATTTTATAAACATTAAAGGTATTTTCTTTTATATATATATATATATATATATATATATATATATATATATATATATATATATATATATATATATATATATATATATATATATATATATATATATATATATATATAGAGTTAGGATCTTTTGAGAACCACAAGTCCCCCGAGAACTCCCAAACCGATTTTTTTTTCAAAAAACCGACCCCATAGGCCTCTAAAACGCACACTTTTAAGCATTTTAGAAAAAAAAATTCGAAAAAAAAACGACTTTTTTTTTAAAAAACTTTGCATATGTGCAAAAAATAAATTTGCACATGTGCAAACTTTTTTATACGTACACTTTTTTGAAATTTTTTTTACAGAACGCCTTAAATATATGTTAGAAAGACATCCATAAAAACAACTTGAAAAAAAAATGTACGTATAAAGACATCTTTTTTTCGGAAATTTTTTTCAGCGCCCCGGCACCTATTTGAGCGTTTTAGAGGCCTATGTGATCGGTTTTTTGAAAAAAAATATCGGTTTGGGAGTTCTCGGGTTCTCGGGGTGAAGTTGGTTCTCAAAAGATCCTAAGTCTATATATATATATATATATATATATATATATATATATATATATATATATATATATATATATATATATATATATATATATATATATATATATATATATATATATATATATATATATATATATATATATATATATATATATATATATATATATATATATATATATATATATATATATATATATATAAAATCCGTTTTTGGATTAACTTTATTTTCAGTTTTTGATGTCATTTTTATATTATATTTTAAAAATATAATTATATAAATATGATTAAAATTTTCAATTAATCTATTAATTTAGAAACATAAACTATGATATATTAAAATTTAAATGTTAATTCTATTCAATATTATAATTTCTCCTCAATTTATAATCTAGGCTTAGTTAATCGCGTTAACGCCACAATTTACCATTTTTGTTAAAGTCGGCCTAAGCGGTTGCCCAAACTAAGCCTAAATGTTAAGAAGAGGTGTTCAGCTTACGTTTAATGCTTATGCTGATTGGGTCAACAATGATCAAACCTAATAAAAAATGACGTTAATGGTCTGACACGTCGCAGTCGTCGATGCGGTCAAAAATATTAAATAAAACCTTACAGCTCACTACCTTGCGACAAGTAAGGGTCAAACCGTGGAGTCCGTGGTTGGCACTTTGTGTCGACATACCGCTCTAGTGTCACTCTATAGACAATGGATCAAGACCACGTGGAAACAACCAAAAATCAAACAAACCAAATAAAACAAACTTAGATCTGATTGCAAATCGAGAAAACAATAAACCGAATGCTTCTTTATAAATCAAAACCAAACCCAATATCTAAACAATCATTCAAAACTAAACTATCCAACTAACCAAATCAAAGAACTACAGGAGTCGAATGCTTCTCCTGAGCCTAAACCAAACAGAACATCGAGTAATCGAGGAAAAATCTCAATTGCGGAATATCTCGATATTGAGTTGATATAAAACTACTAAAATGCCAAATCTAACCAAAATAACTACTTGGAACTGGAAAAGAACAAAAATCTACCATAGGAACCCTTCTTGATACCCCTAGATGCTTCAAAAGTCGGACGGGAGCTCTCTATTTATAGTGGTGGATTTTAGGGTGTCCGAGCCGTGTATAAGGTTAAACCGCGTCACGGGCCTGCTGGAATCCCGATATCTCGCGATTTGAAATTCAAAAACGATGATTTCATATTTATCAAGACTTAGCATCGCTAACCAAGGAGGTTAGCGTCGCTAGGCTCTTATCCTTTCCTCGATTTGCATGATTTAAATTTGAATATGAAGATTATGCGTTTTCACAACCTTACCAAGGAGGTTAGCGTCGTTAACTTTGGCTGCTTGCACCACTTTATCCGTTTTACTCCTCAACTTGTTCCAATTTGCACTAAAACCCCTGTATTTACACTGAAAACATATCCAAACACTTTGGCACAAAAGTTAGTAATATTAGTCAATTAAGAGAGATAAGTAACTAAAACACGGCTCAATAACACCTAAAATAACTAACATTGCTAGGTGTTATGATTGTCAACCTCGGTAACAAAAGTCAACAAAAAAGTCAGTTCACTCTTTGTTTAACCTAATGTACTCAACACGCCACCTTTGTCGTCTCCCTTCCTCGTTCCTTTCTTCTACGATTCAGCGTATGCTCTAAACTCTCGCTATTTCGTTCCTCCGCCTCCGACTGCCTCATCTGCTACCTCTGGCTTCGTAAGTCGCCGCCTCCGACATCGTCTTCCTCGGTATGTTTCGCAGTTGCAAGTCCTTTAAATCGATTTACTAGTCGATCTGATGTTTGTGGTCATATGCAAGTCTCTTAAATCTGTTTTACTAAACAAGTCATTTACAACTCCTGTAAACAAACAGAACAAGTTCGAATTTGGGATCTTCGGTGATTACAAGTTTCATTTTTGGATCTTCAACGATAGTTTTATTTGACTCAGGATCGCTACATAGATTTTTTTGTTGTTTTATTTGACTTTCGTTTCATATCATCGACATGGGATCGACAATCCATCGATATAATTCCGCATGTAGCAGCGGTTTGTGATTTGATGTGACTACAAATTGTTGAAGTCGAGGAGGTCACTTGTTGACTACGGATTGTTGAAAGTCTTCACAAGTTGGATTCTTGAAGTCAAGTTCTCAGTTTTTGATTTGATGCAGGTTGGGTGTTCAATTGTTATTTGATGCAGGTTGGGTGTTCACGATTCTGATATGCTCGTGTATTAAGACCTTATGTTGCCTGAAATGGTTATTTTTTGTCTATTTTTAACCGGTACTATTGGTCATGTGGCTCATGGTGTGTCTAGAAGATATCAAGTTTAGTTGAGTATTTTCTGTAAATTCGAAGTACAAGGGTAAACTATAGTAAACATATTACAAGTTCTTATAAGTGATTGCAAGTTCTGATTCTATTTCAGCTTCCATCTTAGCTTACATTGTACAGACTACAAGTTTGGATTCCAAGTTCTTATTCCATGTTTGGATTCAAAATTTTGATTCATGCAAATTTGTTTTTTACAGATTACGTGTTTTTGTTCGAGGTTCTAATTCCAAGGTTTGATTCCAAATTTTTGATTCATATAAATTTTTTATCAGATTTTGTACATACACGTTTTTTTACATGATTTGTACAATTTTTTTACAGATGTGTTAGGATGTATGTAGTATATAATTTCTTTTAAAAAACTTATTCCAATTAATGGTCCCCGGTTAGGCGCCGTTTAATCCACACCTAAATTGAGTAGTCCTAAGCCTCATTGGACCGCCAGACTATGACCTAGTGACTTTTACAAACTTGCTGTTTATTGTGATTTAGGGGGATACAACCAATGTTTTCAAAACCGGACCGGACATTGAACCGGTCGTCTTACCGGTTCGATGGTTCAACTGGTTCGACCGGTCCTAAAAACCGGATATATATATATATATATATATATATATATATATATATATATATATATATATATATATATATATATATATATATATATATATATATATATATATATATATATATATATATATATATATATATATATATATATATATATATATATATATATATATATATATATATATATATATATATATATATATATATATATATATATATATATATATAACATGTTTCTAGTTTTTGATACTTATAAACATTTTCATATTTAAAACTAATCCATCTATTGACTATGCGTTATATATATATATATATATATATATATATATATATATATATATATATATATATATATATATATATATATATATATATATATATATATATATATATATATATATATATATATATATATAACGCATAGTCAATAGATGGATTAGTTTTAAATATGAAAATGTTTATAAGTATCAAAAACTAGAAACATGTTAACAAATCACTGATGACGACCTATGTGTATATTTGAAAAATGAAAGCTTTGGTTCTAAGTAATATTAAAACCTTTGTGGGTTTGTCCAACATCGACCACCAATATGAAGTGGGAGGGAGGAGGCATTGTTTAAAAGGTGGGGAAACCATGTAGCTCGCACACTGCTTGGGAGTTGGGAATGCCAATTGAGCTGACCAAATATCTTAAGCGCATGAGTTAAATGCTCATTTATTAGTTTAAAATAAAAGGTTAAGTATTTAACGGAAACCGGTTCTTTTGTTGGTTAAACCGGCCCGGTTGAGCCGTGAACCGCAAAAAACTGCCGGTTTTTAACGGTTTTGTGTATAAGCGGTTTTTGGAGGCTTAAAAACCGATAACCTAGCCGGTTCCCGGTTTAAACCGGTTGAACCGGCCAGTCCGGTCCTGTTTTCAAAACAGGGGATACAACTATTGTTTTTTAGCGATGCTATTTCAATTAAGGCATTAGGCCATTTAGTTTTAACAAATAAAAAATAATCCATTAGCATTGATAGGGCCTATCAAGGGAAATCTGATCTCCTTTAACCCAAAATGCTATCAGATTACTTTTAGCCCAAAATAGCTCTCTTAGCCCTAAATGAAAATCAGCTTTCCTTTCTTTCCTCCCGACAACACAGGACAACAGAGTTCCTCCATAGGATAGTTGATTCGAGGTTTCACTCAAGTTTCAACAAATCATTTGTGTGTAGACTTCCCACCGTTACGTAGTACAAACGCCTCCGTTACTTTTTTTTTCTAAAGTTAATTTGTCTAATTTAGAGTTTTAGACATTCAATTCATTTAAAGTTCTGAAGACGGTTAAATAATCTATGTACTTATGTAGCAAATGTGATTAAGCTTTAAGTAATAAATATGTTGTTCGAAACTAGAATACGGTTCACCAAGAAAGCAACTGTGAATACGATTCAACAATCAACAACTTTGAATACAATTCTGAATATTGTCATTATATACGACTCACCGATCAGCAAATCTAAAAATGATTAAGCAACTTTGAATATTGATTGTTATTATACATCTACATTTTTGAAGGAAAATACATTGTATCTGATAATGCTACAAAAGTGGGTTCTGAGACTATTGGTTATTGGTGATGAGACATCATATATGGTTTCCACATGAGAGCTTATGGAATCACTTCGAGCGAATGTTGAAGTTTAAGAATTCCAATTGCTTGATATTAGGGGAGGACAGGGCTAGAAGAGGATCATGCAAAACAAAAGGCTGACTTAAAATGTATGCTAAAAGATACCGACAAAGTAGTTGAAGATGTGGTGCAAAAGCTTATAGGGGAACTACCTCTTTGAGTTGTTCAAGAGTTCTAAATATGACTTATCATCCATGTTTGGTACAAGGTATGTATTCCATTTTTATTTGAATGTCATTAACCCACACACCCTTAACCGTACTAAATTCCAACCCTAAACAGGTTAGAACTAAACATTTGGTTAAACATCTCCAAGTTGAATAATAGGTTTTGATCTCGATCGCTAGATTTGGAAATTATTACGAATACTAATAATTTGTTTTCATGTATACTAGGTTACTTTGTTTTCGGGTATATGAAGTGGTTGTTGGAGACTTGCCGTTATAATCAAACGGAACAACCAAGAAAATACAAATGGAGGAAGAAATTAATATTTTCATGACTGTAATCGATATTTTTTCTGTTGACTATATTTTATGGGCATCGTTTTCAGTTTGGACATATATATCAAATTACAATATCATGGTATATATTATATTCTTTTATTTATATAGTTGAAATAAATTAGTAATACATATCATTGTATTTGTATAAATGTTTGCATTGCATCAATTTACATGTTGCTTAGACTTGGAAAAGTGTTATACTGTTGTATTTAACAAGCACCATAAAGTTTTTTCAAAAGGAAAGAAAAGTGTTGCCAAAAAGATTGAAAGTGTTGTCAAAAAGAAAGAAAAATGTTGCACTTATACAACGCGAAACAAAAAAAGTGTTCAATTTGTTATAGGTTGGAAGTAATAATGAAAAGGTGTTGCATATAGTCTAAAAATGTTGCATAACATAAGTAAAAGTGTTGCCATAGGATGGTGGGAGTAATGAAAAACTGTTGCACTTTATGGAAAAATTATTGCATTTCAAAAGTGTTGCGTTTATAAAATATAGGCAACACTTTCAAAAAGTGTGGCCCATTCTAAAAAAAGTGTTGCTTTAGGCCTAAGGCAACGAGACCTAAGGCAGCATTTGTTAAAGTGTTGGATCAGATATAATACAACACTTTTTAAGCATAATGCAAGACTTTATGAGTGTTGCAATAGCTTCATTATGTTGTAGTGAATGTAAGGTCAACAGGTGGGTGTCAACTTTGTGAAAAGGATCAAAGTTTTGGTTGTTTCTATTTTTAGAAGCTTTATTGTTTTAGTTTTGCCAAAATGACATAAAAGAGTAAAACGAGATATGTTTTAACATCTAATCAATTAGTAGTGTTTGATAAGTATGTTAGACTTATAAAGTTAGTTAAAGTACATGTTAAACCCAAGAAATTCATAATTAGTCAAATTTGGGACAAAAAGGGTAAAAGTGCCCAATATGATTATTATGTCTCATGAATCATACTTAACCATTAGAATGGAATTAGATATTGATTAGAGGTAGTTCAAGAATGATTACACATATATAATATGATTAGTTGCGTATTAAATTCTAACCTCTTAATAAATCAATAGAGGTTGAAGGATATTTGGAAGCAAGTGAAGGAAAGAGTTTGTGGATTAATGTAGCTACACATACCTAGCTACCGATGTGAGTATATGTGGCATTTTTCCCATTCTGTGGGTACATGGCAAAGTATTTATAAAGTTTTATGTGACTTTCAAATGTGAATCTATATGCAAGTTTTATTATCTATGTCATGCTTATGAAAATATTCCTACTATGTTTTGAAAGTAAGGTTTGGCATTAAGCCGAATATGTTTTGACAGTATGATTTGGCATTAAGCCGAATATGTTTTGAAAGTATGATTTGACATTAAGCCGAATATGTTTTGAAAAAATGCTTTGAGCAAATAGCCTTAATATGTTTATGGATGACTGGTATCTGAGACAAGAAATGTACAGTAATGTGAAGCAATGAAAGTGTTTCTTTTTTTTGCCCGAGCCATGATGTTCCCGAAAAAGGGAATCTAAAGGAGTCTACTGGGGTGGTACTTTCCCCTTTGCGAAGTAGATGTCCTACAAACATAAGATGCTAGGGTGTACTGATTTTGTTCTTTCCATCCTAGTCTAGACTTGCGGTATCACCTAAGGTGATTAATGCCCTAAGTATAAAAATCCAGTTATGATTGAATACCGGTCAAATTTAAGTAATGAATGTATTATGTTGACAATATTTTTATTTAATATTGTTATGGAAAGGCTTACAACCAAAATGATAATATGTTTTAATTGTAAAGGTTTTGACAAAAAGTGTTAATACACGATTTGACTACAAATTCTTTGAAAATGATATTTTTTATGTTTACAAATGCTTTGAGTCTAAACCCATGTAACTCGCGATGCTTGTTGTCTCACCTATGTTTGTTTTTAAATGATACGTACTCAGGAACAAGATGACTACTATCAGAGGATAGAAAGAACAGACTTAGAAGCTCTCATGTGGACATAGATAGAAAAAAGGATCAGAAGATAGAGTTGCTTATAATGCGGTATAGTTATGATGTGTAATTGAGAGAAGTTATGCTTATGGTTCAGAATAACCCTTGTAGTTGTATTGTAAAGTGTTGCTATGTTTGTAATGTGTTTGGGCTATTTTGATTTTGAGTCGATTCAGTATGGATTTGATCTGTTTAGTCTAAAGGACATGCCGAATTTTCTGTAGAATTGTAGTGTAATTACTAACATTAGCTTGGGATGTCATGTTGCTTTACTATGGCTATATTGATATGAGTTTTGTAACCCCCAATTTTGTTTAAATATTTTTAAACTTATAAGTTTTGTTGGGACTAAAGATTTAAAAGACATGACTTCATGTCATGAGAAAAGTTTTTGAAAGAATAGAATTTTCACTTCACAATGTTTTTATAAACGATTACACCATTTAAGGTGTTTGAAAGAAGGGGTTTTACAACGTAGCCTTTGAACCCTTAAACATTTTGCATACAACAAGCCTTAGGCACTCTTTTGCATAGAAATCAACCAACATATAGCAATTTCACCCATTTGTTCATTACATGTATAAGCACGGTCAAATAATAGCTTTATCACATAATGGAATCCATGATTCCATTCCTTTCTTCACATCATCAAATATTAATTCATTACAAGCAATATCCATGTATTTTGTGAACCACTAAACATAATCCATGTATCTAACAATTTTCATGTCAAGTATTATCAAATTACATACTAATTCACTTCATATCTTCAACTTCATCCCCAAAATGGAGAATTTGCCATCATAGTATAAAATTTTAGAATTTCAACTTGAATATCATGGGGTTTCCCAAAATAGTTACATGGTTTATGGAGTTCATAAACTCACTCCACAAGTATTCAAGAATTCTCGAATCAACATCATGGTTTACAAGTTTCTTATTTTCTTCAATTCACAAAGTGACCAATATCGTTCAACAAACTCCAAATCTCACATGCATCAATAATTTCTGAACATAAGAAACTAGGTCTCTAAAGAATTTAGATTTTTTTGCCTTTAAATTTAATTTGTCAAAGCTTCAAAATTCTACAATTGAAGTTGATTTGAACATGAAATTGGTCCTAGAAAACCTTTCCCCACCGTCATCCATTGTACCATGCCGCCACTGCCGTCGGTTCTCCGTGTTCTAGCCAAAAATCTCAATTTCATGTTGTCTCTGATACTTACAGTCAGTGTTGCTGCTGGTCTCGTCATCTCTGTCTCGAGTTATGCACATAGCAGTGACAGACACACACAATCGTGTGTGTGTGTGTGATTTGATTTCCAGTTCGTTCAATTCTTCTTCCTTTCTGATTTCTTTTTCACTGTTCAAAGAAGGAAGTACGTAAATTGATTTATCGGGCAACAGAGATCCCTCCCATTTTAATTTGGGGGCAATATATGCAAAATAGCATAGATACCCCTAGATACATGCCTTAGAAAACATTTTCAACATTTTCTATGATTATTCTCAAACTTTATGCTAGCCTAACTTCTACATATCAAACCCGATTTTTGCAAGCCTTATGTCCTTGGAATGGTGGGAACAAGCTTTACAACTTTCCTTCAGTGACTTAAGTTTGAATCAATCCCTATTTTTAGATAGAGGCCCTCAAACATGATTACTTGGGCATTTTTGTCACTTTTTGGTCATCTTTAACTCATCATAACTTCTTCGTTATAACTCCAATGACCCGAATCTTTTTCTGGCATTCTTGTTACATCAAATATTACAAAAATCTATTTGATGACTTTTTCCCAATTCCTTATAGATTTTTAGATATTAATTTTTAAAGTTTGACAATTAATTTCTCCATTTTTTTCCCCAAATTTCCCATTTTGCCCTCGGGCCTTTAAAAATAATTTCCTAATGAAGTAGCACTTCATTATGGCTTAATAAAAGGTCTTAATGTTGGATTAGGTGTCTAAGCCTTGACGATAATTAGTATATATATACTTGATTGATAGTAGCACAATCCTTTTGGGTTGCCTCAACACTAGCAATTGGACAGGATGACTTTTAGAGAGAGGGTTGATTTATTATATGATTAATAAGTCAAGATAAATAGTTTATTAATATATTATGAGGATAATATATTAATTAGAAATAGTAATAATTAATTAATAATTAATCATAAATTAATTGGAATTAATTTTGGGATTAATTGGATTAATTAAAAGTGCAGGGGCTGAATTGTCATTGTTCAATAGTTTAGCAGTGGACAATTATGGCAGGATATATGTTGGACGAAATTAAGGATATTTATCCTTATGAATTTCGAAATATATATTAGATAATAAGGGTTTGAATTTAAGATAAAAGGTTTATCTTGTTTAAATTTAAATAAGGCTTATCTCTAAGGCTTATCTCCTAATACCCTTGGGGCTATAAATAGGGTCCCCTGCCCCCCATTTTCTACACCACTTTCATAAGACTCCTCCCCCCTCTCTGTTGTTTTCTTGCTTGCTAGTTTTGGGTGTGAACCATTTGAGGCACGACGTTTGTCGTGCTTGCTTCCAAATAAGGCTTATCTCTAAGGCTTATCTACTAATACCCTTGGGGCTATAAATAGGGACCCGTGGCTCCCCATTTTCTGCGCCACTTTCATAAGACTCCTCCGCTCTCTCTATTGTTTTCTTGCTTGCTAGTTTTGGGTGTGAACCATTTGAGGCACGACGCTTGTGATGCTTGCTTCCAAAGAAAGAAAGAAAAGGTTAGTAATTCTTAAACCATTTTTTAGTAGAAATCAATTTTTGCCTATAGGGTTTTTAGTTATAGATTCAATTATAGAAAACATAGATCATTAGGTTGCATGTAAACTTAAAGATATAAGTTTATTTGTTATGCCTATTTCGTATCAATGGTATCAGAGCTTATTGGCTTGTTTTCTATTGAATTTGTTATAATTGTTGAACTGTAAAATTAGTTTGTAGAAATTAAATCCTAATAGCCTATAAATGTCGACTTAGGCTAGCCTCCCCCCATGATTTTTGATTTTTATAAGGGTTTATTTTAGAGTTTTTCTATTTTTGGTAATTATGATTATTTAATAATTGGATAACCCTTACCCTTTTTTCGAAAACTTAGTGGGCAAATATTATGATTAAATTATTTGATTAATTTAATTAGATAATACTCATCTGATTTAATTCATTTAATTAATTGTTAATTAAAAGATAAACATTAAATCAATTTAGGTTTAATTTTTAAATTTAAATTAAATTGTTTAATTCTAAAATTTAAAATAGATAAAAAAAATATTTTCAAAAGGTTTAAAATACATCTTATATATATTATTATTAAAAGTTAATATGTATATGTATAAGAACTGGTCAGTCAAGTCGCTAGTATGCCTCATTCACGAAGCTGATCTATAAGGGGGAATAAGGAAACTGCCTATAAAATAGCGGTTGAATGAGTGTCCACTCTCACCCACCGTTTCCTTGATTAATGAGGGTCGTTAGCAGAACAGATTTGATAGGATAACTTAATCTCATTAAAAGTATAATGCTGTTAAAGAAAGTACTAGAACCTCTTTAATAAAATCTCAAATCTAATTACTTTAGGAAAAATGTGAAAGGTATGCTAACCCATGAAATTGCACATTACACTTTATTAGTCGTTAGTGGAGCATGTGTGGTTTACTAGCACACTAGTGGGGACTAATAAGGAGTTGTAATTGGTATCTCCTAAATTATCATTGTTGATGGAGCGCGTGTGGTTTACCGGCATATCAAACTGAGATGATAAATGACATTGAGGTTACCAAGCACATTTGCATGGTTATTCACATCTTGTTTGTGATCCTCGGTATCCTAGTCACAAATGGAAGAGCATAATCCGAGATTAAACATACCATTGCATAGTTCAACGAATCTCAAAAAGACCTAGGAATTTCACTTAATGTAATTATCTTCCACGGTGGAATTGGTAAATCGTCATTTACCTACCTTTATAAAATTTACAATTAGATTACGGCATCCCTTTTCTAAGTTGTGAATTATATAGTTGGGTCCTTGCCTTACTATTTGTTTTTGGGTTAATATATTAAGAATTATTCTTATCTTATTAAAACTACCTTTCTCTTATAGATGTCTAATTCTTTTGATGCTTCTTCTACCCATCGGCTCCCCACAATAACCACAATAACTTCTCTTCGATCCTTTCGCTCTGCTCGAAGGTGACATTGGATGGCACCAACTACAACGACTGGATGAGAAACATTAAGATGGCTCTTAGATTAGAGGAAAAAGAGTATGTTCTCAAAAAAGAACTTATTGAGATCGATCAAGAAATAGCTACTCCTGAGGAACATGCCTCATGTAAAAAACACTACGACGATGCACCCAAAGTGGCCTGCATCATGGCCGCTACTGTGGTCCCTAAATTGAAGAGATTTTATGAGGACTATAGGCCATACGAGTTAAAAACGGACCTTATGGAAAATTTCCATAAGCGATCTCGTCAAGAAAAGTATGAAGTAGTCAAAGCCCTCATGGGTTGCAAAATGAAAGAGAGAGAGTCTGTCTGCGCCCCCGTGCAGAAAATGTAATGATACGTGAAACGCTTCGTGAAGCTGAATGTGTATTTTGACGAGGAGCTGGCTATTGATATAGTCCTGAACTCCTTGCAGAGTTGTTATGATCAGTTTATCTTAGCTTATTATATGAACAACAATGAGACCACCTTGGCTCAGTTGCACAACATGCTGCAGACCGCTGAAGCGGGAATGAAGGGTAAAGGTTTAGCCTCTACTTCTGTCAATGCTCTCGTTCTGGCCATAGGACAGGGAAAGGGGAAGAAGAGGAAAGGTGCTCCCATGAAAAATTGGAAGGGCAAGGTGCATGTTGGGTCATCTATTAATGGCCCAAAGGCCAGGCCTAGTTCTGACATTCCTCCCGTCCCAAATCCCAAAGAGGCCGATTGCTTCTACTGTAACGAAAAGGGGCATTTGAAAGGAAGTTGCCCAAAGTACATGTAATACCTCAAGGATGGCAAGATAAACTTATCTACAGGTATATACACTATTTCTAATAACTCATGATCTTCTCTTTCTTGGGTCCTTGATACAGGATGTGGTTTTCACATTTGTTCTGATTTGCACGGACTAAAAGAAAGTGAGGAGGTGGAGCATGGAAGGATAAACTTGATCATGGGGAATAGGCGATATTCTCATGTTACCAAGATTGGAGTTTATAGTCTAGTGCTTAGTAGTGATGTTAGCTTAGATTTATTAAATTGTTGTTACTCGTCAGAAATGATGCGGAATATTATTTCATTTCATGCATTGTTCAGACAAGGTTATATATATTCTTTTGATAATTTGAATGGTTCTATTTCTACTTATAAAAATAGTATTTTTATATTTGAAGCTTTACCTTGTGATGGTGTGTATGAAAATGTGTAGAAAATTTAGGCAATAGTGTATTTTAAATTGATTAATCTAATGGTATAGACAAGGCATGCTTGTGGCATTGTCGTCTTGGACACATTAACAAGAAACGCATCGCCCAACTCCAAAAGGATGGAGTGTTGGAATCATTTGACCTTAAGTCGGATGATGTATGCGAATCTTGTCTTTTGGAAAAGATGACAAAATCACCTTTCATGGGATCTTGTGAAAGAGGTGAAGGTTTGTTGGATCTCATACACGCGGATGTGTGTGGACCCTTCAGATCATCCACAAGGGATGTTAATCGATTCTATGTGAATTTTACATATGGTTACAGCAGATATGGCTATATCTGCTTAATCAAGCATAAGTCAGAAACCTTTGAAAAGTTCAAAGACTTCAAGCATGAAGTAGATAATAAATTAGGCAGGAAGATAAAGATGCTTAGATCCGATAGAGACGGTGAGTATCTTAGTATCGAGTTCCACGACTATCTTAAGGAATGTGGAATAGTTTCATAGTTGACTCCTCCTAGGACACCACAATTCAAAGGTGTGGCTGAGAGACGTAACCGGACCTTGTTAGACATGGTTCGTTCCATGATGAGTCGAGCTTCTCTTCCTATTCAGTTCTGGGTATTCCTTAGAGACAGCCGCCCGCATCCTCAATATTGTTCTTACAAAGAAGGTTGCCAAAACACCTCACAAGATGTGGACAGGTAAAGTTCCCTCATTAGCACACATTAAAGTCTGGGGTTGTGAAGCTTTCGTAAGAAAAGAGACTCATGATAAGCTAGAAGCTAGAAGTGAGAAGTGTTTTTTCATTGGTTACCCAAAGCAGTCTTTTGGATATTTGTTCTATAGACCTAGTGAGAACGTGGTCTTTGTAGCACAAAGAGGAGTCTTTCGAGAGAGAGAAAGATCATGTTCCAAGAGGACAGTGGGAGTACCATTGACCATGAACAGATTCAGGAGTCAAGCAGTGAAGGAACCTTAGATGATACTAGCACTCAACCAGAGGAAGAAGTTCCTGTCAAACCGATAAACAATTTGTTACCTCTTAGACGTTCCATTAGAGTTAGCATGCCACCCGAGTTCTATGGTTTCCATATTACTACGGATGGTGACACATTTGTCAGTGATAGGACACTGGTAAATCTGGATGAGCCAGCTAGCTACAAGGAAGCGATGGCAGGCCTTATGGCTGCTAAATGGAAAAAGGCTATGGACAGCGAGACCAAGTCCATGTATGACAACCAAGTTTGGAATTTGGTTAATAATGTACCAGGTCTAAAGACAGTTGGGTGCAAATGGATCTTCAAGAAGAAGACCAACCTTCAAGGCTCGGCTAGTTGTGAAGGGATTCACTCAAACCCCTGGGGTTGACTATGATGAGACCTTCTCACCGGTAGCCAAGATAAAGTCTATTAGGATAATGCTGGTCATAGCTGCATTTCATGATTATGAAATTTGGCAGATGGATGTCAATACCGCTTTCCTTAACAGGAAGTTGGCTGAGGATGTTTACATGAATCAGCCAGAGGGTTTTGTAGATGCAAAGTTTCCCAATAGAGTGTGTAAGCTTTAGAAATCCATCTACGGATTGAAACAAACATCTCGCAGCTGGAATATTTGCTTCCATGAGAAAGTCAAAGAGTTGGTATCTCTAGGAGTGAAGATGAGTCATGCGTGCATATCAAGGCTAGTGGGAGTATAGTGACTTTTCTGATGTTGTATGTCAATGACAAACTACTCATGGGAAATTTCATTATGCCACTCAATGCCCTAATGTTGCAAATTTTACGTAGCGAGCACCTTCTATTGATCCCAATTTAGCACATCAATTTAATGCCAAGCGCAATACTCATGATGAATCTTCTTATTGGCTTGTTGACTCTAGTGTGTCCGCCCATATAAGACCTCTGGCTGCCAGTCTTGAATCTTGACTACCATACACTAGAAATGATCATGTTGCCTTTGGTAATGGTAATATCTTAAATATTTCTCGCATTGGTAATGAATCTCTCTTAATAATATTAATTTAGTGGACATTCGTGTTGTTCCTAAATGAACAAAGATCTACTATCTATTAGCAAACTAACTTCTCATTCGTTAGTTGATGTTTTATTCTAGTTGTGATTTTGCTATTCAAAAAATGACAAACAAAGGAAGTACTGAGAAGGGGCATGTCTAAAAATAGACTATATGTGCCCGTGCAAGGTCATAACGCTCCTGTGGTATAACATCTTTCAAACAGGCTTTGTGCCTCATATGAGCTCTGACATAAGCATTTAGGACACGTTCCATTTTCTACTATTTCGTTGGTAAATAAACTTGGGCATTTGTTTGTTACCTTTGTTTTTCGTAAACCAAGTATTTGCTCTTCCTATGAGCTTTCTAAAAGTCATAATTTACCTTTTTCCATTAATGAGAAACGTTATTTGTATGTTTTGGACATGATTCATAGTGATTTGTCGGGACCTGCACTAGTTATGTTTACTGAAGGAAACATTTATTATGTAATATATGTCGATGATTTTTCTCGCTTTCACTTGGTTTTATCCTTTGAAATACAAATCATATTTTCTCAACGTTGTTAATACTTTTTTGAGCTTTTATACAAACAGAATTCTCATGCAAGGTCAAACTCTATCAAAGTGATGGTGGCATAAAGTGCTTTAATCATCGTGTTCGAACCTTATTCGTTGAGAATGGCATTCATCATCGTTTTTCTTGCCTTTATATGCTCAAAATGGGCATGTTGAGCATAAGCATCGACACGTCACAGAACCGGTCTTGTGGTTATCTTTAATGCTAATGCCCTGGCCTCCTTATGGGTTGATGCCTTTAGTTTAGATAAATACATCATTAACCATTTTCCATCAAAGGTGTTCTAAAACTAGTCTCAACTTTTGCTACTTTTCAACACCACACCAAACTTTAATTTGTTTTGTATATTTGGTTGTTGTGGTTTTCATATTTACGCAATCACTCTGCTCATAAGCTTGTGCCTCATAGCGTTTCATGCATCTTTATCAGATACATCACTAAATACAAGGGGTGTCGTTGCGTTGATACATCGCCTTCTCAAACCTACACCGCTTGACATGCCATGTTTGATGAGACTACTTTTCCTTTCACTAAAAATGTTCTACCTATGGACCTTGACGGCATTTTTTCGCTCACTTTGAGGAATCATTGTCGTTACTGTCTGACCAATCACTTGAATGTTTCTGTTGAACATACTTCCTCACCAAATTCCACCCATTGTTCATTGTGTTCGGATCCTTTTCACTTTATGGCTGCTACTCCTATGATTGCTGTTATAGCAACATCTTCACCGTTTGCTTCCACGAATCCATTTCAAGCAGGTGTCACCATAGACCCTTCAACAGCGCCACCAGCCACTGCAAATGTATCCCTTCTAGCTATTATTACGGACCGTCTAATGATGACATCAACACATACTTCAGTACCAAACCCATCCACCTCTATGCATCCGATGACTACACGTTCTCATGCATGTATTGTTAAACCATGGCGGTTTGTTAACCTTGCTACTCTCAACTCAAGTTTATTCCACACAGTTCTCCTTGCACATAAAGATCCTAGACGCTTCAAAATTGCAACAAAACATCTTAAATGCACTGATGGGATGAATGAAGAAATGAATGCCCTTCGCAACAACAATACTTGGGTCTTAATCCCATAACTAGTTGCTTCAAATGTTTTCAATTCTAAATGGGTCTTTCGCACAAAGTATCGGACTGATGAGTTGATTGAATGCTATAAGGCACACTTAGTGGCCCAAGGGCTTACAAAAATCAGGGGCTTAGATTTATCTCACACATTTAATCCTACTGTAAAGGAAATCACAAAACGCATTGTCCTATCACTAGACGTCAAAAATGCCTTTTTGAACGATCATCTCAATGAAATTGTCTTTATGGAACAACCGTTGGGTTTTCTTGATTCTCAATAGCCGAACCATGTGTCTCATCTCAAAAGGCACTTTACAGCCTAAAGCAAGCTCTGCAAGCTTGGTTTCAACAGTTAAGCTCATTGCTCACTCAACTAGGTTTCACTTGTAGTCTTGTCGATACTTCATTATTTACGTTAAACGGGGTTCTTGCATCTTATATCTTCTTGTTTACGTTGACGATATAATCCTTACCAAAAACAATAAGGACTT
Source organism: Cichorium intybus (assembly GCA_023525715.1). Classification (NCBI taxonomy): domain Eukaryota; kingdom Viridiplantae; phylum Streptophyta; class Magnoliopsida; order Asterales; family Asteraceae; genus Cichorium; species Cichorium intybus. Next base: position 79,809,384 of record CM042011.1, read on the forward strand.
CATTGTGTAGTTTATTTCCCAGTTACATAAAGAGTTTGCACTCAGGATCGAGGCAAATTGAATTACTTTTTGGGTCTTGAGGTGACTTATAATCCCGATGGTTGTTTCTTACTCAAGGTAAGTATTATCTTGACATCTTATCGTGAGCTGGTATTCTAGATGCCAAATCAGCATATATTTGCCTATTACTACATGTGCATAGCTCACTCATCATGGTGACATCTTTTCTAGATCCAACTTTGTATCGATCACTTATTGGTGCTTTGCAATACTTAACGATCACTCGTCTAATTTTGTCAAATGTAGTGAATGTAACGCCTTCAGTTAATTAGTTAATTATTTATTTAAATGCTATTTTGGAAAAATGAACAAATAATGATCTTTTTAATTATGAATTATTATTATTATTATTATTTCTAGAAATTTAATTATACGAGGGGCGAGGGTAATTTGGAATTATGTCAAACTTAATTCGATACAATTATGTTGCATGGGAAAAAAGAAATCAATATAGAAAAGTGGAGGGACTAATGTTTGCATTTCAAGGAACTTGTGCATGAATAACACAACATAGGCCGAGAGTTTAGTTCTATTAGGATGGATCGAGATCTATTTCTTTGTACTCGGTTATTTAGCCCATCGTTCACTCATCCATCCTCTTCTCGATAGCACACAAGTACATACTAATAGAAAAGGGGGTATTTACCTACGAGAAATATCCATGCAATTTTTGCGTGTGAATACCCATGCCTTTCACACGCATTAGTGACACAAAATGAAACCCTAACTTTACCTACAAATTTGTGATGAAATAGCGACGCAGCAAAATCTCGTGGGAGATGCGTGGGAAAAGTTCCAACACTTTACTCACTCAACCCAAATACCCACACTCGTGATTGATTAGGAACTAGAATATGAACCGAGGAAGAAGAGATGGAGATTGCGTGAAAGGAGGACCAAAGCAGCGTGAGCGAGGTCGGGACAACAAGAAGAATACTTTACAAGAATAATTGGTGAGATATTAGGGTAGTGATGTGTAGTTCCTCATTTCTTTAAGACTATGTATATGTTTCTAATAGATTCCCCTTTGAATTCCTTGTTTCCGGTATGTTTCGTCAACGAGGAACCATCACAACACCACCATGTGTTGTGGTTCTGTTTTGAATCTAGAAAATAAGCGCTTGATTGACCTTTAGTGTTGTGGAAACCTTTGTGTAGCAAGCTACAACAAGGGTACATGGAAAGAACCTAAATCTCTTGTAAGTATGATTTTATGTAATAGTTTTAATCTTAAGTCATTAGTTCTAGTTCATGTTCTAAACATTGGTAAAGGTATTTCCATGTATCTTAATGTTTCAAATCTGTAATCAAGTGATTAAGAATTTAATGGAAATGTATGTAGTGATTAAGCTAGGAAAAGATGCTAAAAGATGCAAATGGTGCTAAAAGTTCGTAACAGCAAACTACCCTGTTTTTGCAAGCTGCTTTGTAAAAAATAGAAGCGGAATTAGGAAATATTGTTATAGATATAAGTTGTTAGAAATTGATTCTAGTTTCGAAAAATATATGGCACTTGTCATTTGGACATATTTCTTGTGAGTTATCGTCAAAACACTAGACAGGGGTCAAAAGGGGCTTAATTGAGAAAAATCACAAAAGTGTCGTATTAAGCCCTTAATGCATCAAGACCTTAGGAATCAGATGTTTTGACATATGTAACATACTTTAAGAAGTTTATAAAGACATTTGGTTGGATTATAAGTATGAGCTTACTTGAGAAAAGTCACAAAATTGTCATATTAAGCCCTAATACCTAAATGCTTTAAGACTAAAAGTAAACGGGAAATAATTTAATAATAAGCTACAAGTAATATGTGAACTAAGTACCAATTCTAAATGAATATGTAAATGGTCTTAATAAGGTTTATGTTGCAAAGAAGTTATCGAGTTAAGGCATGTTGGTAAAGGCTTAATGAATGAATGGAAAAAAGGAAGTTATAATGTATAATATAGAAGTATTAATAAGTAGCGACTTGTATTATAATTTAAGTATTTTCTATTAATAATACATGTAGAAATATGTGTTATGTTTTGATGGTTGGCACTTGGATCACTTCTAGCAACACAATGGCATCAGTGAATTACACTAACTCGTCTATTATGTCAATGGTGCATGTAATGTGATTATGTGTAATGTGAATGTATGTTTATTGCTTTTAAATGGTTGTATATAGTATGCATTATGTGTTATATATGTGTTATCCATGAAGTACCAGGGGTGAAGTGAGCAATGTATGCATATGTAAGTTATGTCCATGAAGTATCAGGGGTGAAGTGGACAAGACTGGCCATAAAGTACCCGGGGGAGAAGTGGTTTGGCTGGCTGGTCATGAAGTACCCCCGGGGGGGCGGGGATTGGCCGGTGTGTAAGAGTTGGTACTAACAATATGTATTTAGGATAATGTGACGAGTTTTTGTTAAGTTATGTTGTATGTTTGTATGTGTATAAAAATGATATATGAATGCATGTGATTGGTATAATATGTGTGTACTGTGTTTCCACTTACCCGTTGAATTCTAGCATTTAAGGTTTAAGAGTATTTTTGGAAAGGCACGGCGTGATCGCTCCGAGCTGGTATCAAAATAAAGGAAGGGACCTTTTAAGCAATTTGCTTTCTTAAGTCTTCCGCTTTTAAATGTATTTACTAACTTTATGTTTTGGTAACACCATTACTTTGATACGAATTATTTAATTATCTTAAAATGTTTTAATTTATTTAAATGTTTTTGTGTCGAAGTGTATTTTAGATTTACTTAATGTTTTATTATTAAAAAAACTTAAGGCTTTACGGTGAATCAAGTGAGTGAATTTCTACATACCCCTACAATAACTTACTTTCAAGTAGTCAAGTGAAACATTCGTTATGTCAAGGGTACCTTGTCCTTAGGTCTCACTTTTAAATGCTCCTCCAATATTCCTCTTACAACACATTCAGATCTTGCTTGCGCATGGTACATTGAAGCACAAATATCTACGTATGGTTACTCTATTTTCCTTGGTGACAATCTTGTCTATTGGAGTGCTAAAAATCAACCAATAATCCTCCAATATTCCTCTTACAACACATTCAGATCTTGCTTGTGCATGGTACATTGAAGCACAAATATCTACGTATGGTTACTCTATTTTCCTTGGTGACAATCTTGTCTATTGGAGTGCTAAAAATCAACCAATAATGTCATGCTTCAGTTGTGAATCTGAATATCAGGTGATGGCAAACACGGGTTCTGAAATAGTTTGGATCATTCATTTGCTTCGAGAACTCCAAATCCCTCCCTCTACTATACCACGTCTCTTATGTGATAATAAAAGTTGCATCTTCTTAAGCCAAAATTCGGTCTTCTGCAAGCATGCAAAGTATATCTATATTGACTACCTATTCGTACGTGAGCTTGTTGCTTCAGGACGTCTCCTCGCTCAGTTTGATCATAGAAATCACCAATTTGGCAGATATATTCACCAAGATTGTAGAAGTCGCTAGGCGGTAGGCGGGCGGTCGACTGGGCTTAGGACTAGTCGGTCTAGGTGAGGACTAGTCGAGCGCCTAGGCGGGGAGTATTAATTCTAACAAAATTTATTTTTTAAATTTAGATATTACATATATCCTTACAAAATGAATAAATAAGCATAAAATTTTGACAAATCTAAATGTTTAAATTTGTAAGTCATCAAACATCATAATATTTACACTAATTAATAACATTTTTGACAATTTTAATCATCAATAATCGTAACTTAGCCACCGATTATCATAATTTATATACATAATAAAAATTTGAAATTACTAATAAAACAAAATATATATTATTAATATAATAAAATATATAGCATATATTATTATTTTGAAATTTTGAAATTTTCAAAATTTAAATTTTAAAAATCTAAAATTTTGATTTTTTTTGATAATTTGATAATTTTTGAAATTTTTTGAAATTTGAAAATTTTTGAAAAATTTGAAATTTTGAAAATTTGGAATTTTAAAAAATTGAAATTTTTGCCGCCTAGACCCGCCCAGACCCGCCTAGGCCCGCCTAAACCCGATTTTGACCGTCGTAGACCATATCCGCCTAACTTGACCGCCTACCACTAATCGTAGGCAGAATCCGTCCGCCTAAGCCGACTTTTACAACACTGATATTCACTCAGAGTCTACCGCCTTTGTTATTTGAACATTATTATTCCAGGCTCTGTGTTGTTCCCCCACCTTCTCGCTTGAAGGGAGGTATTAACAATAAGATTGTGTAGATCCCCACTTTTAGGAAACATTATTGTTTGTATATATTTTCTTATTAATTTGCCTTGCAATCTTCTATCCTACATATATAATACATATATATCTCTCTTTGAATTCATTTGAGATTGATATCAAATCCTTAGGGTGAGGTGAGTTGACTGAGTTGATCGAAGATGGTTCGGATTTCATCATGTGATGAGGATGATCCAACTACTTTCATCCATTTTCGTTGTCATGGTTATAGCGATGGTAGTGGAGAGTCTACAGTACCGACATCTTGACTTGAATAGTGTGCATCGGAAGAAGTAGTGATATGTAAGTGTTGGAATCGAAGGTTTTGCTCCCTTTTGAAGAATGATGGGGGTTGTTATCCATTTCCTTGACGGTTAGCCATTTAGCATGGTTTCTTAGTATTTCTCATGTCATCATATGTATAAAACATCCACGAAGGATTTTCCAGTACTCACAACAAGTCGCCTTTAGAATATCGCAGTCCCCTCTCCCGCTAGCACACATGTTGCATTTGTTGTTGTAAATGTTGTTGAACTTGTTGATTTTACTCTACATATCCTTCCACTTACAGTTCATATGATGTTTATTTGGATGAGACCCATTAAGTTGGGTGTTGAAGTGGTCCAACACGTGCTCCCAAAAGGACTTGTGGCTGTTGGTTTCCACGTTCTTCATCCTCAGAAACACTTATGTCGCCAAAACCATTTCTTCATACATGGTCGTCTTCCTAACCTTTGGGTAAAACTTCTCTTTTGGGATGTGGTTTGTGGTGGTGGTTGGGTTTTTGGTACTCCTTCGGCTTCATCTTAATTCATTGTTTGCATTTTTGGAAAGGGGTTGGGTTTCATCGTTGGCTTTGGGTTCACAGAAATACAATGTGTCGGGGACATAACATTGTGATGGATTTAATTGGAAGAGGCTATAGTCGGGTAGGTAGTCTTTTTTTTAGGTAAGGGAACTTCCCTAAGGGTATTCGAGTCAACTTTCGCGCACCGACTAATCCCCCACTGTGAGCATGAGGTTTTTGCTTCATATCCTGGAGTCACTGCAAGCAAACCTTTATGGTTACAGAGGTTAAGTAGTGTCAGGATTTGTACATGGATCAATAAGTTATTTACTACATCTTCCACATGTCTTACCAACTCATCACAACCTAAATGGTTCAGGTGGGTAGTCTTGGGATTGAAAGAGGGAAAATTTGCTGTAATTTTTTTGTATTGATATTAGGGCATTATATATAATAAAGGCATTGGAGGAATATTAGTACTGCCTTCGACCTGACGATTTCTTCTTTGAGAATAACATGTTTTTTTGGATTTCTCACCGTTTGAATCCATTTGGTTTTAAAAAGAAAGAACTTTGAAAACTTAGGAAGATGGAAAGATGTCTACAGAGAATATGAAAGAAAAAGTAAATGACAAATGTGACTTTTGAAATGGTGGCAAGTGGTATTTATAGAGGTGGTGAGGTAAAATAACTTTAATAAAAAAAAATTATTACAAAAACACCCCTCAAGAAGAGGCACCCCCAACCAGCCCCATATCCACCATTCTCGAACTTGAAGGACAAGGGGTCGTGAACCTGTCAGCAAGCCCACATCATCCCGCAGCCCACTCCGTTTACCCACACAAACGTGGATAATTGTAAAAACCAATAAAACACAAATGAAAAACAAGACTTTATCCCTTATGATCCTAGATTTATGAAGTGGCTATCCACATAAAACCCACAAATTTCAAATTCAATATTTTCTAATTTCTCATGAATCATAGAATTAACAAATTAATTTTGTCAACAAACCGAAATAAAAATCCATTAGCTGGCCGTTACTCATCAGCTGGATCCAACTCATACATTAAATTTGTCTGCAAAAGATCTCCTCGACATCAATTTGGGAGAATGTACTTTGATTCACTTACTATTCCAACCTATATTAAACATGTCCCTTGTGTTTAAAGACTTGTACCATCGTTCCCAATCCTATCCTTTCATTAAAAGACTTGTACCTTTGTCCCCTAATCTATCCCTTTAAGACTTGTTCTACGTGCTTCAGGTTTTGTACAATTGTACCCATCACACCCACCTGCGATGCATTTCTGGGTTGTACGGAACAACCTGTAATAGCTAATTTTACACAAAATAAGGTCAATTTATTTTTGTTTTTGTAAGAAAAGTCCCCATCGATTAAATTAAACGGAAGCATAACGGCGTTACAAATGGGGTTAAACGACAAACTTTTACATGAATAGAATGAATGAACAACGTTATCTACAGATCTCACCTCTAATCACGGGTTCATTTTAAGCACTAATTAGATGTCCCGTGGGCCCTACTGCTCTCATAACCACTACTATCACCAGATTCAATGTATCTTCTCTCCATTAGCCGGTTTCCTCTGTGTTCCTGTACAAGATATCATCGACAAAGTCTTATGTGGTGTACTTGATTTTCTAACAATACTTGTACTATGTTTGACGTATAGATCAAATTATGTATTTATATTAAAAAACTATCTTTTGAAACTTTATTATGAAAAAAAACTCTTGTATCGTGGATGCTCTGATGTGAGAAACTTAGATTGAAATGTGACCGGTTGATGTGGAAATATTTAAATATGAAAGATTATGTGAAAACTTACGTCTCTATATGGAAAATCATCGGCTTCGAGCATATGAATCACGTGACCCATTTTAGGCCTCTTTTGAGCGGTAGGATCTACACACCGTAATGCTACCAATAGGGCGCGCTTTAAAGCTCTTGATGATGGTTTCTCTGCTAATTTTGGGTCCAAAACTCCATCGGCATTTCTATTTGTTACCATCGTTTTAAGCCAATCGACGAGATTCACCTACCATGATTTTAGAATTTTAATTTTAGACAAGAAATGCCCCGAAAGAACGAATATGAAGATTTTTCAAAGGGTTAAATGCAAGAAATAACAAGTTTGATTTTGGTTATATGTTTATTATAGTATCCCACTTTGAATTTTTCGTAGCATTGTACTTTGGAAAGTCGATTCAATTTGTAATAATGTCACACTGTCACCGAAATACGAAGCAAATTTCACTCTTATAGTTGGGTGGATTTTTCGAAGTGCAATGTGCTACTTAAAAACAAATTGAAAGTACAATTTTTAACTTGTTAAGACTCTTCGAAGTACATTGTAGATTTTTTCAAAGGACCATACCTTGATAAAAAAAATTCAGAATTACATTGACGTGATAAAAAGAATAATAAACAAATAAATAAAGTATGTAACTTTTTTTTTCGTTTAGCCCCCTAAAAGAGGCTATTTAACCACTATGCTTGCTCATGCTGACCCAGACAAATCATGAGAGATGTAAATCAGATATATAGTATTCCACTAGGTGATACTTGAACTTTCGCATATTTCTACAAATATATTTGCTAGATAGTTCATAAACTAACCTCGTCCGGAGGGCGACTATAATCTACGGGGTTTCGACCGCTAATAATCTCCATAATAAGAATCCCAAAACTATAAACATCACTTCTCTCGTTCAACATGCCCGTGCTAGCATACTCCGGAGCCACATATCTTCAAACCAAAATAAAAAAATGTCATCAACTCATTTACATATCAAATTATCAAATGAATTAAACAACCGACTTACCCAAATGTTCCCATAACACGAGTCGTCACATAACTCTTCTCCGAACCCAAAAGTTTGGCCAAGCCAAAATCCGAAACTTTTGGATGCCATTGCCTATCGAGTAAAATATTGCTTGATTTTATATCGCGGTGAACAACTTTCGGCTCGAGTCCTTCATGCAAATAAGTCAACCTACAAATTCCCATAAATCACTCAAGCAACAACGATTATTAAAACAATTACTGACATGACAGAACTGGTTGTACTGCGTTTGGACCCGTCACCCAAAAAGGTCAACTTTAATTTTGTGGTCATCTCTTATGTGCAAATCACACGAACGCCCTCCTCATCCTCAATATTGAAAATAGTCCTAGAAAGTTTGTCATGTCCCATTTAACAAATGCAACTTAAAAAGGGTTGAAATTTTGGATTCCGAAATTACCCTTTAGCGGTTCCAAGTATAATGTTCATACGGATCTCCCATGTAAGAGGACTAATTGGTCCTACGTCTCCGTGAAGCCATTGCTCCAAGTTCCCATTGTTTACATACTCATAAACAAGAATCCTAAAAACACAATAACCAAATCATACGAATCAAACTTTATGTTAAAAAATTACCCAATTGATAAAAATAATTCAAATTAAAGAAATTAAAAGTCTTACCTTTGAGCTCCTTCTGCACAATACCCTAAAAGCCGCACTAAATTCTTGTGACGAACTCGCCCAATTGCTTCGACTTCAACCTTAAACTCCTTCTCAGCTTGTCCTCTATAAAATCCAACACAAAAAACAATAACAATGACTGATTTCCCATTTCAATTTCTCGAAAACTAATCAACAATACGAAAGTTTTTTGTTTACTAAATCGAATAAAGTCAAAATAAGAGTCTATTTCGACTGTAAGTCAACCTGTTATTGAGCAAGTTCTTGACAGCAACCATGGTATTATCCACCAAAACACCAGAATAAACAATACCATATCCACCTTCACCAATCACATTTTCATCTGCAAACCCATTTGTTGCAAGCTCAAGCTCCCTCAAAGTATACCAATGGCCCCAACCCAAATGGGAAACTTCGGGTTGAACAGAAATAACCGACAGCTGATCACCCGACCCGCTTCCATAAGATGACCCGTCACCACCTCTTTCCGGGTACGAAATGCGGTGACCCTTTCCAATCTCTATCTGGATCTTCTCGAACCCGTTTAGATTACTATCATCTTTAGCTGCATGGCTTGCGACTATGGCCAAAGGATCCGATTTGGTTGCTGGGTTTTCGACCGGCTGGGTTCGGGTCGGGTCCACCGGAGATTCTTGGATAGTGTCGGTGATGGCTGGGATTGTGGGTTTTTGAGGTACTGGTTTCGTTTTATTAAATGATTTCTTTCGTTTCGAGGTGAAGTAGAGTGAAATAATGAACATGATGATGACAATGGCGGCCCCAAAGCAAATTCCGACAACAACCCAAAATTTTAAACCAAAAATTGAGGTTTTGTGGGAGAGCTGGTCGTTTAGAAAACCGGACATTTTTGTTGATGTCGGTGTTTGGTTTTTGAGCTGCAACCTAAGAATCCATGGAAATGAAGAGTTGGAATAGTGAAGATGTCAAGAAGGGAGACAAAATTATGGAGGTGGTAGAAGAAGAAGATGGCGACAAAATTGAGTAGGGACGAAAGAAGAGAGAGAATCCTGCGTTGCTAAATTCTGAATGATAATAGAAAAATGTTGTATTGCCATTAAAGTATTTGGAGTCTTGTATTGGGATTCATTTGATGTGGTTTGAAAAATAATTAAAAACTATATATATGTAGCTCGAGTATTGTATTGGGATTCATTTAATCGGCTTGTTTAGTCGATTACGATTCAAAAACTGTTTTTGTTTTTATAGATATATATTTGTGTATATTTAAATTTAGAGTAAATTACAATTTTAGTCTATGTGGTTGACAGCTTTATACACTTCCAGTCATTATTTTCAAATCTCACGTTTATGGTCCTGTGGTGACCAAAAACTTGCAGAGACGGTTCGGGGGTTACCATCTGTTTTGATCTGTTAAATGCCCCTCCGTTTTTGTTTCCTCGGTATATTTGTTATTTTCTAAAATTCAGGGACTAAACCTGCAATATACACAAACCTCAAACCAAAATCAACGTAGCCGAAACTCGAGATGGGATTTCTGAGATGCGATTTCTCATCAACAAGCAGTCACGCACCCAAGCTCTGCGTTGGGTCTCCTTCGTTCGCGATTTGCAGCGGAGAGACAGGAAAGAGAGATTCAAGTGAGGAGAAGCAGGGAAAGGAAGCAACAGAGGCGAGCTGATGCTGTGGAGAAGAGGGACGGCGACGACGACGGGAAAGAGAGATTCAGTGCCTTCTACTTCACATAATTTACAAATCACACCCTCAATATCTAACATCCCCCATACTTTCCTTGCATTCATTCCAGAATGATGGTACAGTTTACAGCTTCCTCCATTGAAATCAATATTACCTTGCATTCAACGATGATGAACATTGTCATGGTGTTTCACGGGAGATTAATTGATGCATCGATTGTAATTCATTCAACGAATTAATCGGGAAACTCTTATTATAGAGATTGTGCAAAGTGAATGGATGCCAATTGAGCTCGCTCATTTTCATTGAATCTTTAAGTCGGAAAAACTTATTGGTACCGGCGTCGGAGTGTGGTGGTGACGGTGTTCTTTGTCGTATGTTACGACAAGCATCTTTGAATCGGTTACATAACTCCATTCGCTTCCTCGCTGGACATCCTTTCACTGAATTGCACTTGTAATATATTTGATTGTTGCTTATGGGGGTTATTTTTTCGGTATATTACTTGGAAAGGGTGATCCGTTAACCTTCTTCTCGTCCTATTTCTTCCTGGAGTAATCGGTGGCTAGTATACTTTCTACCTTTGATCTAGTGATTAGAATTTTTCTGACTTCCCGTTTTTATCCGGTTTTTCTAAAGAATCAGAAAAGGGAAAACGTTAATCAACGAGCTTGAGGTGTAAAAAATAGAATGATATGTGTTTTTTAAGGTGCAGATTTATTTGTTCATACCTTCTCTTGCAACAGTGGCAACCCGTGCGAGACAGTAACCCCAGGAGGGGCATTTTTGTCTTTTTACTGGCATTTAACGGATCAAAACAGACAGTAATCCTTGGAGGGACCGTCTCTGCAAGTTTTTGGTCACCACACGGACCATAAATGTTGGATTTGAAAAGGATGACTAGAAGTGTATAAAGCTGTCAACCACAGGGACCAAAATTGTAATTTACTCTTAAATTTATATACGTGCATATTTGAATATGCATATGTATATATTTATTTTCTCGAATATATTTTCTGTGTTTTGTTGAATTTTATGAGTTGTATGGACTTAAATAAGATGTCTAAGATGCACGTATCGTTAATGGGATTTTAAAGAAATTTGAGGAAATTAGAATTCAATTCTTTCAAATTCATGTATTTGATTCCAGTTTTGGTTGAAGAAATCAGAACCTATTGTCATTAAAAGAAGGTCATTAAATTCCTTAAGTTATCGAAAGAAATGAAATGCAATGAATGAAGAAATTTTCAAGATTACCGTTATATCCATTTTATTACCCTTCAAATTGAAACTCTCTACCACCACTATCACCATCATCGCTGCCATTGACATTGCCACCTTCACTGCCAGCACCATCCACCACCACCGTCGCCACCACCCACCACCACTATCACCCACTACCACCACCGCCGCTGCCACAGCCACCACCACTACCACATACCATCGTCACCCACCACCACCATTGCCACCACCCACCACCATCATCGCCACCACCCACCATCATTGCCACCACCCCTCCATGACTTCGTCGCTAGTCACCACCACCATCACTATTGCGACCCCCCTTCGTCACCCACCACCACCCTCCGCTACCACCACCATGGTCACCACCCACCACCACCATCACCACACACCACCACCACCACCACCAATGTAAGAACAAGAATAGCAAATTCTTGACAGATTCTAATTCCTTGGCAGATTCCAATTCTTTCAAAACTTTTTGCGAACCAAATGTCACTTAAGTCTTTGTAATGGTGTTTTGATTTAAAATTGTTGAGGTAAAACTTGGTTGTCAAGTTCTTATGCAAATATTATATTTCAAATTAACTTTTTATATATATATATATATATATATATATATATATATATATATATATATATATATATATATATATATATATATATATATATATATATATATATATATATATATATATATATGAGATTAGCTTTATTAAAAATAAGAATTAATGAACCAATCGTGAATGTTAGATGTAAAATATCAACAACTAAAGAAAATGATGCATATTTAATAGTTAGTCATGTATGTAACGAATTATATCAAAACTCAACTATGTTTTTTTAATTTTAGCCTTATTTTTTCAATAAAAAAATAAATATATCAAAACTTCATAATGTTCTTCCTCTACAAATAGATATTACCACACACCAAACCACGATGGCGGAATCGTCGGAGGGTGAAACGTCATACAGTATCGCAAACATTGCATACATTGAAACATGTCACACTCCCAAACCACGATGGCAGAATCGTCGGAGGGTGGAACGTCACACAATATCACAACCATTGCATACATTGAAACGTAAGTAAATAACAACCATCATATATTATAATAAATAAGTTACATGTTGCAAATGTTAATTGTTTCGAATCTAATTACTTGTATGATAAACAAAATGGTAAGAGTGACGTCTTCGCGTCCCGATCCAAAAGATAGTCGACCTCGACTAATGATTACCTGAGAATACAAGCGGTTTTACAAGTGTCAACATTACGTTGATGAGTTCATAAGACTTTGTAATGAGAAAAACCTAGTATTTCCTTAGTGAAAACCCGAAGTATTTGTAGGCAAAACAATATTTTCTTAAACATTGTTGTAGCTTTAGAACCATAAAACTCGAATTGTGTAAATAAATCATACTTTGTAAATCTTGATAAAAGGTACTTTGTAGTCATAAACCGAAATGTATAAGTAATTCTTTACTTATATTATGTGTGAAAATGTAGTTTTATAATTATATAAAACCAAGTGAATATGTTTTTCCCTAAACAGTAGATATTCGTTGCTGTTACTTCTGAGTTATTATAACTCTGCTACCGACTATGATGTGGGCATGACACGACCTTCTTCAAACGTCGCAATGTTAAGACATATGTCACCCTTGACCCGTCGGTCGTAGTTGTAGCGAACAACCATAGGTGGGGATTGTCAATCCCATATAGATCTATACACAACTATCTCGCTCGTAATGATTAAGGTTATAAGTCAGGACTTACCATTGTACTTTGTTTAGTACGATGAAGAAAATGTCTCACATAACCGTTCAACGTGATGAAATCCTTGTTTATAAATGAAAATCCTTTGTATTTGTAATTATCAGAAATGTCCATGATAATTATATTATGAAATAATTATATATCTATATAATTATCTTTCATACGTATTTGTTGTAATGTCGTAGTTTGTTCCATAAATTATACCAACTATAATTTATATAAATGTATTTGTCGTAGTAGTTCCATAAATTATACCAATTATATTTTATATAAGTGTATTTGTCGTATTTACGTATTTATACCTAAAAGATGCTAGATGTTCGTAAATACACGTTTTCTTACATCTAAGGCACTAAATATAAACAATAAATAAACAAAACCATTTTTCATAAAAGTAATGGCAACTTACTAGTTTTTGGTCATTTTATAAAAGTGATGGCAACTACTTACAAATTGTTATATAAACTTTTTACAATACCTTTTTATGACCATTTATGAGAAAGAAGTTTTTCAAGTCTTTTGCCAAGAAACAAATAGTGCACTTTTATAGAAAATAATCAAATACTCATATCATCTTATAGTTGCAAGATTGAAACATGTACTTTAGTAAACTTGTATTCTCCTCCTAAAACATGTAAAAAGAAGAGAAAAATGAGGGGTATGAACTCACATTTGAAGCGTGAATTCGGTTTAAATCAAGAATGATTGCATTTGAGAAGCACCGTGAATTATCACCAACGAGCTTCGACTAGGGTTTGGAATTGAACTAATACCACAAAACAACAAGGTCTTAAGCGGCAAATGGTGCCCGACGGTGGTGGTGCGACGATGGGATGGTGGCCGGCGGTGGTGGAGTGGTGGCCGGCTGTGGTGTGGGTGGTGTTTTTGGGCCGGTCACAAAGGAGAAGAGAGAGAGAGAGAGAGAGAGAGAGAGAGAGAGAGAAATCTAGTTAAGAGGAATGGAAATGATGCATCTTATTTATAGGATATGGAGGGTATGGTCTCTTGATTTGTTTAATATAAAGGTGGAGGCCATACTTGTAGGTGTTAGGGTGATGGTGGTGATGGGAGGGTGTTGGAGGCGTAGGCAAGGGGGAGGGGGCATAAGAGATGACTAACCTCTCATGTAGGTGTACGTTTTGTCATAAAAGTCCTCCCAAACTTCTTAAATTCGCGTGCCAAAATCCCGACGTCTAATATTTTTTTCGAGAGCGGAGAATTGTCGAGCCGAGTACACCGATTCTAGAAACCCAAACGGATTAATTTTTTAAGTTATAGAACTTTGGGAATCGCGTTTGAATATTTGTATTCGTTTTATCCGGAACGTCTGATTTTTCGACTTTTATAAATATTTTTACTAAAAAATATTTCGAGTATGGAATCAAATAATAAACCATCGTCTAAGTCCAAAAACGTTCTCAGAATTTCCATCTGAGGTGTGCAAGTGCCTCAACGGATCTAAATGGTTTATGTAATTAAAGAAAACCAGTGTTACACTTGCTTGTTTTCTTATAATAGTCATATCTTTTGCATACGAGCTTCGTTTTGAACGTTCTATACGTCCACGGATTCATAAACACGAATACATCATGTTATAAATATTACTTATACTAAAATAATATTTGTATGGTTTATCGAATTTTACACTACTGTAGTCTATTATTCACACTTATAGCGCTTACCTGGTAATTAATTCAAAATGGCGTACTGTAGTATTATAATTTCCAATAATACATTAGGAAAGTTACGAAAATTACATTTCAACGTATTATCCTAATTTACGCTCTGGTTGACCTTTGCTGACTTTTTTTTACTTTTGTTGACCAAATTTGAAGGTTGTCACAAAACATAAGTAAATAAACAACCATCATACATTATAATTGGAAAGTTACATGTTCGAATGTTATTGTTATAACCCAATTACAGTATGCAAGAAGTTTTCAAGTGTCAACATTTTGTTGGTAAGTTCATAAGATTTTGTAGTGAGAAAATCGGTATTTTCCTTAGGATAATCGGAAGTGATTGTATCAAGAAAAACAATATTTTCTTTAATGTTATTGTAGTTTTAAAAACCATAAAACTCGAGTGTATAAGTAAAACTATACTTATTTGTATCTTGATAAAATGTAATTTGTTATCATAAACCAAAGTGTATAAGTAATTCTTTACTTATATTAAGTGTAAACAAAATGTAGTCTCATATTATATAAAACTAAGTGAAGATGTTTTTCCCCAAACAATGGATATTCGTTGCCGTTACATGTGAGTTTTTATAACCTCGCTAATGACTAGATGGCCCGGCACAACGCTCTTCGAGCGTCGTGTAATTGGTAGACATTTGTCACCCTTAAACGTCGGTCGTAGTTGTAGCTAACAACCATAGGTGGGGGTTGTCAATCCGGTATAGATCTATACACAACTATCTCGCTCATAAATAATTAAGGTTATAATTTGGGGCTTATTGGGTACTTCTCTTAGTACGATGAAAAATCTCTCACATAAATACTCAACGTGTTATAATTCTTGTTCATAAATAAAATGGGATCATTTGTATTTGCACGTATTAGAATATAACCATGATAATCAAATGTACTAATCATATCTCTATATAATTATCTTTGTGGCTTGTTTGTCGTAACAATGCTGTTTGTATCAATATTATCTGAGTATAATTTATATAAGTGTTTATCGTATGTGAAACTATCATAATTCATCTATGATACTTTGAAGTGTAATATATATATATATATATATATATATATATATATATATATATATATATATATATATATATATATATATATATATATATATATATATATATATATATATATATATATATATATATATATATATCCTTTTTGTTTGCTTAAAAGTTACGTCGTAGTTCGTGTCTAAATTATATCCAATATAATTAAATTTGTGTTTTAGTAACTATTTTTATTTAACTCAAGTTTGCTAAATAAAATTTTCACGTCCATTATAATAATTATTTTATGTATACTTAGGTGATATTAGATGTTACCAACAACATTTATCTTACATCTAGTATTGACAAAATAACAATGTACAATGTTTTAGTCATTTTTCATATAGTGACTTTTTACGACGTGTTAACCGGTAAATATTAAACTAGTTAAAACACTTCCGTGCTTTTGGTAACTAGTTTTTTAGATTTGTACTTTAAGTTATAGTAGGGACTTATTTTACTTTTATCTAGTAAAAATAACATCCTACTTGTTTTTGTCATTTTTCATGTATATAATAGCAACCTACTAGTTTTTGTCATTTTTCATGCATATAATAGCAACTTACTACTTTTGGTCATTTTTCATGCATATAATAACAATCAACTTTAAAAGTCCATTTTGCCATATAAAGACTTACATATTTTTTTACACAAAACTAGCATTTTAGTTCATTATACATAATCTTATATATAAAACTATATAAAACTAGATTAGCACACATTTGATGATATATATAACAAGATCATAATATGAACATTTTGAGGCTTGCATTCTCCCCCATAAAACATTTAAAAGATGGAAAAGTGGGGTATAAACTCACATTTGAAGATTAACTTGGAAGATGATGAGTATGAGATAATAGAGCCAAAACTTGGAAGCTAGAGAATGGCTTGAAGCTTCGAGATTTGTCTAGGATTGGATGAAATAAGTGTGATTAAAAGAGCAACAAAAGATGATGATAAAAGAGGTATTGGAAGCTTGAAATGGAGCATGAACCTTACTAAAATCTTTGAAAAATGTATTGGATGCAAAGTCTTGAAAATGAGATGAATGGGAGAACAAAGAAGAAAATTTTCCAACTTTTGTGTGTGTGAGAGGTGTTTTCGGCCACAAGGAGAAAGAGAAGGAAAGATGGAGTGTATTTTGATTTAATGAAGAAATGATAGGTAAGGTGGTGGGTATGGTTGTGTAAGAAGCATGGGTGAAAGCATGGTTGAAAGACATCTTGTCCATATACAAATACATGTACTAATACATGTATTTCTATCCAACACATGTATTTCTTGTAGTGTATATATTTAATTAAACTCATGGTGTATAAATGTGTAAATGATGTAGGTATTGGGTATGTATAATTATAATTAAAAATTATAATTATTGGAATTTGTCATAAGTAAATTCTAAGTGTCATAATTAACTTCTAGTAAATTAATTATATAAATATATTATATTCATATTAATTATACAAACATATGAGTGTCGAATCTCGGTAAATTCCCGGATCGCGTGTTTGACATTTTTCCGGAAAAAATAATCGGAGTATAGAATTAAATATTATATTGTATTACGTTCTATAAAATGTGTTCTGATATTTTATATTTACCGTTTAAGGCACGCTGACCCGTGTTTATAGCCTTTATCCTGTGTACGTTTATTGTTTTCAGTAGTTTTCATATACCGAATTGTCATAACTCTTGCATACGACCTCCGTTTTTGACGTTTCCTACGTCAACAGGTTCGTAATCACGAATGCATCGTGTCACGAATAATATTTATACTAAAATAATATTTGTATATTGTATCGAATTTTTACGTTGTCTGTAATCTATCAAATTTAAATAGATTGTGTACTCGACTATGCAGTCAATAGCGCGCTTTAGCGACGCTATAGCGTTGCTATAGCGTATAGCGCCCTTGACCGCAATAAAAACTCACTTAGCGTTTCAGTTTAGCGATTTCGCTATTAACGACGCTAAACACCGCTATTTTGCGCTATTTGACCAACCGATATAGCAGTAATAGCGCGCTATTAAAAAATTCTAATACTCTTGACTTAACCAATTAAATCCAAGCTTTAACCCGGTTATAAAAGGTTTGAGCGAATTGCTTTGGCACCAATGACAGCTATTTATAACCACAAGTATGTCCTTTGTTTCTTTGCTAAGTCGATGTGGGAGGAACTTTTATAAGCTATTTGTATTTTTGCTAAACTAGAGATTCACGTATTTCCTCTAAGCGACATCTTCTTCTTCTCCGTCTTTGCTCGACGATCTTCTTCTCCGTCTTTTAGTTGAAACGCCGATTGAACGCAGGTCCCTCCAGGTGACCATCTTATTCTCCGTCTTTGCTCGACGATCATCTCCCAATGGCTCGACAATCCTCTCCCAATTGCTCGACGATTCGTGTATGGCTCGACAATCAAAAGACGTGTGTAGCGACTTGGTCCGATTGCAGGTTTGACGATTCGTGTATGGCTCGACGATCCTCTCGCAATTGCTCGACGATTCATTGATTAACAGGTCCGATGCTCCCATGGATTACGCATCTGAATTACAGGTTCAATTTCAGTTCATCGTCGTTTTCATTTGGATTTCAATTCATCGTCATTTTCATTTGGATTACGCATCTGCAGACATCGATTGCAAGCATCGACTGCAGACATCGATTGCAAGCATCGATTCCATGGTTGCGCTTCATGAGCAGGGCTGCGGTTCCATGTTTGAGCAGGTCCAATTTTAATGCTTCAATTCATACTTGTATCGACTGATTGCTTCAGGTTCATCTAGCTTCAATTCATACTCGTGAATTGCAGGTTATCGGTTTTAGTTTGTCTTGATGCACACCAACTGTTTGATAAATTGCTTAACTATCAGTTGCAGGTTCGTCATTTTAAACCCATCGATCCCGACTTCAAACTTCATTGTTGCAGGTTCTTTGGATTAAACCCATTGATCACGACTTCGACTTCATACTACTTGATATATGTTCAAAATAGTGAAAATTGTATTATAATGCCAATAATACATCGCGATAGTTGAGGTAAATACATTTTAAAGTATTATCCTAATTTACGCTCCGCTGACTTCCGTTGACCAAAATTCACGGTTGTCACATATATCTATAACAATATATAGAAAAAATAATATTTTTTAGCTCACTCAAATTCACATCGTAAATTTCAACTGCATCTACATTTTAGATATATTAATTTACATAAAAAATTATTCATTCTAGCCTATTTTATTTAACATTTTTTAATCGTTGACATGTGAATTTGAGTATATTCACCTTTTAATCCCATTTAATGTATTATCGAAATGTTGAAATGGTAAAAAGAAATATAAATAATTTATTTTGAATTTACATGTGCATTTAATCAGATTCGCATATGATCGTGAAATTTTATTTGAATTCACATAAGTTGTTGTTTGGTAATTCATATTTGTTAAAAACTAAGCGTAATGACTACTTACATGTGAATTCTGTTCCATCAAATTTTCATGCATCTTAGATTTAGATTATGAATTTTAACTGAATTTCGGAAGGAAAAACGTTAAATTTTTGTATATTGAAACAGGACAAAAATTTGTAAAATTTGATATACCTGTTTTCTTAGACAAAAAAAAGTTTGAAAATTAAAACAAAAAAAAAAAAAAACAACTTGGGTTTTTTAAAAACCGACACATGCATATTCACCGTAAGTGAATTAAATGTTTGAATGGGATCGGTTTCCAGCCTAACTTTTATCTCACCGTAAGTCAGCTAAACGTGTGAATATATATATATATATATATATATATATATATATATATATATATATATATATATATATATATATATATATATATATATATATATATATATATATATATATATATATATATATATATATATATATATAGGGTCCGTTCCGGTGAGGACTCTTTTTTTGGTGAAGACTCGCGAGGACACCTTAAAAAAATTGAAAAAAAATATAAAAAAAATACAAATCATAAAATCGAAAATAGTACTATATCATTATCAAAAAAAAATTTGAAAAAAAAATTTGCATCATTGCAAAACGTAATGATGCAATTTTTCTGTTTTTATTTTGGATCATTATTTCATTATAAAAAAAATAATGATCGAAAAGTTTTTTTTTTAATCTTTTTTTTCTCCGATATAGTACTATGATCCATTTTATTATTTATATTTTTTTATATTTTTTTTCAATTTTTTAAGGTGTCCTCGCAAGTCCTCACTTTAAGAAGAGTCCTCACCCGATCCTGATTCTATATATATATATATATATATATATATATATATATATATATATATATATATATATATATATATATATATATATATATATATATATATATATATATATATATATATATATATATATAATAAGAACCAAAAAAAGCATGAGAACTGGAGAACCCAATTTAGACCACTAGATCAAAATAATGGATGGCTTAGATGCAAGATGGCATGTTAGTAATTTTTGAAGAATTCAGTGGCATCGTAGGATTTTAAAAGAGGATCTGAAGGGCAATATTGGTACATCAAAATAATGGATGGCTTAGATGCAAGATGACATTGTTGTCCAAAGTCCGGTAACGATAAGCTTTCATTTTTATTTACTTATTCTGTAAGGAAAAAAGTGTGCTCTAAGTTAATACATTATTTGTGCAGACTTTTAGTTTTTGAAGAGTTTTAAATTTGCAGAGTTTTAGTCTTACGTGGTGTGTTTGAATGTGCTACTTAGGTATTTTAATATGGATGAACAAGTGGAGACTTTTTAAAACGACACATCTAAACATCCCTTAATCTCTTCTATTTGGTTTTGGGTTTTTAGCTTATTTTAATTTATGATTGATAAGTAACATTGCACATATGCATAATATATAAATTTATCTGTCACAAGCCATTCGTTATGCATGTATTTGTATTTGATCATAAATATTTTGTGCATATATGGATATATTTCCTCGGTGTATATATTAATATATTTTCATATGTATATAAGTGTATATGTGCATAAGGTATGTGCATGTATATATATGAACATACGGATTTATCATACGTGTATATATGCACATACGCATTTATCATAAATATACGTGTACATGTGCATATATGTGCATATGTGTATATGCATGTGTATATGTGCACATACATACATATATGTGCATATACGTGCATATGTGCATATGCATGTGTATATGTGCACATATGTGCATATGTCTGTTCAAATGTATGTGCATATATGCATATGTATATCAATTTGTTTATATACACACGTGTGAGTATTTGTATATATGCATAAATAGATCTGTATTGGTTCATATGTGTATATGCATGTATGTATTTATTTTAATGTTTTTGAATATACAATTATATTAGTTTTTATTAATGTTTTGAAGAATTTATCAATCACATTGAAGAATTGAAAAGTGACAAACTAAAGAACTGAAGATATCATGAAATTTTGTTGTTTTTTATATTTGTTGTATGTATTGTTCATTATTTTTAATAAATTTTTATGTATCGTTCAAAACAGTTGTATATATTGTTTTTAATAAATCGATTTTTTGTTGTTTGCACTCATAATTAAAGACAAGAATATGTATATATGAATTTCGGAAATATGCATATATGCACCTACGGATATATATATATATGCACCTGCAAATAAATAAATTTATGTGCATATATGCACCTGCAGAAATTTAAAAATCTGAAAACGAAAATTTGATTTATAAAAACGAAAATTTGATTTTTTTTTTTAAATTTGAATATTCAAATCTAATAGACTTAATTTTAGGAGATGGTTATTGTTGTTGCCAAAAATAAAAAAAATTCAGTATTAAATGAGATTTGTTAAATGACTAACATGCCCTTTTATGATTCAACCAATCAGAAAGAGTTCTCTGGTTCTCATGAAAATATTGGTTCTCATTTGATCCTGACCCTATATATATATATATATATATATATATATATATATATATATATATATATATATATATATATATATATATATATATATATATATATATATATATATATATATATATATATATATATATATATATATATATAAGGAAGGGTTCAAATGAGAACTACTAAAAGGTTGAGAACCGTGAGAACAACTAATTCACAATCTAACAATGTTGTATTTTTTATTTTTAACACTTTTTTTTATCAAAATAAAATTACCAAACACATAAATATATATAATTATCATTCATTTGCTATTAGATATCAATATTGATATGTTTTAAAGAAAAATAAAAATTTCCGTTATAGTAATCACAATTTAATAACTAAAAATTTTATTATATTGTGAATATTGTAAAACGTATTTAAAAATAAGGAAATTTATTATGTTTAATTTATTTTCACACAATAAACAAGTATGAAAAAACAAAAAATAAACGAAAAATAAACATGATTCTTAATTTGTAAATATCGGTTCTCACGATTCTTAACATTTTAGTGATTCTCCTTTGAACCCTTTCCTATATATATATATATATATATATATATATATATATATATATATATATATATATATATATATATATATATATATATATATATATATATATATATATATATATATATATATATATATATATATATATATATATATATATATATATATATATATATATATATATATATATATATGTATATATATGTATATATATATATATATATATATATATATATATATATATATATGTATATATATATATATATATATATATATATAATATATATATATATATATATATATATATATGTATATATATGTATGTATATATATGTATGTATATATATATATATATATATATATATATATATATATATATATATATATATATATATATATATATATATATATATATATATATATATATATATATATATATATATATATATATATATATATATATATATATATATATATATATATATATATATATGTTGGATTAGGTGTCTAAGCCATGACTAATAATTAGTATTTACCTAATTAATAGAAGCACTGTCCATTTGGGTTGCCCTCATGGCTGGAGGTTTGGTAGAAAATTCGGTAGGGAGAAAGATTGATTTATTATGGGATTAATAAATCAACAGGAATTAAAAATATGGTTATTTAATATATTAAAGTGATAATATATTAATTAGAAACTATATTAATTAATTAGGAATTAATCCAGAATTAATTGGATTTAATTTGGAGATTAAATTAATTAATTAAAGGTGCAGGGACTGAAACTGTAATTATTCAATAGTTGAGTAAGTGGCAGTGTGTAGTGACCAGTTGAATTCGAAAATATATATGGATATATATATATATATATATATTTCGAAATTAATATATTAGGATAAATAAGAGTTTGAATTGTAAGATAAAAGGTTTATCTTATTTGAATTCAAAAAGGTTTATCAACTGGCCATTTAGAAACTATAAATAGGGGTTCCCAGGCATCATTAAATTTGCCATTCTCATTATTCTCTCTCAAGATTTTCGTGACCCCTCTCCTCTAGCTTGGGTGTGATCTCATTTGAGGCAGGATATTTTTGCTGCTCAGCTTCCAGAAAATTCTAAAAGGTTGGTTTTTCTAATTTTATTCTTTTAGTTAATTTTCTTATGGCCTTTAGGTTTTGTTATATGTTCAATTAGAAGAAAACATAGATCCTCATAGGTTGCATGTGAACTTAGGTTATTTAGTTCATGGTTTGAAGAAAACCTTTCAGTGGTATCAGAGACTGTTTTGTTTTCTTGTTGAATTGCTATAACTGTTTTAGGGTTTAAAGCCTATAAACCCTAATTATAATGTGGACTGATTTCTAGGATTAGGGTTTTGGAAATCCTAATCCCCCCCATTGCCTATTTCGAAAATTGATATTAGGGTTTTAGGAGGTTTTCTATTTTTGGTAACTTTATTTGTTAATTAAATGGATAACCTTAAACCCCATTATTTGAATTCGAAATTTAGGGGGTTTAGGATAGGTTTTAATTAATTTGATTAATTTGGATAAACCTATCTTCATTGAATTAATTTAATTAATTGTTAATTAAAAGATAATTCAAAAGGGATTTATTTAATTTTAAATTTTCGAAAATTAATGGAAAAATCCGGAAAAATATTTTAAAATATTTAAAATATTTAGATTTAATTAATTTAATTAATTGGTAATTAAAATTGATTAAATCGATTTTAAGGTTTAATTTAATTTAAAATTTAATTGTTAAATTTGGTAAAATTAAAAGATAAACCGTGAATATTTTAAAGAGTTTTTAAAATACATCTTATATATGTTATTAAAAGTTAATACTATATATATATATGAGATAAATTTGGTTAGTCAAATCAATAGTAGGCCTCATTCACGAAGCTGGTCTATAAAGTGGGTATAAGGAGACTGCCTATAAAATGGTAGTCTAATGGGTGAACACTCTCACCCACCGCTCGCCTGATCAGTGGAGGGTCGTTAGCCGAACGGGTTTGACAGAACCGCTTAATCATTAAAAGTATAATGATCAAAGTACTAGAACTATTTACAAAATCCCAATCTAGTTACTTTAGGAAAAAATGTGAATTTGATGCTAACCCATGAAATTGCACATTGCACTTTATGAAACGTTGGTGGAGCGTGTGTGGTTTACCGGCACACCAATGGGGGTTCATAAAGAGTGGCAATGGGTGTCTCGGGTGTTATCATTGTTGATGGAGCGTGTGTGGTTTACCGGCACATCAATTTGAGATGATAATGGACCCCGAGAGTACCAAGCTAATTTGCATGGTTATTCACACCCGGTTTGTGATCCTCGGCATCCCAGTCACAAACGGTGGGGCATATCCGAGATTAAACATGCTATTGAACAGTTCAATAAATCTCAAAAGAAACTAGGAATTCCATTTATAATAAGATTATTTTTCCGCGGTGGAATTGGCTGAATCGTCATTCGCCTACCTTTATAAAATTTGCTTATAGATTACGGCATCCCTATTCTATGTTGCAAATTGTTATAGTTGGATCCTAGTCTTATTTTATATTGGGTTATTATAAGGACCGACAAATATCTAATTAAACTTACCTTCTTTTATAGATGTCTTCTGCTGATCAATCCGCTCCCCACTCAAACTCCAGTGTTCCCTCTATCCTCTCACTGTGTTCCAAGGTTCAATTAAACGGGACAAACTACAATGACTGGATTAGAAATATCAAGATGGCTCTGAGGTACGAGAACAAAGAGTATGTCCTCGAGACCGAGCTTGTCGATATTGACCCTGAAACTGCTACTCCCGAGGAGATTACCTCGTACCAAAAACATTCTGATGATGCGACCAAAGTGGCCTGCATCATGATCGCCACAATGAACCCCGAATTGCAAAGGATATACGAAGACTACTGGCCCTTTGAGATGCACAAGGAGCTTGCGGAAAAGTTCCGCAAGCAAGAGCGCATCGAAAGGTGCGAGGTGGTCAAGGACTTCACGAACAGCAAACCTAAAGATGGAGAGTCCATCTGCGCTCATGTGCAAAGAATGAAAGGTTACGTGGAGCGGCTTAGAAAGCTTGCGATGCCTGTACCTGAGGAGTTGGCCGTTGACATAGTGCTTAACTCCTTACCGAGTTCTTATGACCAGTTCAGGCTGGCTTATCATTTGAACAACAATCAGGCTAACATGACTGAGTTGCATCGCATGCTTCGAGTTGCTGAGGACGGTATGAAGGGTAAAAGTGTACCCTCGGTTAATCAGCCCGTCCTAGCCATTGGAAGTGGCAAAGGAAAGAAGAGGAAGGGCCCTCCTAAGCAAAATTGGAGGGAAGGAAAAGGTTCAGGTCGGGTCATCAAGAAATGGCTCGAGAACCAAGTCTTCCCAGATTCCTTGTGTGGCCAACCCCGATGAAGCCAATTGTTTTTACTACAAAGAGAAGGGCCATTGGAAGAGAAGCTGCCCCAAATACTTGCAGGATGTCAAGGATGGGAAAGTAAAGCCATCGACAGCAGGTATATACACTATCTCTAAAAACTCACCATCTTCTAATTCTTGGGTCCTTGATACAGGATGTGGTTTTCACATTTGTTCTGATCTGCAGGGCCTAAAGGAAAGCAAGGAGGTGGAGCACGGTAGACTGAACTTGATCATGGGCAATAGGAGATCGTCCCCTGTTACCAAGATCGGCGTTTACAGTTTAGTGCTTAGTAGTGATGTTAGTATAGAGTTATTTAATTGTTGCTATTCGCCAAAAATGGCAAGAAACATTATTTCATTTCACGCATTGTTCAGACAAGGATTTCAATTTTCTTTTGACAATAAAATTGGTTCGATTTCTGTTTTCAAAAATGGTATTTTGATTTTTACTGCTTATCCTTGTGATGGTGTGTATGAAACTGTTGAATGTGTTGACAATTTAGGACATAGTGTAAATTATATTGATTCTACTAGTGGTGTAGAAAAGGTATGTCTGTGGCATAGTCGGCTCGGGCACATCAGCAAGAAACGCATCGCCCAACTCCAAAAGGATGGAGTGTTGGAATCATTCGACCTCAGGTCGGATGATGTATGCTAATCTTGTCTGTTGGGCAAGATGACTAAATCACCTTTCAAAGGATCTTTTGAAAGAGGTGAGGGTCTGCTGGACATCATTCACACAGATGTGTGTGGTCCATTCAGATCAACCACAAAGGATGGCACGCGGTTCTACGTGACCTTTACCGACGATTTCAGTAGATACGGTTATATCTACTTGATCAAGCACAAGTCGGACACCTTTGAAAAATTCAAAGAGTTTAAGAACGAGGTAGAGAATCAATTAGGCAGGAAGATAAAGATGCTCAGGTCCGACAGAGGCGGAGAGTATCTAAGTATCGAGTTCCTAGACTATCTAAAGGAATGCGGAATAGTTTCGCAGTTGACACCTCCCAGGACACCACAGTTGAACGGTGTTGCGGAGAGGCGCAACCGAACCCTGTTGGACATGGTCCGTTCCATGATGAGTCGAGCTTCACTTCCCATTCACTTCTGGGGGTATGCCTTAGAGACTGCCGCCCACATCCTTAATCTTGTCCCTACTAAAAAGGTTGCTAAAACACCTCATGAAATGTGGACGGGGAAAGTTCCCTCGTTGGCACATATCAAAGTCTAGGGTTGTGAGGCTTTCGTTAGACGAGAGACTCAAGACAAACTCGCAGAAAGAAGCGAAAGGTGTTTCTTCCTTGGTTATCCCAAACAGTCCTTTGGATATCTATTCTACAGACCGAGCGAGGACGTGGTCTTTGTAGCTAGACGAGCGGTCTTTCGAGAGAGAGAGCTCATATTCAAAGAGGACAGTGGGAGTACCATTGATCTGGAAGAAATTCAAGAGTCATCAGATGACGCAACCTTAGGAGAAACTAGCAACCAACATGAGGAAGAAGTTCCTGTTGGTCCGACAGATGTATCCTTACCTATTAGGCGTTCCGGTAGGGTTATCATGCCACCCGAGTTTTATGGGTTCCATATAACTTCGGATGGGGACACGTTTGTCAGTGATAGGACACTGATAAATTTGGATGAACCAGCTAACTACCAGGAAGCAGTGGCGGGCCCTGAGTCTGCCAAGTGGAAAGAGGCCATGGATAGCGAGATCAAGTCCATGTATGACAATCAAGTTTGGAACTTGGTTGACAACGTACCAGGTCGTAAGACAGTCGGGTGCAAATGGATCTTCAAGAAGAAGACCGACATGGACGGAAAGGTGCACACTTTCAAGGCAAGACTGGTTGCGAAGGGCTTTACGCAAACCCCAGGGGTTGACTATGACGAGACCTTCTCACCAGTAGCCAAGATAAAGTCTATTAGGATTATGCTGGCCATAGCTGCATTTCATGACTATGAAATTTGGCAGATGGACGTCAAAACTGCTTTCCTTAATGGGAAGTTGACTGAGGATGTTTACATGAATCAGCCAGAGGGTTTTGTCGATGCAAAGTATCCTAATAAGGTGTGTAAGCTTGAGAGATCAATCTACGGATTGAAGCAAGCTTCTCGCAGCTGGAATCTTTGTTTCTATGAGAAAGTCAAAGAGTTTGGTTTCTCTAAGAGCGAGGATGAGTCCTGTGTATATGTCAAGGCTAGTGGGAGTATAGTCACCTTTCTGGTGTTGTATGTTGACGACATACTACTCATGGGAAACGATATTCCAACCTTGCAAGATGTCAAGGCTTGGCTTGGGAAATGTTTCGCCATGAAGGACCTAGGATAGGCTGCCTATATTCTCGGGATAAGAATATTGAGAGATAGGAAGAAGAGACTGATTGGACTTAGTCAGGGTACATACTTGGAAAAGGTACTGAAAAGGTTTAGTATGGAAAATTCCAAGAAGGGAGAGCTACCTATCCAAAGTAATGCAAAATTGAGTAAGACTCAAAGTCTGAGTACAGACGAAGAAATAACTGAAATGAGTCGGGTACCTTACGCTTCGACTGTAGGATCGATCATGTACGCTATGACGTGTACTCGCCCTGACGTGGCCTTTTCTTTAAGCATGGTCAGTCGGTACCAGGGTAACCCTGGAAGGGCGCATTGGATAGCTGTGAAAAATATACTCAAGTATCTGCGAAGGACAAAGAACATGGTGTTAGTCCTCGGTGGCAGTGATACCTTGAGAGTTGAAGGATATACAGATGCCAGCTTTCAGACGGATAGAGACAGTGGTCGGTCTCAGTCAGGCTGGGTATTCCTTTTGAATGGTGGAGCAGTTACTTGGAAAAGTTCCAAGCAAGAAACAGTGGCTGATTCTACGTGCGAATCAGAGTACATAACAGCAAGTGAAGCGTCAAAGGAAGCGGCTTGGCTGAAGAACTTTATCGGTGACCTTGGAGTAGTCCTGAGTATTCAGGAGCCCTTGGAACTGTTCTGCGATAACGAAGGTGCGGTTGCCTTGACAAAGGAACCGCGAGATCATGGAAAGTCCAGACATATCGACAGAAAGTACCACTACATCAGACATAGGGTAGAAGAAGGTCA
>CM042011.1:81085931-81480931 GCA_023525715.1 Cichorium intybus
TTAATATATATGGGATAAGGATGGTTTGAATTAATAAGATAAAGGTTTATCTTGATTTGAATTCAAAAGGTTTATCTCTAAAGGCTTATCTGGTCATCCGCTTAGAACTATAAATAGGGACCCTGGGGTACCCTTTATTCTGCTGCATTTTTCATCCCATACTCTCTGGATTTCGTGACCTAACTCCTGTTCCATGGGTGTGATCTCATTTGAGGCAGGACACTTGTGCTGCTTAGCTTCCAAGAATAAATGTTAGTTTTTTTGATTTATTTCTTTTGGAATTTTTCTGTTGGCCTTAGGAATTTTATTATATGTTCAAAGTTAGAAAACATAGATCCAATCTAGGTTGCATGTGAACTTAGGGTTTTAGTTCATAGATTTGCAGAAAACCTTTCAGTTTTAGGTTCTTCTCCAACAGAAATGATGTGCTGCATTGCTCAACTGTTGGATTTCCTTCATTGTTGCATTGAAGTGGGGTTCAGTTGTTGCCTTACTTGCTTTCCAAAAAAGGGTTTCAAATTGAGCCCCTGTAAATCTCCTTTTGAAGTTGGCATATATGTTCCTTGCACATTGCCTATGCTCAGCATCAGGTAACACTTCTTTCACTGCCTCCAACAGACCCTGGAATATTTGATTAATTGTCAAAATGTAATTTTTTTTATAAATTAACAAGTTCAAGCAGATGTACACCATACCTTATGCTGATCAGACATAAGTGACACACTAAGACCTGTTTCCAAGTGCAGATCATCTGCAAGATTCTCCAAAAACCATTTCCAGTTTTGTTTATTCTCTACACACACGACAACCCAAGCAATTGGGAAGATATGATTATTTGCATCCCTCCCAACAGCACTAAAAAGTTCCCCATTACATAACCCCTTCAGAAAACACCCATCTAAGTTAATGATTCTTCTACATCCACTTCTCCATCCCTTTTTTAAACGATCAAAACAAACATAAAATTTACTAAAGTAATTCTTCCCATCTGGCATGCTATTAACTTGGAGTTTCATAGTTGAACTAGGATTTGATCTCTTAATCTCCTCACCATATGACCATAGCTTTGCATAGTGTTCAACAATGGTTCCTTCAATTAGAGTTAATGCATATTTCTTTGCTCTACGACACTGGCTCATACTAACCTCTATACCAAAATCCTTTCTTACATCTTCCTTTAATAGTCTAACACTCATTTTTTGTTTTTGTAGTATCTCATTAGTGTAATGACTACCAATCCAAGCATATGTGACAAGGGAACCCATTCTATAATTCCTATCACAATTATGCTCTTCTTTAAGGGACTTAATTTGAAATGACATTTCCTCACTCATCCAAGAACCCCATAACCTAAATGTGCAAGCACCGTTACAACATTTTACTAACAACCTTCTAGTATCATTTTTTTTGGTAGCATAACTGATAACTGTCACACCACCAAACCGTAATGGCGGAAACGTTCGAGGGTGGATGACTTCATGAATAATATCATAACAAAGTTGGACAATAGTGAATTCCAAGCACACAACCATCATTTAATCAATTGCAAATGTTACAAAGTTTACTTGTTTCATGTTTCAAATACAATTGAAATGATATCAAAAATAGACAAAAATGACGTCGTAACGTCCCATCTTGTAGCGCTTGCATTTACCTTATCAATTTCCTGAGAATACAAGTAGTTGAAAAAGTGTCAACAATTAAGTTGGTGAGTTCATAAGATTTTGCGTAAGAAATGTCCTTTGTAAACAATAGTATTGAAAACCAAGAAAATATAATATTTTCTCATAAAACTGAACAAGTCTTTAAATCCCAAAGACTAAAATGTAATATGTAAACTGTAGTGTGAAATCCCTTAGAAATGTATTTTTCCACGTAAACAATTTATAAAAATAATAAGTTGATTATTTTCCCATGTGAGATACCCTATAACCATACTGTGACTAGTTGGCCTGCTGCGACGTTCTTCAGGCGTCGGAATGTTAGACATTTGGATACCTCAGACCTTCCGGTCAAGCTGTAGCTAGCAGCTCAGGTGCGGGGTTGTCAAGCCCCGTATAGATCTATACTCAAATATCGCGCTCTCTTACCGAGACTCTGGTTATAAAAGTTCAGGACTTATAGTAGGTACTTATAAAAGTACTGTGAAGATTTATCTCACAAAATGTATGTATTCCAATCAACTTGTTTACGTACGATTTGTATATAAAAACTCTTGTAATCATCCATTATCATTTGTCCCATGATAATATAGTAGTGTTTAATAATTATATATTTTTATATAATTATTTTTGTCATGTTCAAACGTCATAGTAACCTTGTGTTCATAAACTATTCCAAATAATAGTCTATTTTTAGTATTGCGTCGTAATAATCATATTTTTGTGAATAATAACGAAGTAACTTATTCAAATGATTATAAATATCATCTTTTGAGATATTTCTCACAAAAATGATGTAATAACTTGGTTTTAACCATTTTTGCTAGAAAATAGTGCTTTTATTTATAAAAACGTAGTTTTTACTAGTTTCCGTTTTTATAACGTTATTATCCAAGATCTAGTATTTTTGTACACTTTATTTGTAGTTTTGTAACTTTTACACAACTTAATATATCAAAGTGTTCATAATACATGGATCTATTCATATTTCATGCCAAAATTCATCTTTATAACATTTTTGTCCAACATCTAACATTTTACACATTTTATTTATAGTTTAGTAACTTTTACACTAACATTATATACATCATTATGAACATCTTACAAAGGGTTAACCATATTTCATGTCAAAAGCATTTTTACACAAATATTAACTTTATAAACTTATGTAAATCAACATATATAACATTTAATCACATATAATCTTGAATAAAACAACATTTATAGTAAAAGAACTTGTATTCTCCCCCAAAAAGGTTTGAAAAGATGAAAATGAGGGGTATGAACTCACCTTGAGTGGTTGATCTTAAGGTTTCTTGGTAGAAGATTGGAGATTTTGGTTCTAAGACCCAGAGGACTCTTGGAAAAAGCTATTATCCAATGGATTTTCGTGAGTATGTGTGTGTAAAAGAGTAAATGAAGGTATTTAGAACTTAAATCACTAGATGATCATAACTTACCAAGAAGGCTTGAAAGATCCTTGAAGATGATGAAGATTTGAGCTCAGAGACCCTTGGACAAAGCTAATATCCAATGAATTTTGGTGGATGTTAGTGTGTGTAAAAGATGTAAAACTTGTGTTATGTTGTTTAGAATCAAAAGAGGGATGAAACTTACCACTTGAACTTGTTAAAGGAGCTTGGAATTGAAGTTTGAGGATGATGGTGGTGGTGGTGTTTTGAGTCGAGAGCAAGAGAAGAGAGATGAGGGAAGAGAGTGAAGAAACTAGTTGCATCTCATTTGGTGTATCTTTGGCAATAAAGCAAGTGTTAGATTTTTTTGTATTAATTTAATCTAGCCTTCCATTATGATCTAGCCATGAATAGTAAACCTTAGATTTGGGATTTGATATCTTGGTCATGCTTCAGCCGATGGGGTGGGGTAGGGGGGTAGGGTGGGGTTGGTTTTTATAAAAATAGCAATATACTTATAAAAATGTGTGATTTTTATAAAATAGTAAGACGTTTTGGTGGAATTTTATGCGTTTTTGACAAAACAAAATTCTAAATAATTGTTTTGTATAAAAACATTGTCAAACATTTATTTTGATTGAATTATAGCTCGTTGGATGTCGAAATACGCGTTTAAGCGCAATATTCTTCCGATTTCGTGATTTTTGGCGTTTTACCGGAAATTGCATTTAGCTTTGAAATTAAATACTAGATATTATTACGTTACTTATCATATGAATTGTTATTTCATATTTGATGTTTAAGGCACCTCATTTTGTATTTTGAGTCCAAACCCTGTGTACATTTATCCGTTCACAGCGGTTTAATGGTTGTAACTTTCACATACGGACTCCGTTTTTGACGTTCTATATATCCACAGTTTCGTATTTACGAGTAGATCGTTTTATGAATATTATTATTACCAAAATAATAATTGTACAATTATCGAATTTTTACTCTACAGTAGTTTGCTGTCCGTATTTTCGACTTTTAATCGATAACGTTTTGATTTAGCATACGTAGTACTACAATATTAGTAATTCATTGCAAAAGTTATGGAAAATAACTTTTCAACATATAAATTAACGCACGTTTCGTTTGACTACAGTTGACTTTTATTGAACAAAATTTACAATTGTCACATCATCTACCCGGTAGAGAGAATTTTGTCCCGAAATTTAGCTCTTGAGTGGATCCTCAAGGGTTTGGGAAGAGATGTGGATACTTCTGTTTCATTTGGTCTTCACGCTCCCAAGTAAATTCGGGTCCACGCTTGGCACTCCAACGGACCTTAACTATTGGTATGCGGCTCTGTTTCGTTCTCTTGATCTCTCTGTCCATGATCTCTACGGGTTCTTCTACGAAATGAAGGTTCTCGTTCACCTCGATTTCGTCGAGCGGAATGACAAGGGTTTCATCGGACAGGCATTTCTTTAAGTTGGATACGTGAAAGGTGGGATGGACATTGCTGAGCTCCTGCGGTAGTTGAAGTTTGTAGGCTACTGGGCCGATCCTAGCAAGGATTTCGAATGGCCCAATGTATCTGGGGTTCAGCTTCCCACGTTTTCCAAAGCGTATCATCCCTTTCCATGGCGAGACCTCCAACAACACTCGGTCACCAACCTGGAATTCCAAAGGTTTGCGTCGCTTATCTGCATAGCTCTTTTGTCGGTCACGTGATGCTTTCAATCGTTCACGGATCTGAACGATTTTCTCCGTTGTCTCTCGTATGATCTCTGGACCGGTGAGAGTACTGTTAGGTACTTGGCCTCTGGCTAGTTGAGTATCACCCACTTCAGCCCAGCACAGAGGGGATCTGCACTTGCGTCCATATAAAGCTTCAAATGGAGCAACTTTGATGCTAGTGTGGTAGCTGTTGTTGTATGAAAACTCAATGAGCGGTAAGTGGGTGTCCCACGCCTTACCGAAGTCTATCACACAAGCTCTCAACATGTCTTCCAGCGTTTGGATGGTTCTTTCACTTTGCCCGTCCATCTGTGGATGGTACGCTGTACTCATGTCGAGTCTGGTTCCCAAGGCTTTTTGCAATGATTGCCAAAATCGTGAAGTGAATCGACTATCTCTATCTGAGATAATCGAAATTGGCGCACCATGCAATCATACTATTTCTTTGATGTACGTCCTTGTAAGTTTCTCCATCTTGTCGGTCTCCTTGATTGGTAGGAAGTGAGCGGATTTGGTTAACCTATCGACGATTACCCATATGGTGTCTAACCCACCAGTTGTCTTTGGTAGTTTGGTTATGAAGTCCATAGTTATCCGCTCCCACTTCCACTCGGGTATTTCTGGTTGTTGTAGCAGACTCGAGGGCTTTTGATATTCTACTTTAACCTTGGCGCAAGTCAGGCACTTGCCCACGTAAGTAGCAATTTCTGCCTTCATGTTTGGCCACCAATACAGTTTCTTGAGGTCCAGGTACATATTGTCAGACCTAGGGTGAATGGAGTATCTAGTCTTGTGGGCCTTATTCATGACGATGTCTCTGTATCCGCCGAACTTCGGGGTCCAAATTCGGTTCATGAGGTAATGAGTTCTGTCTTCCTTAACTTCGAGGTTTTTATCCATCCCTCGCAAGGCTTCATTCGCGACATTCTCTGGTTTTAAGGCCTCTAACTGCGCCTCTTTGATCTGAGTGGACAAATGGGAATGGATTGTTATCGACAGGGACTTTACTCGGCGGCCCGAGTACTCTTTCCGACTAAGGGCATCTGCCACTACGTTGGCCTTTCCTGGATGATAACGAATTTCGCATTCGTAATCACTTAGTAGCTCTACCCATCGTCGTTGTCTCATATTGAGTTCTTTTTGGTTGAGTATATGCTGGAGACTCTTATGGTCGGTGAATACCGTACACTCTGTGCCGTACAGGTAGTGTCTCCAGATCTTCAATGCGAACACTACTGCTCCCAACTCGAGGTCATGTGTAGTGTAGTTGACCTCGTGAGTTTTCAGTTGTCTTGAAGCGTAGGCAATGACTTTTCCTCTCTTCATGAGTACACAGCCCAGACCCTGGTTCGATGCATCGCAATAGACTACAAAGTCTTCTGTTCCTTCTGGAAGGGACAGAATAGGAGCGTTGCACAAGGCTTTCTTTAAGGTTTGGAAGGCGGCGTCTTGTTTATCTCCCCACTTGAATGTTACACCCTTCTGTGTCAGGGTAGTAAGTGGCTTCGTAATTTTGGAGAAATTCTGTATGAACCTTCGGTAATAGCGAGCAAGGTCCAAAAACTGACGGATTTCTGTCGGAGTTCTTGGTGCTTCCCAGTTTTCGATGGCTTTGATTTTGGAGGGATCCACATGTATCCCTTCTTTGCTAACCACGTGGCCTAGAAAGTCCACTTTTCGAAGCCAAAATTCGCATTTCGAAAATTTCGCATACAGCTTCTCTGCTCTTAATGTCTCTAAAACTTGTCGTAAGTGTTGGCTATGTTCCTCCTTACTTTGTGAATAGATAAGTATGTCGTCGATGAACACTATCACGAATTTATCTAAGTAAGGTCGGCATACGCGGTTCATCAGATCCATGAATATTGCGGGCGCATTGGTCAATCCGAAGGGCATCACAACGAATTCATAATGGCCGTAGCGAGTTCTGAATGCCGTTTTGGGAGCATCTTCTTCTTGAACCTTGAGTTGGTGATATCCCGACCTTAGATCGATTTTTGAGAAATAACTCGATCCTTGGAGTTGATCGAACAGGTCTTCAATTCGGGGTAACGGGTATCGGTTTTTGATGGGGAGCTTGTTCAACTCCCGATAGTCAATGCACATACGGAATGATCCATCCTTCTTCTTCACGAACAAGACCGGCGCTCCCCAAGGTGAGAAGCTCGGCCTGATGAACCCTTTACTTAGCAGTTCATTTAGTTGGCTGGATAATTCTTGCATTTCTGCCGGGGCTAATCGGTATGGAGCTTTTGCTACCGGGGTGGCTCCTGGGATCAAATCGATTCTGAACTCGACTTGTCGTGCGGGTGGTACTCCTAGAAGGTCTTCTGGGAATACGTCGGGAAAGTCGCAGACTTCAGGGATCTCTTTGATGTTCTTTACTTCTTTCTTCTCGTCAACAACATGGGCTAGGAAGGCATGGTATCTTTTCTGTAGGTATTTTCGAGCTTTGATGCAAGACACGATTCGGAGGCTGGTACTGGGTTTATCGCCATAGACAACAAGGGTCTTGTCATCTGGTAGATGAAGTCGGATTCCTCGTTCGTAACACATGATGTCGGCATGATGGGGGATTAGCCAATCCATACCAACAATCACGTCAAAGCTTCCTATTTTAACAGGCATTAAATCGATTTGGAAGGAGTGATCGTCCAGGGTAAGTGTACAGCCTATGTATATGTCATTTGTGCTTTCTGTTTTGTCATTAGCCATTTCTACTGTAAATGTTTCATTGAGTGGTTGAGGTTTTTGTTTTAGTAAGTATTTAAACTCGTGGCTTACGAAACTCCTTTCCGCACCGCTATCGAATAGTATACAAACATATGAAGCACCGCTATCGAATAGTATACAAGCATATGAATTATTGACGAGGAACGTACCGGTAACCACGGTAGGATCCTCTACCGCTTCCGCGCGTCCCATAGCTAGGACTCTTCCATTTCTCCCCACATTCTTTGTCTTCGGGCAATCACGCTTAAAATGCCCCGTCTCACCACAACCATAGCAAGCTTGACTCACCCCAGCATTAGAGGCTTGGGTGGTTTGTGGAACTGGCGCCTTGCAGAAACGGGCGGTATGACCCTTTTTGTTGCAGTTCGAGCAGTGCATTTCTCTACAGGCTCCGGTATGGTGGAAATTACACTTGTTGCACTTGGGTAGTGTTCCGTTATACTGTTTGGTTGCTGTCGGGGTAGTCGGGACAGTGGCTGCACGGACTGCCACAATCTGTTGTCTCTTGGCATTTTCTTGGTTAGGCTGATTCCTCCCCCTGTTCCAGGGTTTTCTTTTATGGTCCCTCTCTCTTGGTTGCTCAGTTTTAGAGGTCATGGTGCCCTGGCGAACACCATGGTCGACTAATCGTTGGGCCAGTCGTTTTGCGCTGTCAAAAGTGGCAGGGCTTGCCGCTTCTACATTCCCTTGGATCAGAGGAGATAGCCCCCAGATATAACGTTCCACCTTCACAGATTCTGGTGTGACCATAGTAGGGCAGAGGGTTGCCAAATCGTTGAATCGGTTCGTGTAGGTGGTTAGATCTGAACCTTTCATGGTAAGGTTCCACAACTCTTGTTCTAGTTTTTGGATCTCCCCCCTGGGACAGTACTCTTTCATCAGCATGGTCTTCAGTTTCTCCCAACTCATCGAGTTGGCCACGGGAAGTGTCAGAGCCTTAACGTGGCCCTTCCACCAGGACATGGCCATCTCGGCAAAAGTACAAGCGGCGTATTTGACTTTAAATTCCTCGGGACAGGCGGAGATATCAAAGATTGATTCTGTTTTCTCAATCCATCTCGTGAGAGCAAGAACACCACCAGTACCGTAGAAAGTCACTGGTTTGCAATTCGCGAAGTCCTTGTAAGAACATACTCACGATTGGTTTGATGTTTCTCCATTTGTGGAGTCGTTGGTACCATTTCCGCTTCCGTTGCCATTCGTCCCATTAGAGTTTATCTGAGTGATAGCTGCTGCTACCGCAACAGTAACAGCAGCCTGGAAAGTAGCTGAGTCCATCATGGGTGGCTCAGGAGTTGCGATCGGTGCGCGCCTAGCGTTTCTTCGACGTGGTGGCATATTTCTGTCACAAGGATTCAAGATTTGACGTTGGTTAGTTTTTATAAGGTTTATTGTAAATGTGTTGTCGTTAGGACATGGCGACTATATTTTAAGTTTATCTTTGTCTTTTTCTTTTCGTAAGTTGCAACCATAAACCATTATCAACCATACATATCAAATATTTGTACAATGTTCTATAAATAAACCACGTCATCATATTAATAATAATTTGTAGCGTTACATGATTTTTAAGATGAAAAATTTGACCTTCGTAGAGGTCTACAATGCAAAAATAAACGGGGGGCGTAACGACCCACAAGAGTGTAATCACTTAATTGTAGGGTCGCGCCTACATATAAAGCGAGTAGCGTATAGTGCCTACTCGTAAAATCCTAGTCTATAACAAAATCTAAGCAGTAAAAGTACCACTCATGGTGATCTGGATCCCCTGGCTCCACGAAGTGCATCCACCTGTGCCCTCAGATCGGCAGCCTCTCGCTCGGCCTCCTCGGCCCTCCGCTCTATGTTTCGTATCCTTTCCTCGGACTCAGATATCCGTACAAAGGCCTCGCGAAACATCCCCATAGTTGTCCGTCCGTCCTCTTCGAGTGAGTCGACTCGCCCGGAGGTATGGTCATGGGCCTCGTCTAAGCGTCGAAAGCATGCTGCAGTGACCTCGGCAGTAGCTCCTACGTCCATGACCTGACTGGAGGTTGCCCTAATCCGCTCCTCCTGTCGGTTGATGCGTCCGATCATGACTGGAAAAGCTCGGTCTGCAGAGCCCCCCCCCACTGAGGTCGAAGCTCATACCATAAGGGGGAACCAGGCCCTGTTCTCGGCTCCACAGGCATATGTGCTCTGTTCTCGGCTCCACAGGCGTATGTGCTCAGCCCATTCTGGCGTCTGATCCTGAAGAGGTTCTTCTATTAGTAAAGGACGGTGAATGGGGAGTACCCTCTTCCGAGGGGTACGCATCCATAACGGGCCACCGGGATGACGGTATACCTGAAAGCTCGGTAGTGGAGGTGGTGCATTATGCTCGCGGATCGGGTGACGGGGGTTGATGACTTCGGGTTCGTCCTCGGACTCCTCCTCGTCCCATTGGTCCTCACTATCCGACATTTCTTCCGGTTCTTCTTCTGGGTAGTAAGGGTCTCCTGGTAAGTGGTGTCCGGCCATGGTGTCTGTACGAGGAGTGGGGCGTAAGAAGTATATAAAAGGGGATTCTTAAATACACATATATATGACTAAGTAATGTATACAAAATACTCATATGATATTTTAACTTCATGTTTTGTTCTATAGTGTCATAAAATACTCCTATAGTATTTTAAATTTTATGTTTAGTTCTTTTGGTTACCCGTAAGTGTTCAGACTTGTTGTTCACCATGATTATTCCTAAGTATACGTTAATCATATCTTGGACGAATACAATTGATCAGGCTCTATTTATCCAAGATATAATTACTAAAGCACTTAGGCCTATCCGTTGTGTTCAACTCATCTTACCACTTTTGTATGTTTTCGTTATGATATCGTTCTAGTATGTATGTATGTACTTATACTTTTATAAAAATTATCGTTGTAATTTTAAAAGTATACTTGTACGAGTATGTTATCGAGAGCTTTAGTCCCATTGTATTTATAGTTGTATATTTTTAAATGGATTGATATGCTTTGTTCATTATAAACAATGCTCTGATACCAATCTGTCTCACCCCCAAACCGTAATGGCGGAAACGTTCGAGGGTGGATGACTTCATGAACAATATCATAACAAAGTTGGACAATAGTGAATTCCAAGCACACAACCATCATTTAATCAATTGCAAATGTTACAAAGTTTACTTGTTTCATGTTTCAAATACAATTGAAATGATATCAAAAATAGACAAAAATGACGTCGTAACGTCCCATCTTGTAGCGCTTGCATTTACCTTATCAATTTCCTGAGAATACAAGTAGTTGAAAAAGTGTCAACAATTAAGTTGGTGAGTTCATAAGATTTTGCGTAAGAAATGTCCTTTGTTTGTAAACAATAGTGTTGAAAACCAAGAAAATCCAATATTTTCTCATAAAACTGAACAAGTCTTTAAATCCCAAAGACTAAAATGTAATATGTAAACTGTAGTGTGAAATCCCTTAGAAATGTATTTTTCCACGTAAATAATTTATAAAAATAATAAGTTGATTATTTTCCCATGTGAGATACCCTATAACCATACTGTGATTAGTTGGCCTGCTGCGACGTTCTTCAGGCGTCGGAATGTTAGACATTTGGATACCTCAGACATACCGGTCAAGCTGTAGCTAGCAGCTCAGGTGCGGGGTTGTCAAGCCCCGTATAGATCTATACTCAAATATCGCGCTCTCTTACCGAGACTCTGGTTATAAAAGTTCAGGACTTATAGTAGGTACTTATAAAAGTACTGTGAAGATTTATCTCACAAAATGTATGTATTCCAATCAACTTGTTTACGTACGATTTGTATATAAAAACTCTTGTAATCATCCATTATCATTTTTCCCATAATAATATAGTAGTGTTTAATAATTATATATTTTTATATAATTATTTTTGTCATGTTCAAACGTCATAGTAACCTTGTGTTCATAAACTATTCCAAATAATAGTCTATTTTTAGTATTGCGTCGTAATAATCATATTTTTGTGAATAATAACGAAGTAACTTATTCAAATGATTATAAATATCATCTTTTGAGATATTTCTCACAAAAATGATGTAATAACTTGGTTTTAACCATTTTTGCTAGAAAATAGTGCTTTTATTTATAAAAACGTAGTTTTTACTAGTTTCTGTTTTTATAACGTTATTATGCAAGATCTAGTATTTTTGTACACTTTATTTGTAGTTTTGTAACTTTTACACAACTTAATATATCAAAGTGTTCATAATACACGGATCTATTCATATTTCATGTCAAAATTCATCTTTATAACATTTTTGTCCAAGATCTAACATTTTATTTATAGTTTAGTAACTTTTACACTAACATTATATACATCATTATGAACATCTTACAAAGGATTAACCATATTTCATGTCAAAAGCATTTTTACACAAATATTAACTTTATAAACTTGTGTAAATCAACATATATAACATTTAATCACATATAATCTTGAATAAAACAACATTTATAGTAAAAGAACTTGTATTCTCCCCCAAAAAGGTTTGAAAAGATGAAAATGAGGGGTATGAACTCACCTTGAGTGGTTGATCTTAAGGTTTCTTGGTAGAAGATTGGAGATTTTGGTTCTAAGACCCGGAGGACTCTTGGACAAAGCTATTATCCAATGGATTTTCGTGAGTATGTGTGTGTAAAAGAGTAAATGAAGGTATTTAGAACTTAAATCACTAGATGATCATAACTTACCAAGAAGGCTTGAAAGATCCTTGAAGATGATGAAGATTTGAGCTCAAAGACCCTTGGACAAAGCTAATATCCAATGGATTTTGGTGGATGTTAGTGTGTGTAAAAGATGTAAAACTTGTGTTATGTTGTTTAGAATCAAAAGAGGGATGCAACTTACCACTTGAACTTGTTAAAGGAGCTTGGAATTGAAGTTTGAGGATGATGGTGGTGGTGGTGTTTTGAGCCGAGAGCAAGAGAAGAGAGATGAGGGAAGAGAGTGAAGAAACTAGTTGCATCTCATTTGGTGTATCTTTGGCAATAAAGCAAGTGTTCGATTTTTTTGTATTAATTTAATCTAGCCTTCCATTATGATCTAGCCATGAATAGTAAACCTTAGATTTGGGATTTGATATCTTGGCCATGCTTTAGCCGATGGGGTGGGGTTGGTTGTTATAAAAATAGCAATATACTTATAAAAATGTGTGATTTTTATAAAATAGTAAGACGTTTTAGTGAAATTTTATGCGTTTTTGACAAAACAAAGTTCTAAATAATTATTTTGTATAAAAACATTGTCAAACTTTTATTTTGATTGAATTATAGCTCGTTGGATGTCGAAATACGCGTTTAAGCGCAGTATTCTTCCGATTTCGCGATTTTTGGTGTTTTACCGGAAATTGCATTTAGCTTTGAAATTAAATACTAGATATTATTACGTTACTTATCATATGAATTGTTATTTCATATTTGATGTTTAAGGCACCTCATTTTGTATTTTGAGTCCAAACCCTGTGTACATTTATCCGTTCACAGCGGTTTAATGGTTGTAACTTTCACATACGGACTCCGTTTTTGACGTTCTATATATCCACAGTTTCGTATTTACGAGTAGATCGTTTTATGAATATTATTATTCCCAAAATAATAATTGTACGATTATCGAATTTTTACGCTACAGTAGTTTGCTGTCCGTATTTTCGACTTTTAATCGATAATTGTTTTGATTTAGCATACGTAGTACTACAATATTAGTAATTCATTGCAAAAGTTATGGAAAATAACTTTTCAACATATAAATTAACGCACGTTTCGTTTGACTACAGTTGACTTTTGTTGAACAAAATTTACAATTGTCACAATAACCATTAGCAACAACATAATTACAGAGCATACTTTTCATTTGTTTAGGATTCTCAAACCTCATACCTAAAACAGGCACCTGCTTTTTCCATTCAACATCTGGATTGAATCTTGATGAACACTCTTTTGATCCTGTGTTTACATCCATATCCATTTCTTCTGCATCATCACCCACATTTTCTTCTGCTTCATCACCCACAATTTCTTCTGCGTCATCACCCACATTTTCGTCTGCATCATCAGGTTCAATTATCGCCTTTTCATCCACTTTTTTGGGTGACCCCATAACTCTACCTCAATTTTCCTCATCTGGACTAATAACTCCTTCATCGTTTTCATCTATCCAGTCTTGTATCATAACGCCTTCATGATCCATGTAAATTGGCAGTAGAACTCCACAGTGGTATATAACCTCTATGAAGTCCACATACTCCATCTCGTCTGAAATCAAACACAACCCATAAGGTACGTCATGGTCCGGTAGACAATAGTACAGGTTCTTGCATTCCCTTCCAGCAAACCTTTCAAGGAACTCGATACATTCCTTCAACTCCATCCCCAAAAAATCAACGTCGTCTAGGTACTATTGCATGCCATTTATGTAGCCAAAGGGTTCCCGATTGAAGATTCCTTTGAAGTGTAACTCAACGACAACATTGGATCCCATGGTTTAGATCGACTGTAACAATTTTTGGGCGAACTGGGGCTACAGTGTAATTTTGGGCGAACTGGGTTTTCGATTTCTTTGGAGGGTTTTCTACTTCCTTTCTTTGGTAACACCGTATGAACAGATGAATTGGTTTTAAAGTCTATCAATTCGGATTCGAGTGACATGGCAGCCTAATCAGCAGCTGACTAGGCTTTGCAACCGGTTTACCCATTCGTTTTATAGAAGAGGGACCAAATCGACCAGCAAATAAATAATTCATGCCCTCATAACACCAAAAAAATAACTTAGGGACCAAATCGACCAGCAAACAAGACCTCATGGGGCTACAGTGTAATTTTTCCAAATTAATAAACTAATCATCCTTTCTTTTATTCCTTTTGACTCTGTCTATTGTTCTAGGTCATGATGGCAACCCAAAAGGACCCTGCTAATATTAAAAATATTACCATCAATTGATGACCTTGGACACTCTTTCCAATAGTCTCCCGCTTGGACAGGTTATCAACTTTTGTATGGTCTCTATATTATTTAATAATCCGTAGAGAGTTTGTCATCCAATGCAACTACCAAACTCTGATCAAAGAAAAGAGACGACCCTTAGATAAGTGATCAATTATTCCTCCGCTCTCAAGATATCACGATGAACGCAGGTCATGGAAAAGGTCAAATCCCGATAGTTCAAAATTATGTTTCCCGATAGAGATTTATGATAACTCTGTCGGACCACGATTGAACAAATAAATCTGGTCAGGGCTTGGCCAAGCGCTTAGTGTCAGCATCAAATCATCGAGGGGCCCAAGATATCGCTTCTGCTTGTTAGAGTAGAAGGAACAGATAAACTCTGACTACATAGTCTCTGTCTATTTCATCATGTGATACATGGACATACCCTTTAAAACTACCAGTTACAGATAGTGTTTGAGTAGACCAATGCATAACAGAATCATAGCGCAAATTCTCATGCATCTCGATTTGAAGAATAAGAGATATTATCATCCTAGATTACTTGTGACTTAATCCATAAAGTAATCTCTAGGTGCGGGTTGTTCCAATACTTGAATCACTATCAAGTACTCATGAGGGCTAGTCCCAATCACCATGCTGTGTCTAATCTCTATAGACAATCTACTAACACTCCATGACAGTCTTAAATCATTACTTGCTTCCAAGAGAACCACCGACTGTGGAGGGTTGAGTAAATTAATACTCGGGAAGTAGGTTCTAAACATGCAAAAGTGAAACACAGTAATAATTAATGAAAATGGTAGCCCAGCTCTTTATTAAATCTCCAATAATAATACACCAAGCCAGATACAATTATCTACTGCTATATGTTTCGGTTTTCAAACTATTAACTAAACATTTAAGACATTTCGTTAGCAATTCTAATGCCTATGGACCTGGTATGCTCATCATGCTTGGCCCATGACAATGCCTTGGTGAAGGGATCGGCTGGATTCTCTTCTGACGCAACCCTACTGAAACACCCATTATTACAAGACTTGTACATCATAGTTTAATAAGAAAAAACAACTTTTATAAAAATATGTACAAGTACTAGATAGATATAAGTCATATCATATAGTGTATTAAGTATCCAAAAGATAACCAAAATACATGAGTAACTGGTTTAGTAACTACACATCATGACAAAAGTGACAAAATA
This sequence comes from Cichorium intybus, assembly GCA_023525715.1. Taxonomy (NCBI): domain Eukaryota; kingdom Viridiplantae; phylum Streptophyta; class Magnoliopsida; order Asterales; family Asteraceae; genus Cichorium; species Cichorium intybus. Next base: position 81,101,637 of record CM042011.1, read on the forward strand.
AACAAGGACTGGATGCAACTCATCGTTCCATGACAACTTTCCTTTTGTCCCCACTAGGTCCTGAAACATCAATTGGAAACAACAGTTCATAAGCAATTGCTTAGTGAGTAACCTAAATGTGAACCGATATGTTATTCAATTCACACCTTTATATATGAATCATCAAGGATGTCTTAATAGACAATGCATCACCAAAGTATATCACCATGTTTGTTTCACAAATATAAATCTTATATAGGGTCACCAAATAAGGCTAAACACCAGCCTTAGATTCACCAAAGAATGGCTTAATAGCCAAAACACCAATTTTATATACAAGGGACTATACACCAATCCCATTGTATAACAACCAATTTAAAAGTAACTAATCAAAAAATATACCATCAAAGACCTGCAATATATACACAACAACACATACACATACTACATGTTCAATTAAGGAATAAGGGACATAAGTTACTCACATTGATTTGATCCTAAAAGATGTTATCTTTGACGTAATAACCCTTCCTTAATCCTTATTATCTACAGAATAATAGGTACAAACCATCAATTTAGCTTAAAACACCTTTAAACAGAAAATAAGAAGCTTCTGCTTGCTACAGTAACATTAGCGCCGCTATTATTGTGTATCGTTCATAGTTAGCTATGAACAACAGACATTCCTTAGTTATTTTTCAAGATTTATGCCCCAACACTCAATTCCAGCTTCATATAAACTTGTTTTCATGAAAATATTACGAAAACTTACATTTTACACCAAACCCCAACTCCCATTTAACCTATTGAACAACAATTACACTTCCATTTCTTAACCACAATACTTAGAATATGAATCTTACCTCAATCCTTGAATAACAAATGAAAATCCTTTGATTAGCACCCTTAACTCGTGAATTTGGTCCCAAAATGAGTTTGGGAGCTTTCTCCACCGTCCCCTTTTGTTTCTAGAAAGTTATCCTCACAAATGACCAAAAATAAGCTTAAGTGGAATGTGCTCACAACGCCTATTAGCGTCGCTATTTTCTAGAAATTAACACCGCTAATTTTGTCACTTGCAAACAACTATAGCATCGTACTATTATTAGCGTCGTTAACTTTTATGAGACATCCGGCGGTAAAGTCTCTGTTAAGGTTTTCTATTACATTTTGGTCCATCTCCCAACCTTTTGAGCTATAATTTCAACCACCACATCTAAGACTCCTATTAAGCCATAAAACGAAAAACTAAACTCTAACATTTCAGGTTACTAACCCAAATCTCAAGATATGGACATGCAAAATTCTTAACATTTTTAGTCCTTTTTCTCCAAACTCACCAAAACCAAGTTTTAAGCTTTCTAACCAATTGCAACATATAAATAAGGTATAATTAAGCATACTAACCTAGTTTTGGGGTGTTACAAGTTCTCCCCTCCTTAAAGAGATTCCGTTACCTGGAATCTTTTCAAACAAATGTGGGAACTTGTTCTTCATTTCTTCATCTAGCTCCTAAGTCATGTCGGCACCTTTTTGATGCTTCCATTGTACTTTCACCAATCGTACCGTTTTCTTCTTTAACCATGTTTCTTTACGATCCAAAATCCTTTCCGGTTGCTCCACATAACCCAACTTGTCATCGAACTCAACATCTTCTAATGACAACTTTTAACTTTATTTAAACAAAGTCTTTCTTAGGTTAGACACATGAAAGACATTATGTATCCCTTGTAATTCCGTCGGAAGATCCAATTTATATGACACCGCTCCAACTCTTTGGATTACACCAAAAGGACTAATAAATCTGGGCTCGATTTTCCTCGTTTTCCGAACTGAATGATGCCTTTCCAAGGAGATACCTTCAATATGACCATATCACCCACTTCAAACTTCCAAGGCTTAAATCTCCTGTCAGCATACTGTTTTTGTCGGTTTTGAGCTACCAACATATTTTCCTATATCTTCTTGATATTTTCTTCTGTTTGATACATAATCTATGGAATACATGCTCTCAACATATCTTCTAATGTTTGGATTGTACGTTCGCTCTGACCATCGGTTTGGGGGTGATAAGCAGTGCTCATCAACACTTTGGTTCTCAAATGCTCATGTAAACTTTGCTAAAACCGAGAAGCAAAACGACCGTCTCTATCTGAAACAATAGAAACGGGTATATCATGTCCACTCACTACTTATTTGATGTACACTTTGGCAAGTTTTTCAATCTTGTAATCTTCCCGGATTGGAATGAAAATTGCGGATTTAATCACTTGATCCACAATTACCCAAATTGCATCATGACCACTCGGAGTACGGGGTAACTTGGTAACGATGTAACACACTGATTCTCAAAAACAAGGATTTTGCAACTATATTTACAAAATTTACATTAAAAAATGTGGTTTATCAAAAACCATTATACAATTCAAAACATTGTTTGGGGTACTACAACTAAGATACATAACCATAATTTAAACATACCACAAAATATAGGTCCCACTATCAATGTCTTCTAGTTCTCCCAATATCCTCTATTGATTTGTCACCTGGGCACACAATATTTTCACAAAACAAATATATGTAAGACATAAAGTCTCGTGAGTAATGTGAAAACAAGTAGCAAGTATAACAAGCAACTAGAAAAATGAATTCTTCTTATCATTACCAACTTAATTGCTATATAGGAACAAGGCTTTCTGCTTTACATTTGTTTATGGGAAACTTCCTATATTTATTCTCCTTTCACAGAATAGAACTAATCCATCTGTATGGGCGTGCTAGTTTCATCTCCCTTCGTGGTATAGAACTTATCTAACCACAAGGGCGTGCCAATATATCTATATCCCTTCATGGAAAAGAACAAATCTTAACCATAAGGGAGTGCTAAGATCACTAGTTCGCGAAGGGAGGTACCATCACAGTAGTGACTTGTGACCCCTTCAAGCGGTTAAGGTCCTAGTCCGGATAACTCTTTACAATACTTTAACTCTTTAACTCATATCGATTATACGATTATTGTATAGGGACATCAACTTTGACTATCATACAAATGTATAAAAACATCATCATTCACATATAAACTTATCTTTTACTCTATAGCTTTGAATTTCATATAGTGCTTCATAATGAATGAAAATATTATTTGTTATGTACCACACCAAATAAACACATACTCACCTTAGATATTGCAAGAAATGTCTAAGTGTTCAAAACCTCTTTTCCTTTCCCTTATTTCTCTATTGCTTGATCCGCACCTATACAAATTGTTTATATCATGATATGAACTTATCTCTTCATGTTTTCATAGCATATTAAACATATACCAGGGATTATAGGATCAAACTACTCAATTAGGGTCATAAGAGAAGTGAATTATACAAGTTCAGGTCACATGGTCGTGTAGGAGTCACACGGGGTCATGTAGGACTCACAGACCTACTGTTTGCATCACATGGAGTCGTGTAAGACTACACGGGGTCGTGTAGAACTTACAGACTTGCTGTTTGCTTTTCTGACCAATTTACACAGGGTCGTGTGACGCTACAGATCCAACTCTATTGTTTTGCACAACTTTTAATCTTTGGTATGTTTGGTTCCAGCTCAAATCCGATTCAATTGAAGGCTAAAACATGATATAAAGAACATTTCTAAACCTCCTATATAACTCTTACACATCAATAAACATTAAAATCATACCAATATTCATAAACCCAAATTATAGGGTTCATGAATTCATTTGTCAATTCTTTGGCTTTTAATCGTTTCTAAGGGTGGAATTGAGTTCCAATGATGATTAGAATACGATTTAGAGGTTAGAACCTTAGAACAAAACTCACTCAACTTCTGAATTTCGTTTTCAACCACTCCACTCAACTCAAAATGGTTTAACTAACTCACAAGGGTGGAATTCTAACCTTCGATGGCTTGGAAATCTCGATTCCAATCTTGATTCTTCGATTTCTTGCGTCAATCCTTCAGAGTTTCAAGAACTTGATCTCTTTCTCTTCTAATGGAGGTATTCACGAATCAAATAGAGAGGAATAGAAGTTTCTCTCTATTTATACCTCCATACTTTACACAAATGACCATTTGGTTCTTCATGTTAGAGTATTTTTGGTGTTGTGTCAATTACGCATTTTGTATAATCTTATTTATTCCGGATGGGCGTATCCATTCCGTGATTTTTGTCTAATTAGGGTTTGCCTATTTAATTATTGTTTAACAATTTGTATCAGAGCGGGAGATAGTGTAATCTAATCACTATTCTTCTGTCGAGTTTTTATAAGGGTTTAAACGTAGATCTGTTCTTGTTGTCTTCATTGTCTCAATCGATTGTAGACATCAGATCTGGAACTCAAGTTTTTCTCTTAAACTCGATCTATATTTTGCACATCTGGTTTGTGACAAACGTCAAAAATCAGTCAACATAAGTCAATGGTAGTCAAGAAAAGTCAACTAGAGCGCACGTTAGATAAACATGTTGAACTGTAAACTTCATAATCTTTGTATTATTTTGAATATTATAATACTACGTGCACTGGTTGGAAACAATTATCGAATAAAACACTATAAATACGTATAATAAATTACAGCAGCGTAGAAATTCGATAAACGCACAAATATTATTTTGGTATAAATAATATTCATAACACGATGTATTCGTGAATACGAACCTGTAGATATATAGAACGCTGAAAACGGAGTTCGTATGCAAAAGTTACGACAAGTTGAATCGCTGTGAACGGTAAATGTACACAGGGTTTAGGCCTCAAATACCAAATGTGGTATTTTAAACATCAAATACGAGATAATAAATCATATATTATGAAACGTAATATTACATAGTATTTATTTCCAAAGCCAAAGTTAATTGTCGGTAAAACGCTAAAAATCGCGTAACCGAACGAATACCGCGCTTAAACTCGTATTTCATCGTCAAACGAGTAACGACACCATCTAAATAAATGTTTAACAATGTTTTTATATATAATATTTATTTGGAACATCGTTACTCAAAAACTCATAAAATTTCACAAAAACGTTTTACGATTTTATAAAAACTACTTGTTTATATAAGTAGATTGCTATATTTTATAAAACCAACCCACCCTACCCCCCCTACCCCCAACGGCTGGAAAGGGTCTCCTCACCATCATATCTTGTCAATTAAGCCTCAAGTTCCAATGCTTAGCGTTAAGGCTATAAGCATCTTCATGATGAAGATGTAAGAAGCCTTTATTGGGAACATGCACCTAGCTATGGTTATAGCCTTCACATTCACCAACAAGAGAGTATTCTCCTCTCTTCTCTCTACCTCACGAATTCAGCAACTTCTTCCTCCCTTCTTTCAACTTTCGGCCACCATCTCCCATACCCAAACTCTTGCACCTTCAAGTGTTGCTCAAATCTAAGTGGTAAGTTGCATTCCTCTCTTGATTCTAAGACTTCCTATGTCAATTTCATCTCTTTTACACACACTAACATCCACCAAATCCATTGGATATTAGCTTTGTCCAAAGGTCCTTGAGCTCCATTCTTCATCATCTTCAAGAATCTTGCAAATCCTCTTGGTAAGTCATGATCATCTAGATGTTTTAAAGCTCTTGATACTTTCATTTACTCTCTTACACACAAAAACTCATGGGAATCCTTTGGGTAATAGTTTTGTCCAAGGGTCCTCCGAACTCCAAAGCTTGAAACCACACTCCTCCACCAAGAAACCTTAGATCCACCACTCAAGGTGAGTTCATACCCCTCATTTTCACTTTTATCCAAGTTTTAGGGGAGAATACAAGTTTAAACTATAAAAATGATGTATTATTGTAAAGTTTATGATATAATCTTGGCAAATGCTATGTTTACATGTTATGTTCTTGAAATACTAAGAGATCCATGTTAGTCATCTTATTATGAAGTGAATGGCACAAACAAAATTCTTGTAGTAAATTATTATACATTTGTAACTTAAAGAAACAAGTATTTAGACTTTACACATATTTGTTACAAATGATGCTATATGGTTTAGGTTATGAGAAAATGGACGTAAATGTGTTGTTCATGTGAGTACTTGGCAAAAGATGTAAAAATAAGTGTTTTGTTGAAATAGCCAAGTACACATGATGACACAACTTTTACTCCAAAACTATTATATAAGTAAAAAAGAACGTTATTACGACGTAACTAAGTTTTTCTTGAATGATTAACACCAAAGTAAGTTTGGGGTTATTATTTACAAAAATTTGGGTTTTCAAAATGAAGAGGAACATATTATAGTAACAAGTACTAGAAAGGCCATTTGGGAAAAATTACTATTATTTCCAAAATACGACGAGATTTGAAAATACGTTGCCATCACTTTACTAAAATGACTTATATGAACTCATCACTATGACTTATTACATGATTTCCAAAACTATCTTGATATTCACATGTTTAGATGTTTAGATGTAAGAAATGATGCATTTCAACTCATTGACAACACTTAGATCTAAATATACCGATACGACGGAAAACAATTGTATAAATTATTAAGGGAATAATTTGTGAAACGAACGATAAAGTACACTAAAAGTTATAATAATAATTATATGAATATATAATTATTAAGTATACTAATTATAATGGATATATTTGGTAATTATCAATACAAAACGGTTTTCACTACGCTACAAATAAGGATATGACATGTGCGTTGGGTAACATTGTGAGACATCGCTTCACGGTACTAAAAGTGTACACATTAAATCCTGGATTATAACCTTAATCATGTATGAGCGGGATAGTTGTATATAGATCTATATGGGATTGACAATCCCCACCTATGGTTGTTCGCTACAACTACGACCGACGGGTCAAGGGTGACAAATGTCTTCACTATTACGACGCCTGAAGAACGTCGTGCCAAGTCACTAGGTCTTAGCAAGGTTATAATAACTCACAAATTAACAACGAACGTCCTGTATTTGTAGAAAACATCTTCAAAAGGGTTTCACTTAATGTGAAACTACATGGTATACTTTTCAAAGATTCAAACAAGAATTTTCACTATTTCCCTACGAAACGGATATCGCTATCATATTACGAGAACTCTCACTATTACACTATGAGTTTTTCACTGTGACACTATGGGTTTTCACTATTACGCTAAGAAAGTTTACACTATTTCTCTACGGGTTTTATGGAAATTAAAGCCACATTTCGGAAAATACAAATATAAGTACTATTTTACTTATACATACGAGTTTTTTGAAATTTAAAACTACATTCCGACAAGATACAGATGAGTACGGTTTTCACTATTACACTACGAGCTTTTCACTATTTCACTACGAACGTTTTCACTATTACACTATGAACATTTTCGCTATTGCATTACGAGCGTTTTCACTATTACACTACGAACGTTTTCGCTATTACACTACGAGCTTTTACAAAGGAATCACTATATTTCTCACTAAAAAAATCTTATGAACTCACCAACGTAATGTTGACACTTGTAAAATTACTTGTATTCTCAGGGAATCGTTAATCAAGAACAGGTAAACCTTTGGGCGAGACGCGAAGACGTTTTCGTTTAATACTTTTGATGTCATGATGTAATTGGATCGAAACGATATTATCAAACTGTGTAATCTTCCAATTTTAATACATGATGGTTGTTATTTACTTATGTTTGATTGTATGCAATGGTTGTGATACTATGTGCCATTCCACCCTCTGACGATTCCGCCATCGTGGTTTGGGGGTGTGATAGATTGGTATCAGAGCAATTGTCTATAGCGAACTAAGTACATTCTTCCATGTAAGAAATACAACTATAGATACGGGGACTTATACCTCTGCTAATATATACATATATATATATATATATATATATATATATATATATATATATATATATATATATATATATATATATATATATATATATATATATATATATATATATATATATATATATATATATATATTAAACATACGATAATACTTTTAGAATATAATGATATTCGTATAAAAGTATACATATACAGACAGAGATAGTATCACAATACAAGAACGTTAGAGTTTAAGTTGAAAGTTATGATTAGACTTAGTATAATATGTTATCAAATCATAGGAAGACGTAGCCTGATCAACTACGTTTAGCTACGGTTTGACTGGCATATAACTAAGTGTGGCATAATGGACAACGGAGGAAAAACTCAGGAATCACACAGTAATTAGTAACCACATCAATGTTTAACATAAATACTTCGATAAGTATTAGTATTATTAAGAACCACTATTGACAATTCTAAGTCTACACTAGTATCAACATTATCGCAATACCTCTTTATCGTCTGCGTACCCAAGTTTCGACTAAGAAAAAGGGTTTGGATGCCGGCAAGGGCGACAACAGGAGCTACACGTTAAGGGACAGTTGAGTCCCCAAGTGTAGTCATGACTTTAAAACCATTGGTGAGTATTTCCGACATGACTCACGAGGAGACATAGAAATTTAACTCCTAGTTGACCAATACATGAGACTTTCCTTTTTGCGCTACGATTTTAGCCTTAGGATCGTTGGCATCTCGAGCTTAAGACTTAAGCTAGGATATTTCTTGATTCTAACCTTTCTCTTTAAGGATGCATACCCGACCATCTTCACTTTGTGTATCAAATTTTTATGCACAAAACTGTGTCCGCTTATGCCAAAATCTCTAAGTTTTAGTTCAAAGTCCTCAGAAAAAAACGAGTGATATTCTCAAGTGTACCATCATCTTAAACTTTCCAAATTATTCACATGTTTTTGGAACAATCTTTGACCTTACGCTTTTCATTCCCAGTTCAACTTCACACTTTGTCGACCAACGAAAATTTCCTATAACTTCGAGATCTCCTTCGACTCATATCGTTTCATACATTCGTTTGAGTCCTTCTGACATTGTTGGTATCCTTATTGTTATCAAGGATTAAATCCTCTTACGCCACACGTCAAACCTATAACATAACCGTTGACTCTATAGAAGGTACGGAACTACATTCACACCATGAAACGTTGTATAAACAATTTGACGTGTCCTCTATTTTGAGGAGAGAAAGTTTTATATGTATAATTCTCAATCCTCCAAAGGATTGTTTTCCTAGAACACTAAATTGAGAATGTGCCTATTTTCAATTATCAATACTTTCACACCTTTCTTTAAGGTAACATTCTACCTTACGATTTCCAATGAGTCCTAACTCCTAAACTTATATTTCTTCCGACTCCCTGCTATTTTCAATTGGAGTGACTTAAAAAGTCGGATAAATTATCGAAATAATAACCAAAATAGTTATATATAAGTTCCCTCATTGTCGACTTATCATAATGAACTTCTTCATTCTCTCACTACTTCGTTTGGATACTATACGAGTACCTTCATTCACTTGAAGTTACGACGTAATTTGATAACAGTAGAATTGCTTATCATTCTAAACTCTTCGAACATCACTTAGGTCATGTAGCTTATTTCATCATGAACTTTCACCGCCTTCACTAGAGACAATGAACCCCCTAAACATATTATTCGAATATGGTTCCGTTGTGGTGAGAGTACCTGCAACAGTAATCGTAGCTCCAGAAATCCTTGATCATTCCGAAAATTGCTTAGTAGACGGCACTTAAATAGTCCTTACGTCTAGAGATACACCAAAATTTCGCTGCCTATCCGTAGTGCGTACCTCTAGAAAAACTTATCGAATAACAAAACCCTCATTGTGTGTATTAGTACCATTAAAGTTGTATACAGTAGGAAATTGAATAGTCTGAGAATACCCAATTTGGCCTTATTGCATGCTCCTAGTTTGGTTGTTGCCCTAAGGTAGGATCTATTATTCAAATGCTTATTTAACTCTACACTGTATATGGCTGTGCAAATGCAAAACAACTCGTGAACACTAGAGGAATTCTGTCATAGTAATGTAGTAGGGCGGGCAGGATTCCTATGCCTTCTTAACCCACGTCATCGACAAGAAAAATGAAATGAAAGAAATCACTGACATACCAGAAGTCCGTGACTATCCTGATGTGTTTCCAGAAGATCTTCCAGGGATACCACCAACACGACAGGTCGAGTCCAGAATCAAGTCGATCCCGAGAGCAACCCTAGTAGCAAAGTCTCCATACAGACTGGCCCAACAGAGATGCAAGAGCTATCTAGTCAACTACACGAACTACTAGAAAAAGGATTAATTAGACCGAGCCTCTCCCTTTGGGGAGCACTGGTTTTATCCGCGGAAAGAAGGATGGATCCTTTAGAATGTGTATTGACTATAGAGGATTGAACAAGTTGACTGTCAAGTACAGATACCCACTTCCAAGAATTGATAACCTATTCGATCAGTTACAAGGATCTGTTACTTTTCAAAATTCGATTTGAGCTTTGGGTATCATCAACTTAGAGTTCAAGAAGATGACATTCCGAAGACAACGCTTAGAACACGTTATGGTCATTACGAATTTGGCGTGATGCCATTCAGATTAACCAACGCCCCCGCAGTATTCATGGATCATATGAACCGAGTATGCAGACCGTTCTTAGATAAATTTGTGATTGTATTTATCGATGATATATTGATATATTCACGAAGCGAAGAAGAACACGGTCAACACCTGCGTTTAATCTTGGAACTACTCAGAAAAGAGAAATTGTATGCCAAATTCTCAAAATGCGAATTCTGGATACAAAAAGTAGACTTCTTGGGCCATGTGGTTAGCCAATAAGGGATTCATGTCGATCCATCCAAGATCAAAGCAATAGAAAACTGGGAGATACCAAGAACCCCGATGAAGATACGACAATTTTTTTTCTGGTCTTGCTGGTTACTATCGAAGATTCATCAAGAATTTCTCCAAGATAGTGAAACCTCTCACAGCATTGACGTAGAAAGGTGTCAGTTTCGAATGAGAAGACAAACAAGAGGTTACCTTTCAAACACTAAAGCAAATGTTGTGCAGCACGCCAATCCTATCTCTTCCAGAAGGCGTGGAAGATTTTGTTGTGTATTATAACGCATCAAAACAAGGTTTGGGATGCATGCTCATACAAAGAGAGAAAGACATTGCTTATGCTTCTAGATAATTCAAGCCTCATGAGGTCAACTACATCACTCACGACCATGAAAGGGAGCCGTGGTATTCGCGCTAAAGATATGGAGACATCACCTCTACGGAACAAAGTGTACGATTTTCACAGACCACAAGAGTCTCCAGCACATCCTCAACTAGAAAGAATTCAACATGAGGCAACAGAGATGGTTCGAGTTACTAAACGACTACGAATGTGATATTCGTTATCACCCAAGCAAAGCAAATGTGGTAGCAGATGCTTTGAGCCAGAAGGAATACTCAGGACGTCGAGTAAAGTCACTATCGATTACCATACACTCGCACCTTCCTACCCAAATCAGGGATGCTCAGCTTGAGGCCCTGAAACCAGAGAACGTCATCAGTGAAGCCCTTCGGGAATGGACAAAAGTTTCGAAATCAGGGAAGACGGGACACGATGCTTCATGGACTGAATCTAGACACCAAGGTTTGGTGGCTTCAGAGAGTTGGTCCTAGAAGAGGCTCACAAGACAAGATATTTCGTTCATCCTAGGTCGTACATGGTGTACCTCGACTTGAAGATGCTGTACCGGTGGCCGAACATGAAGGCAGAAAACGCCACCTTCGTAAGCAAATGTTTAAAATGTACAAAGGTTAAGGTGGAATACTAGAATCCCTCGGGACAGTTGCAACAACCGGTAATACTTGAGTGGAAACGGGAACGATTGAGAGTGCCTCGTGATCGGCAGAAGAGACACGCAGACAAAAGACGCAAGCCTCTAGAATTCCAAGTGGGTGACCGAGTCATGTTAAAGGTCTCCCCTTGGAAGGGAAGGATATGTTTTGATAACAGGGGAAGCTTAACCCAAGGCATATAGGACCTTTCGAAATTCTAGCTAGAATTTGGTCCTGTAGCCTACAAGCTTCAGTTACCCCGATGCTAAGCAAAGTGCACGATACCTTTCACGTGTCGAATCTCAAGAAATGTCTATCAGATGAAACAGAAATACCCAAAATTATTACCAGAAAACCCTATGACCGATACCTAAAACTAAATTTCAGGACGAAATTTCCTCTAACGGGGGGATGATGTGACAACCGTCAAAAATCAGTCAACATAAGTCAATGGTAGTCAAGAAAAGTCAACTAGAGCGCACGTTAGATAAACATGTTGAAGTGTAAACTTCATAATCTTTGTATTATTTTGAATATTATAATACTACGTGCACTGGTTGGAAACAATTATCGAATAAAACACTATAAATACGTATAATAAATTACAGCAGCGTAGAAATTCGATAAACGCACAAATATTATTTTGGTATAAATAATATTCATAACACGATGTATTCGTGAATACGAACCTGTAGATATATAGAACGCTGAAAACGGAGTTCGTATGCAAAAGTTACGATAAGTTGAATCGCTGTGAACGGTAAATGTACACAGGGTTTAGGCCTCAAATACAAAATGTGGTATTTTAAACATCAAATACGAGATAATAAATCATATATTATGAAACGTAATATTACATAGTATTTATTTCCAAAGCCAAAGTTAATTGTCGGTAAAACGCTAAAAATCGCGTAACCGAACGAATACCGCGCTTAAACTCGTATTTCATCGTCAAACGAGTAACGACACCATCTAAATAAATGTTTAACAATGTTTTTATATATAATATTTATTTGGAACATCGTTTACTCAAAAACTCATAAAATTTCAAACAAGAATTTTCACTATTTCACTACGAAACGGATATCGCTATCATATTACGAGAACTCTCACTATTACACTATGAGTTTTTCACTGTGACACTATGAGTTTTCACTATTACGCTAAGAAAGTTTACACTATTTCTCTACGGGTTTTATGGAATTTAAAGCCACATTTCGGAAAATACAAATATAAGTACTATTTTACTTATACATACGAGTTTTATGAAATTTAAAACTACATTCCGACAAGATACAGATGGGTACGGTTTTCACTATTACACTACGAGCTTTTCACTATTTCACTACGAACGTTTTCACTATTACACTACGAACATTTTCGCTATTGCATTACGAGCGTTTTCACTATTACACTACGAACGTTTTCGCTATTACACTACGAGCTTTTACAAAGGAATCACTATATTTCTCACTACAAAAATCTTATGAACTCACCAACGTAATGTTGACACTTGTAAAATTACTTGTATTCTCAGGGAATCGTTAATCAAGAACTGGTAAACCTTTGGGCGAGACGCGAAGACGTTTTCATTTAATACTTTTGATGTCATGATGTAATTGGATTGAAACGATATTATCAAACTGTGTAATCTTCCAATTTTAATACATGATGGTTGTTATTTACTTATGTTTGATTGTATGCAATGGTTGTGATACTATGTGCCATTCCACCCTCTGACGATTCCGCCATCGTGGTTTGGGGGTGTGACATGGTTCTATTGTTTTGTAAGTGAATTCAAGGTTAGATGGCACATGAAGATCCTCATTCCTTATCCTTTAATCTATCGAGCAGCATCGGATCTACAACAAGTATCCCAATCCTTTTTTTAGATGATTACAAGGTTTGAGCGTTACACTTTGAAGCCTATGTTCTTGGCATCGAAGAACATGATGCTACGATATGGCATGCAATGACGCAAGAGACGTACGTGCATTCCGGTACAAGAACGATGATAAAAACCTTGGGTGATTACAATGCCATTCTCGCCGATCATGCTGATATTCCGTTAAGACGAGAAGAATAAACTGATGAGAAATATCAAGGCAATGAGAATCATCAGACTCACACTTCCTCTGGATACGTTTCGTCTCGTATGTTCTTGTGACATGGCCAAAGGGATCTGGGATAGGTTTAAAGAATTATACTCTAGGGATGCCGATCTTGAACATTCTGTTCAAACAACCCTTCTATCGGAGTTCGGATCATTTGCTCATAAATCTGAAGAAAAGTTGGTTGAGACGTTCAATCGCTACAACCACTTGTTGAGCATAATGCTTAAATACAAGCTTGAACGCATCAACATCGAGTAGAAAGTTACTTTTTTGAATGGTCTGCGAACCGAATGGAAAGCGATAGTGTCTACAGTGAAAGCACATGAACAGTTCAAAAGCTATTCCTTGGCTAAACTCGTCGGAATTTTGAAATCTCACGAAGAAGCGGTCAACAAAGAAGAAAAGCTTGTGTCCAGCATGGGTTCCTTAGCGTTGGTTGCAAAGGGAAAGAAAGCAGCAGAAGAAGATTCTGAATCTGATCTTTCGGAAAGTGAGCTTTCCAGAGAAGACAAGGCCCTCATGGTGTCTAATCCCAAGAAGTTCTTTAAAGGAACTTTTCCCGATTCAGAAACAGGGCCCAGCAAGGAAATTTCACTTCCGAGAAGCCAAAGGAAGAAAATTACAAGAACATCAAGCCTGAGGAAGAAAAGAAGTTAGTTGGTGACACTGGTTACGAATGTCACTACTGTCATGGCAAAAACCACTTTGCCAAAGAATGTCTGCTTAGGAAGCAAAATGAGAAGAAGGAAAAAGAAAAGGACGAAGCGTACTATGTTTAGAAGATAGAAGAGCTTCGGAAGAAAGACGCTTCTAACGCAAAACCGGTATTCGTGGTGCAGGAGGATAATGAAGATGGTGTTGTTGAGGTATGGTCAACAGACTCTGAAGATGAGGAGGTGATACACATGGTAGGTGTTTGATGGTTCAGAACAAGGTCTTGGAACAGAGGGGATACTCCACTGATGGTTGCCAGACTTCCGAAAGCTGCTTTGCTGCGAAGACAGTTTCGGAACCAGTAAAGGAATATGAGACGGTGGTGGATAAGGTACATTCTATTCTCAAATCTCTCAATATTCCCTCATTTAGATATGATTCTGAATTAGATGATTTAAGATATACTGTTTCAAATTTCAGTGATAGCTTAAAAAGAACTCGTCTAATTAATTCTAATCTGAATGATCAATTGAACAGGGTTTCGTTTAAAAATGAAGAGAGGAGAATAAGAATAGACGCACTGGAGTTAGAGTTGTCTAGATCACGTGATGATGCCATTTATGTTAAGAGAGACAATTTAGCACTTTTAAAACAGCGAAACATTTTTTGTTTGATTGCGAAACGTTTATATTACAATATTACTCAGTTACATTTGGATTGTGATATAGGCAGGGGTTTGCATAAAATGATTTTGCCCTTTCTTGAATTGAAAGAGGATGAAATCGACGCTGATTGTTATAAATTTGAATCTACTGTTTCGTCTGATGATGTATCAGATTCTTATCGTGTTGGACTAGAGAAAAATTGAAAATTACATTCAGTCCAAAGAACACAAAATATGCTAAAACAAATTTTAACGGAAAAATATAATGACAAAATCAAATCAGCTTCTATTCAAAAGTATCACTCATTATGCAAGAAGTTAAATTCAGAATATTCTCTTGACACTGAGAACGTTTCTAAATTTGATGAAAGCGATATGAGTGAGATTTCGGTAGAAGATTAATTTGATTGTTCCGTTTTTACACAAGCAAAGGAGGAACCTAAGAAAAAGTTGATTTTGAAACAATCAGTCGAATTCGTTCATATTGTAGAAAACAAAGGTTCATATGTTTTAAAAGAAAAGGCAACAGTTTTTCCAAAGTGAAAACTTTTCCGAATCAAGTCTTCGTAAAAACCGGACTGGACGAAAACGTCACATCAGAACTCACGTCCCTAGTAAATGATGATAACTCCGATGGATGTGATGCATTCTTTTGGTCAGAACCTATTGATAATGCAGATGAAACAAAGGGTCTTTCAGAAATGACCTCATGGAAGTCCAAATGAAAATACATTTCAGAACCTCTGAATCGTGTAGGCTTTCATTATGATCAGCCAGGAACAAGTGGCACAAAACAATTCCTAATGAAATCTTCTCGGATAAAAAAAAGTCGGTTAGAAACACAAAACCGATGTCTAACATTCATAAGTCTCCTGAAGAGCTCATTGCTAAAAGAAGACAGATGAATGCTAGATACAAAAAGAATTTGCAAGAGAGGAAACGTTTTTGGAAAAACAAGAATTCTAACAAATGTTTTAACAATTCCGAATCAAATTTTAATCAAAAAGCTGGTTCATATCTGATTTTGAAATCAAAACACATTCCAAAACCAAAACAAACTTTTTCAAAGTCACCAATCTCAAAATCCTCTGAAAAACCAAAATCCTCATGTCCACCAAAATCTCAAAAGAATACATTGGTCATAAATTCCAATGATTTGAAGGAAAAAAATAAAGTTGCTTCAGAACCAAAAATCATTTTCAAATGACATGAAGCAGAGGTGAAAAAGGAAGAAAAAGGTTTTCATCAAAAATAACTCTGAAACCCAAACAGTTTGTCCAACGGCAATCTAACTTTGTTGAGACAAATCGTCGCACTAACAAAATGGAAGTGTTTCAGATTGAAAAAGGGAAAAATCAACTTTTGAAAAGAAAACCTTTATGGGTTGATAAAACAAAAATCTTTCCCGTTCAAAAGAAGTTCTCACATGGACCGAAGTTGGTTTGGGTTCCTAAATATCTCTAATTCTTGCAGATTATGCGTGACGAACAGTATGATTCCGAATGGTACATCGATAGCGGTTGTTCACGTCACATGACCGGAAAGAAGAAAGATTTACCAGAATATAGAGCATTGAAGAATGGTGGAAGAGTGCGATATGGAAACAATGCGACTGGAGAAATCAGAGGCTACAGAATGATTACAAATGGAGAATTCTCAATTCATAAAGTAGCTTATGTGGAAGGCCTACAACACAATCTAATCAGTGTTTTGCAATTGGTCATCGGGTCTGGTCTAAAAGTATCTTTTGATGAAGACGGTTAGGAGATAATAGAGAAGAAGACAAAGAATATCGTTCTGAAGTCCAAAAAGAAAGGATAGATGTTTCCCTTCAACATGAAACCGATCAGAGGAAAGCCATCAATTTGCTTACTCACAAGAGCAACCAATGATGACAGTTGGCTTTGGCACAGGCGTCTTTCACATTTGAACTTCAAAGACATAAACAAGCTCGTACTTGGCAATCTGGTTCGACGTTTGCCACTTCTGAAATACGAAAAGGAACATCTGTGTGCTGCTTGTGAACTCGGAAAACAAAGCAGGAAGAGTCACTCGACAATCATCAACACAAAGATCATCGAACTGCTAGAACTTTTGCACATTGAACTTTGTGGTCCCTCTGCAATTGAAAGCGTTACTGGTAACAAGTATATTCTAGTTGTGCTTGATTTTCTCGATTTACGTGGGTGTTCTTTCTTAAACGGAATTATGAAGCTACACATAACATGATAAACATCATCAAGCAGATCGAGCTGTTACTCCGAAAGCCAGTTCGGAAGATAAGAAGTGACAACAGAACGAAATTCAAAAACCATGCGTTCGAAGAATTTTTTATCAATAAAGTGATCTCGCAGAACTTCTCTTCTCCTTACACTCCACAACAAAACGGGGTGTTGGAAAGACGAAATCATTCCCTATGCAAAGCAGCTCGAACTATACTTTCATTCGCAAGACTGCCCTTGTACTTCTGGGCAGACGCCATTGCTACTGCTTGTTTCACTCAGAACAGATCCTACATCAACAAACGATTCCTGGTTACTCCTTATGAGATTCTGAATAATCAAAAACAGAACATGAAATTCTTTCATGTCTTCGGTTCCAGGTGCTTCTTGTTCAACTCTAAGGGAAAACGAATCAAGTGGGATGACAAAGGTGACGAAGGAATCTTTCTAGGGTACTCTTTAACTTCCAAGGCTTACCAGGTTCTCAATAAAAGGTCTAGTAAAATCAAAGAAACGTATTATGTCACCTTCGATGACAAATACATGATGAGAACTCAGAACAAGGAGACTCAATCAACGGAGATCTTTCCAACGACAATTCCTCTCATGAACTTATACGAGGAATTCATGAATCTGTTTGATGAGCCCGAAACAGCAAAATTCTCCGAAGCAAATGCAAAAGATAATCAAGAGGATAAACTACTCAAGATAGTTGATGAAGCTGCCAATGATGCAGAACGGTCTTTCAAACAATCAACTCCGAATAAACATCCCATTCTGATTGAATAGCAAACTGAAAGCTCCGACACTCAAGCAGACACCTCTAGTACTCAGGTCCAGGGGGAGAACTCTGCATCCTTCGAGGGGGAGAATCCAATTCAGAACGACGAGTCCCATGCAAATTTCCAGGGGGAGAATGAAAATAATGAATCCGATGCTCAATCTGAATTTGAGGAAGTAGTTGCTGAAATTGATCCTGCATACGATCAAAATTACCCTCCAATGCCTAAATGGTCACGAAATCATCCACAATCTCAAATAATCGGAGAAGTTTCGTTAGGAGTTCTGACAAGAGCACAACTAAAAGCGAAGCAAACTACATTATTTTCTAAAATAGAATTTTGCATGTTTAATTCGTTTATATCGAAAGTTGAACCTAAAACGGTTAAGGTTTCTCTTGATCATCTGATTGGGTCCAAGCGATGCAGGATGAACTGAACGAGTTCGAACGTAACAAAGTGTGGATATTAGTTCCCGCTCCAGAAAATGCTTCTGTCCCCTGAATGAAGTGGGTATTCCGTAACAAGTTAGATAAAGAAGGAAACGTGATTCGCAACAAGGCATGTCTGGTCGTGAAAGGCTATTGTCAAGAAGAAGGTATCGACTATGAAGAGACTTTCGCTCCAGTAGCAATACTGGAATCGGTTTGGATCTTTCTCGCTTATGCAGCTTCCAAAAACTTTGATGTATATCAAATGGATGTGAAATGTGCATTATTGAATGGAGAGCTAGAAGAAACCGTCTACGTTGAGAAACCTCCAGGCTTCGTAAATGAGAAACTTCCAAATCACTACTACATTTTGGATAAAGCCGTGTATGGTCCGAGACAAGCTCCAAGAGCATGGTACGAGACTCTGACTCGATTTCTCAAGTAATCAAAATTCAAACAAGGTTCGGTTGATCCTACTTTCTTTCGGAAGAAGGAGGGTAACAATCTCATGATTGTTCTGATTTATGTTGATGACATTGTTTTTGGATCTACACATCCAAGCTTAACAAGCTGAATTCCGAAAATTAATAGAAACTAAATTTGAAATGAGCTCAATGTGAAAAATCAACTTCTTCCTTTGCTTGAACATAAGATAGAGTTCATATGGAATCTTCATAAATCAAGAAGCCTTTACGAAGACCTTACTTGCTAAGTTCGGAATGGTGGATGATTCAAAAGTCAAAGTTCCAATGGTGTTCGGAACAAAGCTCACACCTTCTCTCGACAAACCTGCTGCAGAAATCACTCTATATCGTCAGATGATTTGTTCACTACTTTATCTAACCTCTAATCGTCCCGACATCATGTTTTCTGTCTGTTATTGTGCCAGGTATCAAGAAAATCCGAGAGAACCTCACATGGTAGCTGTAAATAACATCTTTCGGTATCTGAAGCGAACGACATCTCTTGGGTTATGGTATCCTTCAAACTCAGGATTCTTTGTGCAAGCTTACTCAGATGCTGACCTAGGAGGATGTGGACTTGATCGGAAGAGCACATCAGGGGGATCTCAGTTTCTAGATGGCAAACTCGTCAATTGGTAGTCTAAGAAACAAACTTGTGTCTCTTTATCCATAGCCAAAGCATAATACATTGCTACAACATCATGCACCTCTTAGATCATATGGATTCAGAATCAGTTGAGACACTATGGGATCAACATGAAGAGGATTCCCTTGTACCGTGATTCGGAGAGCGCAATCCGAATCTGCCACAATCCAGTACAGCACTAAAAAAACGAAGCACATTGCTCTCCGGTATCACTTCATTAAAGATCACGTTGAGGACGGCAATGTCGAAGTCCATTTCGTAAGATCCTCAGATCAGTTGGCAGTCATCTTCACAAAGGCCTTACCTGAACCCATATTCAATCAAAGCTGACTCTATTCCGAAATCTGTCTCGTAATCGGAAGTTACTGTTCACGTTCCGATTGATTCCGAGCTTCGAAATGTCTCGGAATCGGAATTTCACAAATGATCTCGGAACATCACTGTATATCCTTTGTACATTAATTTTGACTTACTTTTCATTTCTGTTTTTATTCTTTTTCAAAAAAGGAAAATCAAAAAAATATTTTATTTTCTGTTTTTTAATTTTTTTGAAAACCCAATAATACTTTATTTGTTTTATTTTCAGAAAATACAAAAACATTTTTTTAGGGAAGTCATGGTAAATTCATTCGTGAATATAAGAATGCAACAAGGAATTGACGGTCGACTTCATAATTTCTTTCAACCATATCTCATTTTGACTTCCTGTTAGGTGTTGAAATAAGAGAATAGATGAACTAATATAGATATTGAATCAATAACACAATCAATCAAACAATGATAATGCAACAAAGCTAACTGAACAATGTGATATGAATAACATGTGCCGAATGCTTGATTAGAACTTTGGTTTTACAATTGGGTTTTCTATTTTGTAGACATACAATTCTCGTAATCTAAACTTGTAGTCTCTCTCTAGACACGGTATGGTATCACTGATATTTATACTGAATCAGTGATACCAATAGTACAACTTTTACAGAGAATATCCTATCAGTGTACTAGCCAATAGGATAGAAGATTCATGCAACACGTATTGTACTATACGCGTGCACACAAAAGACAGATGACAGGCTGTGAAGTCTTCGGATCCTCTATGCATAGCACTTCGGAGTCTTTAGACTTCGGGGTCTTCTCTTGTTTATTCACTTCGGGGTTTTCTTATTCAATGGACTTCATGGGCGGGACTTCGGATATGTCAGCACTTGATCACAAATGATCTCAACAATCTCCCCCTTTGTGTGAAGTGCATCCGAAGCCTATACACGAAAGTTTCTCTTGTATGCCCTCTTCATGGTTTTTCTTACTGCAAGATACCATTTTGAATCATACCGCTCATCAGACATAACCTGCAATCAATCAAGAAGGAGTTGGTACCCAATCAATCTTGGGTCCTCAGGGTAAGCAAAGGATTCTTGAATCCATTTTTCTACGGCCTCTTCAGAAATTTCATTTGCATTTAAATTAATCAAATTATCTGAAGCCTCATGTGATGAGCATGATTCCGAAGTGTTTGAGCAGGATTCAGAAGAGTTTGTAGTTAAAAATGATGAGTCCGAAGTGACTGACAACATGGCAGACTTCGGAACCCATTTTTGAATAGAATATTTTGATTTTGAGGATTTTGAAGATTTTGAAGTTTTTGTTTTTGCAGTTAAGTTTTCTTTCAAGTCATTTCTTTTCCAGTTTTGTTTTGGTTTTTCAGTTTTTGACTTCGTTGAAATTGAGCTGCACATCGTGGAGGTACAAAGATACTCTTCGTATGCCATTTTAAAGTCATTTAATGAGAAATCCTTATCTTTGAACATATCCAAATTGTTGTCCAGCCATTTGTGGAATGTATCTATCAGATTGTTTCCTTTGGAGAATGTTTTCTCCGTAGGTTTTACAAATTTTGGATTTGGAAAGTTAGGTTTCCTTGGTGCAAAAGTTGGTTTTTCATTTCGACTTTTGACTTCTGAGATTTTTGAACAAACCGGTTTTGTATCAGAAGTGGAAGCAATTGCTTTATTTTGTTTCAGATCTCCAAAAGGAGTTTTTCTTTTCACAAGATTTAAGGTATGCTTGGTTTTTGAATCTTCAACAGTGGGTTTTTGAGTTGGTTTAGAGATCACCACTGCTGATTTTGGTTTTTGTAGAATTTGTGGTCTTTTCAAAATTTGGGGTTTTTGTATTGAGGTTTTGTTGGTTAAAACTTTTGATTTTGAAACTTCATTTTCAGGATTGTGTGAAAAAGGTACACATTCACAAGATTCCATTAATTCCAATACATCCATCTTCGGAACTGTGGGTTTTTCCACAACTTGAATTTGTTTGTAGTTTTCATTAATGTAAATGTGATCGTCGTTCTTGAGATTTAGTAAGTGTGACATGTTTTTGGGTATTTTCTCTTTTTCAAAACAAAGACGATTATACACGTTGTGCCCGTATAATTCTTGTTTTCTTATATTTATTTTTACTTCCATTTTCTCATTCATTTCATTCTCGACCATTTTGGATGATGAGAAAAACCCTTCATTTGTAACTGTGGAGTTATCCTTTTCAAGAAGTTTTTGCAATTCATTATCAATTGAGGGTAATCCCCGGGTTTTACAAAAATTGTGTTTTTGAAGTAAAAAACCTTAGGATAGATACATGCCACTTTGACTAGACTTTTTGAATCATCCTTGAGATATTGATCGTAAGAGTCGGATTCATCTGTGATTTGAAGTTTAAAATTTGAAGTTTCTTTGGTTTCAAAAATTTTTGATTCACAATCCATTTTTGTTTTTCCTTTGTCCACCGAAGACATTTGTGAGATGTCTTCGGAGGTCGATTCGGATATAGAGGATGACTTTAACAATATCAAAGAGGAACAATCAATCTCCTCCATGTCCAAATCACTTTCAGAATCCTTTTCAGACACGTTATTGACAAGTTCCTTTTCCTTTGTTTCAATTTGAGGTACAGCCTTTTCAGGATGGGAATTTCTTGAGGCAATATTTTCAACAATTTATCAGCAGTTAGATGTTTTTCTACAGATATCAGGCCATGTTTATATCATGGATTTGTAACTTCAGAACCTGATACTATGGATTCGCATTCATAAGATATACTATCGACTTCCTTTAATTTGAACTCAATGAAGGGTAATAGTTGTCTATGTTGGATATTGCAAATATCAGCTGAATGATAAATTCTAGTAATATGCGCATATAATCGTTTGGCAGTTTCACAAAATATGTTTCGCTGTTTTAAGATTACATCATGATTGTTTAGGAATTTTTCTCTGTTTTCTTCTAACAAGGAGATTCTAAGATTGGATTTTTCTAATGCTAGCTTCATGCTTTCTACTCTCCCCCTCAAGCTTAGAAGCTCCTGCTCAGTGAGTACTTCCCTATTTTTAGCATCAATGAGTAATTTATGCATAACAGAGCAATCACGAGTTATTTAATTTATAATTGGAGCAGAATGAGAAAGAGGAATTTTAAAATATGAAAGAAGTTTTGATACCTGTTCTGGGATTGTCAAACGGTTGTCATTTGCCATCAAGCACACTTCCTCATCATCATCAGAAGAGTCTTCAAACCAAGTCTTCGGAGTATCAGCAGCAGTTATTTCCAATCCATCCGAAGTCACCAACCCAGTACCCGCAGTTGCTTCAACCTTTATCATTTCCTCATCATATAACTTCTCCGAAGTGTCTTTTAGAAAGCTCTTATCAACATCATAGACCATGAAAGCACTATGAGATGGCTTTCTCACTTCGTCATCATCTGAGTCCGAAGACCAAACTTGATATGATCCTTGACGATCATCAGCAGCCATTAAGGCTAGGTATTTGGTCTTTACTCTAACTTCCTCCAATTTTCTTGCGTAATATGCTTCATCCTTCACTTGTGGTTTCTTTTCGTTTTGCTTCCGAAGCATGCAGTCTTTTGCAAAATGATTCTTGCCATGACAATAATTGCAATCATAACCAGAATCACCTGAGATCTTCTTCTCTTCGTACTTTTCTTTGGATGACTCCGAAGCCGGTTTTTCAGATGGCTTCGGGGTTGACAATTTTAAGTTATCCTCCTTTGGAGTGAATATTTCAGGTTTGGGCTTGGAGTTGAAGTTTGATTTGTTAAAGTTTTTCATAAATGGCTTTCCAGAGTTGTTTTTGAAGAAGGGTTTCTTGAACCTACGATTGTTGGCGGCATAGAGAGCAACAGTATCTCCATTATAATCTACCATGTAGGCAGCAATGTCTTCATCACTTGATTCTTCCTCTTCTTTTGACACGAGAGCTAGTGGTCCAGAACTAGCCATTTCACTTCTTCGACCCACCACATCGGGTTCATGCGATTTTAATAAATTGTATAGGGCTGCCAGCTTGTATTTTTCAATATTCTCATAAAATTTGACCATGAGCATGATTGGCCTCCACTCCTTGCGAAGACTGTAGAGAAATTTGATGTTTATTTCTTGTTGGCTTCTTGTTTCTCCATACTTATCTAGTGTGTAAATCATGTTGCTTAAACGTTCAAAAGAGGCTTCTAAGGACTCGTTTTCTTCTTGCTTAAAGTTCCCGAAGTCTGCAAGGATTTCTTGAACTTTGCTAGTATGGAGGATTTTATCTCCTCCAAAGCGGAGTTCAAGATTGTCCCACATCTCCTTTGCAGATTTCGCATCAGCAATGTGGTGGCTGACATCAGGACCCAAGCCACTTCTCAGTTCACGCATGGCCCTCTCATCGTTTTCAAGCTTCTTCATGTTTGCAGCATTAAGAACAACGGCTTCTTCTCCGTCAGGAACAACGAATCGACCAGCAATGTCTGTGTATGGACCTTCAGTCACAGATCTCCATAGATCTTTGTTTAGTCCAATAAGGTAATCCTTCATTCGACCAGCCCAATAATCATAGTAAGAAGTTACTAGAACAGGGGCCTTTGTTGCAGAACCGATGAGATTTGCATAGTTAGGCATATTGGCATAAGTTGTTGTGGAATCAGTCATCTTGATGTATTTCAACTGGATCTTTTCAGTAAAAACGGGTAGTAGAGATTTGCAGCAGTTGCGGAAGGCTAGATCTGAGAATCGATTCAGATCTAGAACTGAAGCAAAGGAATTCGAACTCTATCAACAGGTTTTTGAGCTGACTTGCTCTAATACCACTTGTTAGGTGTTGAAATAAGAGAATAGATGAACTAATATAGATATTGAATCAATAACACAATCAATCAAACAATGATAATGCAACAAAGCTAACTGAACAATGTGATATGAATAACATGTGCCGAATGCTTGATTAGAACTTTGGTTTTACAATTGGGTTTTCTATTTTGTAGACATACAATTCTCGTAATCTAAACTTGTAGTCTCTCTCTAGACACGGTATGGTATCACTGATATTTATACTGAATCAGTGATACCAATAGTACAACTTTTACAGAGAATATCCTATTAGTGTACTAGCCAATAGGATAGAAGATTCATGCAACACGTATTGTACTATACGCGTGCACACAAAAGACAGATGACAGGCTATGAAGTCTTCGGATCCTCTATGCATAGCACTTCGGAGTCTTTAGACTTCGGGGTCTTCTCTTGTTTATTCACTTCGGGGTTTTCTTATTCAATGGACTTCATGGGCGGGACTTCGGATATGTCAGCACTTCATCACAAATGATCTCAACACTTCCATGTAGACCAATGATTATCGGAACAAAACCAGTTTCAGTATAAGGCTACAAATATTCTAGTTGATGATCATAAAATCATTATCACCATGATTTTTGTGAAACTCTCAACCATTATTTACCAATCTTTTATTCTCCATCAAATTCGCATTCATGTAAACGTAACCCTTATGAAGACTCTCAGCATTACCACTGAGGTTGATGGTACCACAATTCTGTGTGAAACCCAAAAATTCGAAAACCCTTTCTGAATTGACTGTTACATATATGAAATCTTGATTTTTGTTTTTGAATGATCTTAATGAAATGTTCTAGACCTAAGACATTTCTTCCCAATCAGATCCAGTTTTTACTTTTTCTAGAGATTTCTATTTATATCGTGTTACTTAAAGAAAATCCAAACCTACTTGTTTTATGGCTACACTGGTCAAACAAGTACTTATTTTCGATTTCGGACTTATGTTAAGTTTCGGAATCCGTTGGAAGATCAAGCCTCCCTTGAAGCCTACTCTTAAAAGAAACCTTTCACTGTTTCTCATCAAATAACTGATCATAATTCAAACGGGAAACCACACAAGCACTTCGAATTATCTTTTGATTCAGAAGGAAGAGATCGTTGCCCCGGATCCATCTGCTTTCATGTTAATTATTTGACATCACAGAATTCCTAAAATTTAAATTGATTTATTTCTTTTTCTTTGGCACACTCTTGCACAAAAAATCTTCTAATATTTTTCTAACTTTGGTTACAATTTCGAATGACTTTGAATGTCGCAAAACAGGTTTTAATGATGCGAAGTTACGTTACAAATTCAAAGAGACGGTTACGTGGAGATAAGGGTTCCTTAGGCGCGAAGTTTTGAAATTTTCTGACGTCTCACGTGCGTCAGTTGGAAACGTCATCATAACAACAACGTCATCTGACACCACTCTGCTTTCATGCGTTTATCAAGGCTACTTTTTAGGGGAAACCGTCACGTCACAGGAGAAATATGTGGGATTATGAATCGTTTTCTTGGTATTTACTCTCTCCACTCATCATATCACAAACATATAAAAGGATCTTGACGGTTCAGCTTTCTCTCTACAGTTATCATATTTCCCAAAAACAAAACCTTTCTCTCTTTACTGTTCATCTTCTTCAACCCAGCAATGGCTGCTTCTTCCTCTTCTTTCAACGAATAGTCAGATTTAGTCATTATGTTGGCCGTTAAGCCCGACCAAAACATGATAATCGATCTCTCCCAATACAATGTCATTCTTAACGGATGATCGAATGTTTAAAGTATTCCAGGATTTCTCAGGCGCTTACAATGTCAGAATCAGTCCCCATTGTTCACTTTTCTTCAGCCTACTCTTCTGCCGTTTACAACAAGGCTGAGGAATCGATTACTTTTGAAGTTGTATCACACGAAACTTCGATTTCCAAGACTCGATTCAGCAGATTGTTAGGGTTTACTTCGCCTGACAAACTAGTTGATCCACAATCGATTTCCTCTGTATAAATCCAAAAGATGTTCTTCCAAATGGGATATAATGGGGATATATCCAAGTTATCAAAGTTCAAGAAAGCACACCTGACGGGTTTTAAGCAAACTATAAACTTAAAGCTCTTAAGTTCACATGCACCCTAAAGGATCTATGTTTTCATCTATTGAACCTATAACTTTGAACATAATAAGAATCAAAATTTTCATTAATAAAAACATACCTTTTGATCCTTAGATCTCTTGGAAGCAAGCACCACAATTGTAATGCCTCTAATGGCAAACAAGAAAGCAAGAGAGAAGAAGGGTAGAGACCCTTAGAATGGCGTGGAATGAGGGGGTGGGGAGGGCCTTATTTATAGTCCAAAAATGGTAAGTCTTATGACAGATAACTGCCATAATTAAGCTCCTGATATGATAATCCACTTATCATTACCATAAATAAAAAAAGCTCCATAATTAAACATATATATATATATATATATATATATATATATATATATATATATATATATATATATATATATATATATATATATATAATTTACCAATTGCTAAACTATTGAACAATTATAATTCAACCCCTGTATATTTAATTAATCAAATTAATCCCAAAATTAATTTATGATTAATCATTAATTAAATATCATAATTTATAATTAATATATTATTCTCATAATATAATAACAGATTAAGTATTCATTTTTCTGATTAATATATTATCTCCACAATACATTAATCCTTTTCTCTATATACAATCTTGTACTCTGTTAGGTTATGAGGGCAACCCAAAAGGACTGTGCTGCTATCAATTCAAACACATGTATCAATTATAGTTATGGCTTAGACACCTTAATCCAATAGTCTCTTACTTGGATATGTCTATAACTATAACACAATATGGCTTTAGAATTTATCAGCAAATTGTAGCTTCCAAAAGCTGTTGCCGAACTCTGACTCAGTCAGTTTTACGTCCTAAGATAAGTGATCATATGATCCTCCGTTCTACAAGATATCATTCCGACTGAAGACATGGATTAGAATCAATCTTAGTCCGATACTATGTTTCCCAGTTCCATAATTTGAAATGACATAGGACTTCTACTTGAAAACATCAATTAGTCCTGGCTGGCCAGCACAAAGTCAACACCAAATCACCGAGGGGCCCACATATATCGCTTTTCCCGTTAGGGCAAAAGGAACGAATAAACTTTGACTCATATGCTTGTGTCCTTTACTCATCAAATCGCGCATAACAATACGTTTTATAACATCGAGTTAGTGATGCGTTTACGCATTATCAATGCACAACCGACTTGTAAATTTCTACTCATATGTCTTGGTTTCAAGATCATAAGATTTTATCATCTCAAAATTACTCGTGATGTAATCCATGAAGTAATTCTCTGGATGTGGGTTGATCCAATACTCACATCTCCATTTCTGAGTACTCATGAATGTTTTAGCAATACCATTGCAATGCCTAACTCTTTAGACAGTCTACAATCCAATTCATGAGAGTCTTGGTTCATTACTTACTTCCGAAAGTACGAACGACTGTGGATGTTTTGAATAATCGAATTATTCGGGAAGTAAAACATGCAAATTGAAACGCTAACCTGATAGGTAGCTACTCCTACTTATTACCAAGTCTCCACGAGGCAATCATCATATCAGATTAATTATAATACTGTTATATGTTTCTTGGTTTCTATTAAACTTTCAATTTAGATTTATATGTCTATATATACCCAAAATGACCTTCACTCTTTCCATGTATCCAAATGTCCTACATTGATACACATCATTGTAGATGAACCGATCAGACACCTTTCCGATGATATATCAATGTGTCATCTTGGTCTTTCTCTCCTAACACGATTTCGAAATGGTGTTGTGTACTGTGACTTCTCATGGTTCTCGCTATCTTTAGTCCATGCGACTGCACCCTTTTGGTTTCAAGAAGATTTTAAGGCAATAATGATGTGCCGGTGAACCACACGTGCTCCATCAATATCCTAACGAAACTCTTCAACCATGAAGTCTCTTAGTGTCATATATCGATGTCAATAATCACAGATTTGAAACTCATTTCAAATTATTATTACATTCCTCCAATTATCTCACAATGATTTTTCATGTGAGTCTAACTATTTTGTCCAGTATCCTCTGCCAATTTGTGTCCTGAGTCCAACTTACTCTGCTCTATGCATTAAGTTATCAAGATCAGTCCATGACACTTACGATCGATTCAATTTGCGGCAGTTCGTTGGATCCGATTACGTTCTATTCTGAATCCTTTCAGAACCTAAGGATTACTCAGCATCCTTGTGTCATGTCTTTTAGAAAACCCTTTTTCTTCGGTCATGCATCTTGAATCTTATCAAGATCATGCTTACACTGGCAGGTTCTTTACTGACGAATTTTATCTATCTGATAGATGCTGGTAACCACTTGAGTATATTTTATCTCCTTTAGATATTTCACAGCGAATCATCTCATATGTCAAGTCATTATACTTTATAATCATAAGAGATGATTCCTAGAAACAGTATGTGACCGACATACATTAAAAGGCAGATTGCAATGATACTCCCACTAGCTTTGACACAGTTCTGGAACCCTTTCAGACTATTCACAAAATCCAAACCTTTTGGCATACTTTGAGAATCGAAAGTCCAGAACTTCTGACATAATCATGGGATTCTTTTCGTACTATTCACAAAATCCAAACTCTTGGCATATTTTTGAGAATCCGAAGACCCTTTTGTGCGAGGTGCCCGTTAGATGAATTTGCGGGACTATGTACATTTTGTATCGGCATGTGCTAAACCCTTTTGGTTGTGTCTTACACACAACCCTTGTGGTTTTCCATTTAAATAAAGTGGTTCAGATCATCCGTTCCTGCTATGACTCACAAAGTACAGTCATAGTAAACAATATCCTTTCAGATTTGTTTTAGTTCTGTTGAGAGCCTCTCTCTCAAAATCAATCATATGACTGTGAGTGTTGCATCACTCAACTATTTTTTATTAGAATGTAGGTACACCTCAATCTATGTTTCTTTCCTATGATGATTCATTTACTCCCACTGGTTCTAGACCAGGTGAAAAAATTTTCAAATCATCACATAGACCGAGTCTCGCCTTTAGGTTCTCTTATTTGGTAGCAGCTGGGCTCACCAATGCTTCCAAGTAGTAGGATTGCTTATCCGTACCAATCTTATCGTTTTTAGCACCAATCGGTATGTCACCCAGATCATAACACATGTTGCTTTTGAACCTTCCTCTTACACCACCCATGCCTTTTACATGTCATCACTTTGCATTTAATGGAGGTATGAGCCTTAGATCTCATGTGTGAGTATATAAGAGAGTGTAAGCAAAAACTAAGTTAGTTTTTCCTCTCTTCTTGATGAAATCTTCAACCACTTCTTCTTTCCCCTTTCAGTCTTGCTCTTGTTGGTGGATACATTATAGAGAAACTATTCTTGAGTTTTTGCCATCTTCATCAACTCCGCAAAACCAAGTGGGATCAAAGTCTTCAAAGGTTGTCTTCTTTACATCCTATGGTTGTCAAATAATCTTTCTAGTTCATGTAAATAGATCCTCTTGATAGTTTCATTAAAATGGTCTTAAAATAATAATTATTTTGAAATTGTTTCCATTTGCCGCTTAAAATTGTTTTATGCATAAAGATCGTTTTTAGCTTCTCAAAACCCATCAGTGGTATCAGTGCCTCTTTTATATGTTAGAAATATTTATTTTCATGTTTAATAACCTTTGGTTTTGGAAAATATGCTTGGTATTTCTTTTGGCAAAGAAATCACCAAATATATTTTGTTTGTCAACTCGTAGTTTTATAAATGTTATTTTTTATGCAACAAAGTGTTTGTTTGTATATTTTCTTTGTGTTAGAAATACAAATGTTTGTTTGTATATTTCATATGATGATGTTGTGTATAAACAAGCCATTGAGACCATTGCATTTGTGTTTGGTTGATATTTATTTATTAATGAGATGTAATAGGTAAATATTTTTTTTTCAGGTAGATGTTATAAATTAGTTAGATTAGTTGTATTCATTTTAGAAAATGTAACAAGTTGAAGAAATGACCCTCTTTGGAAGATTTGCTATGTCTTAACCACTTAAGACTATCATCCCAACCTTGAGCTTCCACTCTTGGTATTGGGCTCAATTGTAGTCTTAATGGTTTAAGTGTCACAACCTCTACATCACATGGTGCCTTTGCAGTTCTTTTTGCAAACAAGAGTTGTCTTGGAAAGTGGGAGCTTAAAGACCTTTTGAAGTGTCCATTAAGTCCTTTAGAAATGACTTAATAATTCTTGTATTGGCTCACAAAAATTATTACTAGAAAATGGCTTGGTTTATACACTTATTGATGCATGCTTGTGATGTATGTATTTTATGTTGTTATATGTTATGCTTTATGTATGGAAATGGTTTCCACATATTAAATACCATTTTATCATAAATTAACATCACTTGTAGTTTGAGAAATAAATATTAAATTATAACGTAAGACGTTTATAAATGAGTTTTTATTAAAGCGTTTTAAAACGTTTAAAATTGAGTTTTTCTTGAAAATGATTTTTAGTGTAAAACTTTTAATAGTTACCTTTAAAATAGTTCAAAATATATTTAAACTAAATCTAAACTCCATTTCTTTTATGATAAATGAGAGTTTTATTAAAAAGACTAAAAAATAGATTTATAGCATTATAACATCAAACGATAATACTAGGTGTTATTTTTTACGTCAAAACTCTATATATAATATTGGTTTTTAAAATTTAACGTATTGTGTTGATATTATGTTTTATGCATGCTAAATATGATTTATAACATAATTATCATCAATTGGTTTTGGTTTATCAAAATATGATCCTTTTAACATAAGATATATAAAATGATTTTATAAAATAAAATGAGTTTATTCTACAAATTCATAGATCATAAGATTTTGAATATTAAAAGGAGATTTAAAATAATGATTTTAGAACTCATCCAAAACTCCAAGTCTTGACTATTAAATCAAGTTTTAATAAAAGACTATAATCAATTCTTAAAGCAGTCTACCACTAAACTATAATATGAGATATTAATTTATAACTGATCGCTGCTAACGGTTAATAAAATGAAGTTTATTTGGAACCTAAAGAACCTAATAAAATAGATATGTTTTTTTACAAAAGGGTACATGAAGTGTTGAATGCATAAAATATTCACGAGACCATGTTTTTATAACTGTATTTGTAAAACATATATAAAACTTTTTCTTAAAATGTAAGTCTATGCTATCCTTTTGAAGAACACTCGTGCGTCGTTTGTACGATCTTTGTGGCATAGGGTCACCTAGTTGCTTGGATTTTGTCTTATGATGTTCGAGGTGGTTTTTATACCTTTTAGTGCCAGATGGGTAACCTAGTCATTAGTTAGTTACAATGCTACAATTTTTTCAAGTATGAAGACTTGATCGGGAATCTTGTGTGATAAATGCCACCTAAGCATGAGAGGCCTGATATGTATATATATATATATATATATATATATATATATATATATATATATATATATATATATATATATATATATATATATATATATATATATATATATATATATATATATATATATATATATATATATATATATATATATATATACACATATATATATAAATCAATGGCAGAAATTATAGGGTGTAAAGTCGAGAAATTCCCAACTATCTTCTTGGGTATGCCGGTTGGAGTCAACATTGGGTCTCTCTCTCCATGGCAGCAACTGATAGATAATTTCAAAAAGAAACTAAGCAGGTGGAAAGTGAAGACGCTCTCAATTGGAGGGAGGTATACGATGGTGCAGAATATTCTTGGCA
This sequence comes from Cichorium intybus, assembly GCA_023525715.1. Taxonomy (NCBI): domain Eukaryota; kingdom Viridiplantae; phylum Streptophyta; class Magnoliopsida; order Asterales; family Asteraceae; genus Cichorium; species Cichorium intybus. Next base: position 81,134,382 of record CM042011.1, read on the forward strand.
ATATGGGTACTTACCTCTTTTCCTTGTTTAAAGCTCCGAAGAAGATTATAAAAACGTTGGAGAAGTTGTGTAGGGATTTCTTTTGGGGTAAAGTTGAAAACGAAAAAGTAATATATTGGACTAAGTGGTCCCATGTGCTGTTATACAAAGAAGCAGGGGTCTTGGGATAAACTCGTTGGAAAACATCAATAAATCTCTTATAGCAAAGTGGTATTGGCGATACAGAACAAATCAAGAGGCGTTATGGGTAAAAATAATTAAAAGCATACATGGAAATGATTCTGAGAAGGAGGATGGGAACAAAATTAAAACAGGAAGTACATGGAAAAGAATTGTCAATCAATGGAAGGAATTAGGGGATTCGAACTTAGATCCTCGGAAATTGATAGTTAAAGAAGTCGGCAACGGGTATGACACCCTATTCTGGAGGGACAGATGGTATGGGGAGGAGATATTTGAAAAAAAAGTTCCCTAGATTATTCAATTTAGAAAAAGAAAAAAATTGTTGTGTAAAAGACAGATTTAACCTTAATGGCTGCACTTGGAATTGGAAAAGAGAAATTAGAGAAGGAAGAACGAAGGAAGAACTTGAGGACTTAAGCTCTAGAATCGGTAATTTCAAACTTAATAACAAGGCGGACGAGTGGACTTGTAGGGGTGGTCCGTAAGGGGAATTCACTGTCAATTGGCTTAGAAAAGAGATTGAACAAAAATCTATTCAAAATATTGGAAGGAACAGATGGATTTCGTGGGTTACAAATAAAGTTAACATCTTTATCTGGAAGCTTTTCAGGAGAAAGATGGTTGTCAAAGAAATTTTATTCAAGATGGGAGTGTTACAAAATTCTATCAGGTGCGATATTTTCAGAGAGGCTCCGGAGTCAATCAACCATGCGTTATTTGAATGTAAAGTGGCTGCAGCTGTTTGGGGTAAAGTGATGTCTTGGTAGGGCATTCCTTCGCCTAGAATGGGCTCTTTAGAAGACATCATCGAGGGGCTCTGTGAGGCGGGTTCCAACAGGATCAATAAAAAGGTTCGGGAGGTTGTGGGTTTCGCAACATTCCAAATCTTGTGGAGAAATAGAAACTCTAGTTTATTTGATGACAATCCCAGGAAGATTGAAGATATGTTTCTTCATATACAAAAGGAATCGTTTCTTTGGATAGATGCTAGGGCCTCCCGTATGGATCTAGATAGAAATGTTTGGTTTAGTTCCCCTAGCTTAGCGATAAACTCTTTGTAATTGGTTCGAGCTCCCTAGCTTCTTGCTAGGGTTGTCTCCTTGTTTATATAAGTTGCTTTTTCATATATATATATATATATATATATATATATATATATATATATATATATATATATATATATATATATATATATATATATATATATATATATATATATATATATATATATATATATATATATATATATATATATATATATATATATATATATATATATATATATATGGGATCAAGCATGCCAACTTAAACAAAAGTTGTTTAGGGTCCCATAATCTAGGATTATATGGATGGGATAAAGGTCACCTAAACATTTACTTGTTTCGTAACTTGAATCCTAGACTTTAATAAATTAATGTTTTAGAAACAATATAAGGTATTAATTTTTAAAGATTGAATATTGAAAATACTAAATGAAATTTTGTTAAATTCTTTAAATGACTGCTAATACTCTTACTCCCCTATACAACCTCTCTCTTGTTAAGTTTAAAGAGATAGAAACATTTGATGTTTATAATTTCTACAACTGGTTTGATGCCTTGAGATTTTTTCCTCAAGTATAAACATAAATTATATATATTGAAAGGTCCCATACTTGAACAACCTCTACTAACCAGTCTGTCTGATCATGATGCTTCATAGAAGCATTATTGTGATGCTTTTGATGTGTCTCACATCATACTGGGAATAATGACCCTTGACCTCTAGAAAGTCTTGAAGAATTATGAAGCATATCAGATGTTTCAACAAATGAGGCAGATATTCATTCAGAACAATTGAACCTGATTCAAACTTGCTCAATCATTAGATAAAAGGAAGGTCAAAAAACTATGTACTCTAATAGACTTATAGTTCAGTTACGAGAAATACAACATAAAACCAAGAAATAAAGAAAGGGCCAAAATGATCAGTGTTGTTTCATTGTGAAGAAACTGGACAATAGAAGAGGAACCGATCCTCCTATCTCATCGAGCTGAGGAAGTTTGGTATGACCAACACTTCATATATATATATATATATATATATATATATATATATATATATATATATATATATATATATATATATATATATATATATATATATATATATATATATATATATATATATATATATATATGATAGAACTATTTATTTTTCCACCATACACTTGAGTATTTGATACGACATGTGACACTAATATCTGATATTATGTGCGGATGTTTGGAAAAAAATAAGCAACTGATTACAGACGGAGCGGTGGGAGATATAACAATTGTTGTTATCGATACTACTGGAACATTTGATTACCAAATAGTCTGTATTTGAACAATAGATGTTCTATTATGAGTAGGAAGATATAACAGTTGCAAAATTTTGAATAAATCTGGATTTAATTATCGTTTAATGGATGTTTACATTCATGTTCTGAAACGATGTGTTCTATGTTAAGAATATTTTCTGATAATGTTATTTATGAAGTAAATCTATATGTTTTTCAATAAATTAATAGTTCTGAAAGATAACACCTATATAATCAAATGGTATTTGATTCTATCTTATCTAGTTCATTATCATCCTAACTATATAAACGAGAAACACATATACCAACTTCAAAAGATGGACTTTTGAAGGCAAATGAGCCTTATTCATTCGATATATGTGAATTCTATTTATATTGTGTAATGCACAGTTTCAACACAGAGTGTACCTAGAAAATTTTTCGCATTTATAACATAAATATTATAATTGGGTACTCGTGTGTTCTGGAATCTACAAGAAGTTATCATCGAGAATCGTCCCACGATCCGAGCCGGGCGCTACAACCGCTAACCTGCACACAATACAACACAAACACGTAAGCTACAAAGCTTAGTGAGTAACAGTATGACGACATGAATAACTCGTGTTAAATGTAATACATCACCCAACTCGTGGGTGTAGTTATTTCCTACAACAACTTATAAGTACTGGTTAATATAAACATATCAAACCAGCTATATTTCATTATTAATAACTACAAATATTCTTTCTGTAGTTGCACTGGTATCTACCGATACCTAAATCACTAATAAACAAGCACGGTGTAATACAACTTACACAAGTATACACCTAACTGTGAACTCGGTATCACTACTCAGTAACACCACACGATACTTCGTCATACTAATTTTCAACATGAAATCTTCTACTTTACAACCTTTTTGATCGTAAGCCACAAGGGCTTTATATCCAACTCTTCTTCATCCTCTACGGTTTCGAGTCGCTAAGACTCATTACTGCCCTTATTGTAGTGTGAGCACAAAAGCTCTAATCACTTATGTTAGGCAATTAAGTCCCTTCTCTTAGCCACATAGGCCAATATACGTTTCACAAAGATTCTTACTACATGTTAAATTGTTAAACCCAGCCGCAAGGCCATTATAAACCACAAGGTTTCTGCAATATATCGGGTAATTAATCCAACCGCTTAGCCATAAAGGCTATTATATTTGGACGCTGAGCCCAATCTCGTAGCCATAAAGGCCGTATATTTGGATATCAAATCCAATCTCTATACAAATAAATTCTATGTCTGCTCTACACTTGGGTATCAACCCATCACATGTAAACACAAAAGGCTCACGACATATCCCGATCTCATCTAGACTCACGGCTTATCCGGTCTTGTCATTTCATTGACTCACGGCTTATCCGGTCTTGTCATTTCATTGACTCACAGCTTATCCGGTCTTGTCATTTCATTGACTCACGGGCTTACCCCAATCTTGTCCTTTCATGGACTCAAGGGCTTCCCCGATATTGTCTTTTCCAAAACTGTTACAAGTTATAAGAGTTTTACCAATATTATATTTGGACGATGAGCCCAATCTCCTAGCCATAAGGGCCGTATAGTTGGAACCATACAGGTCCTCACTCGACCAATAAGGTCTGCATGAACCGTACAAGTTCCCACAATATATTTTAGGTAATTTAACCCAATCACTTGGCCATAAAGGCTCAACACCACGACTGTAAGGTACTTATGCCCAATAGTCCTTGCATACCTGTAAAATCACAAGTATCCTATATAGACTACATCATACTACATATATTTCACCATATATATATATATTCATTTTGCATACTTCTCTATGGTTGCTAAGTACCCTTTAAGCAAACCATTAATATCCTAGTTGTACCTATTCACAAAGTACTCATCTAGTGATATATAAACTTTACTTCAAATGAACACGAGGTTCTCATCTTAATGTCAGTTACTACACATCGTAACCCCAAACTTCTAACACATATAATCACATAGAATTCTCTATGTGTCTACATAATATACATGTAATTTACTACATGTATCATCTTGTATATAACTACAAAACTCACATGTAATAACAAGTGATTTCTAACACTTGATACACCTGATTTACATAGTAATTTCTACATGTTTGTGAATCATCTAGCATCATAAACATATATAACATGTTACAACCAACATGTAAGTAGAGTTACTCACCTGGTTTGAAGTTCTAATCGATCCTAGCTAGAATACCATAGATGCAAACAATCCTTCAAAGATTTCCAACACCTACATAATCATATACACACCAACAAGAGGTGAATATCTTGTTTTTCAAACATCCAAGCTTGAAACTTAGTCATAATCGTTTAAGCTCGGGATAAGGAGTGATTTAACACATTCAACCAAGCACTATATACTGAATTTTCAACTAATCACAGGTGGCTCTTCATAGCCACTCGAATTCCACCCTAGCCAACCAAATCAACCGTTCAAAAGGTTTAAAACAGTAAACCTTACCTTCAAGAAGTGAAATTCCGAGGATTACTTCAATCCTTCGAGTTCTAGCCTTCCAATTTGGTTCCTAGACGATTTGGGAACGTTTTCTAGGGTTTTAAAGGTTTTTGGTTCGAGAAAATAAACCCCAAATGGCTGAAAATCGTGATTTAAATAAAGTGGGTCTGTCGTAACCCGACCCGGGTTCCAAAACCCGACCCGGGTTCTTGTCCAGCACGACCCGGGTTTCAAAATCCGCCCCGGGTTGACGCTGTTGCTGCTGTGCTGAATTTTTACGGCTGAAAACCCGACCCGGGTTAGTCCAAATTTGTTTCAAACATTGTTTTAAGTCTTCCAACTCGACCCGGTTTAATTCACACGGCCCGGGTTGGTCGTTTTTAGCGTTTTTCGCACGAAAACTCTATCTTAAAGGTATTCGAACTATCCAAACATCTATAACATTATTTAATATCGTAATCACGCCATGATTAACGAAAAGTTACTTATCGAAAGTAACATGGTGTTACATATGGGAAGATGAATCATAGGTGTTTTTTCTCTAATTATAGTGAAAGAACAAAAGGCTTGTTAAAGAATTATACATAGTTATGTATGTATTTTCAATCATATGAATGGATTTGGTGATAGATACTTAATCAGTTTCATAACGACTTTCATTCGTTATTGTTGAAACTTTTGAATTGCTCAAATTTTTTAATAAGTAAAGTTGAAATACAACTCAATGGGGCCATCAAAAACCTTTTTCGTTCTGATAAAGAAAATGAGTTTTTAAACCAAGTCTTCTTGAAACATCTTAGGAGTTGTTGAATTGATTCAGAACTTATTCTGTCAAGAACACTCACTCATAATTTGTACGATTCTTGTGGGTCATGGGTCACCTAACCACATCTATTTTGTCTTATAATGTTCGAGGTAGTTGTCATATTTTCTAGTGGGATAGGATCACCTAACCACTGGTTGTATATCGATACTGCAAGGTTTTGAAGAGGATAAATCAGACCTTATTGTATCCTATATGATTTTTGAAGAACTCTTTCTTTATATATTTTGAAGTTATGCTTACTACAACACATATATTTTGAATATATATTTCCAACCAAACACAAGTAGATTAGATACCATCGTATGACTAAGGATGAAATGTTCTATCCTTATCTAAAAAGTATAGAGTTATGAAGCTTATTAGATACCTTCGTATAACTAAGGATGAAATGTTCTATCCTTGTCTAAAAGTTATAGAGTTGTGGAGCTTATGTGGGACAAGAAGGTTAACTCAACCAAGCATCTACTAACAGCATTGATGTAGAATATCCAAAATGATTGTTTAGAATAAAGTTTCTACGATCCCACTAATTTTCATTCTAGAAGACATATACTTAGAAGGTTCTTTTTCTACATGGGAGTAATATCGTCCTTTATCATGCAGCGACCCTCGGGTTTAAACATCCTCGAGTGCCTTGGTGCGGCCGATCATGCATCGTCCTTGATCATGCAACATCTATCGAGGTTATCAACTCATTCTTTGATCTTTAATTGACCAGCTACCACCGGTCATGCATCATCATTGATAATGCAGCAACCCACGGATCGATCAACTCATTCTTTCACGCTCGGGCTTTCCCCAATCCGTCGGTAAACACTTAAGGCACGTACAACACATTATTACACACAATAATTAAGCTATATGCGAATGCAATTTCACCCATAATATAGTGAGAAGCTAAACAGCACTCTATGCGAGTGCCCTCAAATCCTGACAATACGAACTTCCTAACAAGGATAAACTCTATTAGAACTTCCTAAACGCGAAACAGGATAAACCTCTAAGACCGGTACCCTGAACCCTCAAGTTTGACCAAAAGTCAAACTGGTCAAACAGCCAATGGTCAAAGGTCAAAGTCAACGGTCAACAGCCAATTAGCGCCGCTATCTTCCCTAGATAGCGTTGCTAACTATGACCAGTCTCAAAAATCCATTAAGCTCTTAATCCTTTCATCCAAAGTCTTAAACCTTCCAGGAACCTTGACACGCCTAGGTCGCCGTGCGGTCAAAAATAATAAAACCTCACTCTCACTAGTATAGTGGTAGTCAGGGTCGATCCACAGGAGTTTCATGGTCAAGATAGGTGATAGATTACCAGTTGCAGTGTCACGCTACAACCAGAGGGACTAATCTCTACTTTCCCAAAAACAGTCCAAAAATCCAAAATCCAACAAAGTCAAAAACAGAGCATAAACTTAAATGGAACTTAAACTAAAAACCTAACCTAGCTTGCTTACTGAAATCAAAAGTATAATTCAGAAAAATAAACAAGATCAATCTCACAAGCATAAAGCATTCAAACACCAAAATACCAAAAACACCAATAAACATATAACCGAATGATTAATTGCATAAAACTCAGATCCCAAACATCCAAAACAGTAAACAACGAAAATCAGAAACTTTAACCTAATGCGAATGGTTGTCACGCCCAAAAACACCAAGCTAAACTACTAAAACAACTAAACTAATATGAAAACTAAGTGAAGAAACATAAATACCACGAATGGCGACTGAAAACCGAGTATTGGAATCAAAGAAGCCTCAGATCCACCTTATGGGTCGTTCCTTGCCTTCTGATTTCGACCTAATGTCCTCTATTTATAGTTATGGAATTTAAGTGACGGCGTCGTGCAACTCTGATATCCGCGGCGCGCGTGTGGGTTTATCCCCATTTTTTCGTCATTTGAATTATTCCCACCGCCTCATCATTGACTCAACGCGGCGCGCCAATGTGCAAACCCGCGATGCGCGTGTCTGGAAAACTGTTTCTGTCTTTATCTCCAAACTTCTTCCGTTTTGTACGCATTTAACCCCTGTTTATAACTTTTCTTTCCAAACAAGCACTGACATAAAAAGTGAGAATACCAAAGCATATATGATATAAAATCACCAAGAATAGGGCCTAACACTGACTAAAATACTTGATATTACTAGGCGTTGTCAAACCTTCCAAACAGTCCATAGGTCCATAAAAATCCTAACTTTACCATTTAAACATGACCATGTGATAGTGTATCATACGGATACATACAGCATTCCGCCAGCTCGCCAGCGGCATGTCTTACCAGCACCCAGACGGACAGCCAGCCGCCAGAGATCACGCGATCTATCTGGCTTGACGACATTCGACTCGACAGTCGCAAATGGCCAATTGCCATATGTACCAATGATAAAGTGACACATCGCCCTGTAACGGTCGTCGTGCGGTCTGTTGAGCCACAAACGAACTAGGTGGTCCACGGGCTACCACCTGGCCAGATGAATGGGCCAATCACAGTAAGCAGCAGACGATCGACCAATGAGGAAAAGATCTGCTACCAACTGACAGGTGGTCCCCACACAGGCATAACGGTATATGATGATCACGCACTTGGTAAGATCATCATCACGTATAAACACTAAAACTTACTCTCTCATTTGCATTCAATCCATACTTTCCGATCACCGTTCTAACTTAACCGTCGGAGCGCCCTCCCGGGATAACCTCTTTTTCCGTTGTTGTGAACTCATGTCCAAGGTTCAGTCATCCAGAAGACCATTTCGAGGCTAGAGTTTACATCATTGGCGCCATCCGTTTGTGTGACAAAGCAAAGAACTACGATCTCCCAACTTTGAATGGCGACGCCGTCGGGTAGTCAACAGGGCGACGCCAAGCGAAGCCCGATAGGGCCCATGACGTCTCTAGGAGCGGTCACGCCTCCGACTTCGGTGACTGCACCCCAGGCGGTCACGTCCACAATGCCAATAACCACCGTTTCACCATGGCAAACACCGATGCCAACCCTGCTAACGCCGCCGCTGCCCTATCTCAACCCTTTCCTTCACACAGGTCCAACAGCAACACAGTCGCCATTCCCACCTCCATTCGTTTCTTCCACAGTGGCGGGAACATCAATGCCAACCCCCGTTACAGCGAGTTTTTTGCCACCTTTTCCACCACTGTTTGCCACAGGAACACCATCGACCCCGTCTCCGACACCCACCGTTCCACAGAATTTCTTTGTAAGCGCCCCTACCCCTCCAACCCAGTTCACTCTGCCACCATTTTTTGTTAACAGTTACCTTACTGCTCTGATAATGAACCCACCCTACATGACACCACAATACCCATTTGCGCCATTCTATCAATCATTCCAACCGCAAATACTAAATCCAATCCCGACAATAACTGCACCGCGTTCGCTCTTCATTAAGGAACTCCTGGATTATGAGATCCCGAGTACTGCTAAACTCCCAACGTTGAAGGTATACAATGGAACCACATGCCCAGACAGCCACATCGACACCTATGAGTGGCACATGACCTCGCTAAAGTTAGATCAGCGCTTCTGGTGCACGTACTTCCCGACAACGCTGGACGGGAACGCGGGTGTATGGTTCAAAAGCTTGGCACCAAATAGTATATACAACTTCGAGCAGCTAAAACAATTATTCCTCACGAATTTCATGCAGTTGCGCAAATATAGGGGTGATAATCACGCTATAATGGGTTGTAAACAGCGGGAAGGCGAGTCCGTGAAGGATTACTTCAGGTGATTTAACAAGGCTATGTTGGATGTACCCGGGCAGGATGATCGCATGGTGATAGGAGCGTTCACTTGGGATTGTTACCTGGCCCTTTATCCCAGAAATGTTTAGGAAGACCTCCGCAAACCCGACATGAACTAAAGGAACGAGTCGAAAGGTTCCTTAGGCAGGAAGAAGGTACGGCGGAGAAACAGCAATATCTCAAAGCAACCACCAACGGCCAATACAGGCGACACGATCATTATCATTCTCACAGCCGCCGCCAGGACCATTCCAATCTTCCTCCGAGGGGAGGTAGACCTTCACGGCGATTCAATCCACTTTACAAGGATGAACCCCGTAATAGGGAAGCGGATATCTACGCAGTTAAAGAATCCACCACGAGCAGAACCCCAGATAAGACAACGGTACTGTGAATATCATAAGAGCAGGGCTCATGACACCATCGATTGTGCCATGCTAAACAAGGAAATAGAGGAGAAACAACTGAAGGGTAATCTGGTAGAAATAGCGAGAAAACTGCGAGAGCAGTTTGAGACAGAAAGAAAGGCTGAAAGAGGAAGGAAGGATGATAAAGCAGGTGGTAAAGCCCTCGAGATTTTGGCCATTCGTGCTAGCCAGAGGCGACCTGATTGCTTTGATAGAGAACGTACGCGCCGTGACGTTGGTCCCTGAACTTGAGTTTTTCAATTAACGACCCGAGACCTGAAAGCTGGCAGGGAGACAACCCTTTGGTACTTACTGGTTATGTCCAAAATATCAAGATCCACAGAGTATACGTGGATAGCGGAAGTGCTGCTGACATCATACATGAACACTGTTTTAACTTACTTCCACAAGTTATCAAAGATGAGCTGAAACCCGCCAGAGGGCGACTCGTAGGGTTCACTGGCCACAACATATGGCCAATTGGAACCATTCCTTTACCCTTCACGCTGAAAAGTTTCGACGGAAAACTCTCTAAAACCTCACTCATCGAATTCGTTGTTGTAAGGGCACCTTCGGAGCACAATATGATTATGGGACGACCAGGACTCCTGAAATTCGGGGCGGTGGCATCCACAGTACATGGCCTCCTGAAATTCAGAATGCCAGATGGGGTAGCCTGTGTTATGGCCGCAAGCCCTCAGACTCTAAGCTGTTGTCAGTTCATGCAACCAAAAGACATCATTAGACCAATCAAGAAAGCCAGAACAGAAGAACTAAACGATAAAGAAGTCCCTAATCAACCACCTCTAGAAGCACTGACTGTCACGAGTTCTCCCGCCAAAGAACAGTTGTGCGAGTGGACCCTATTCCCTGATGGAGCAGCTGGAAAGGAAGGATCAGGAGCAGGACTGATCCTGAAAAGTCCTCAGGGAGAGGAAATTAAGTATGCATTGCGCTTCGATTTTCGAACATCTAATAACGAAGCAGAATATGAAGCAGAATATGAAGCTTTATTGGTAGGGCTTCGACTGGCAATCGAAAACGGGGCAAAACAAGTAACAGCCTTGAGCGACTTGACACACCTAGGTCGTCGTGCGGTCAAAAATAAGAAAAACCTAACACACATACTAGCACAGTGGTAGTCAGGGTCGATCTTCAGGAGCTACGTGGTCAGATCATATGACAGATTACCAACTATAGTGTCACGCTATAGTAGGAGGACTTTAGTTTCCAAACCCTTGCTACTAAAACTCAAAAATCCTAAACTAAACAATCCCAAAACAAGCATAGACTAAGCTAAGCTTCAAACCAAACCTAGTTACTTTCTGAATTCAGAAGTGCATCTCTAATTCAGAAGTAAACAAAGGCATCCAAACAATCCAAACATAAACCCAAAACAATGCATAAACTAAACCAATAACTAAGGTCCAATGGGACAGTCACTGGCTAAAGTTCAAACCTAAAAAGCTAACCTAATTGGCTACTGAAATCAGCAAAGGAAAACAGTCCAACAAGGTCAAATCAAACATCCAATCACAATTCCAACACAATCCAATCATTCAAAACCAATAACAAGCATCAAAACACCGAAAAACCACGATTACTTGTAACCAAATGATTATTATAAACTCAAAACGAATTCCAATCATCCAATACAGTAACAAAGACTGAAAAATAGTAACTGAAATGCTCAAGGTCAGTGGTTGTCACTCTCAAAGACCCTAGCCACTAATGCTAACTATTAAGCTAAAAGAAATTAAACATAAAAACCTAAAATGCCAAAAGGTAATTGCTGAAAACGAATTCTTGGAGTCAAAGAGCCTCTACGGTCGTTTTTCCATCGGGTCTTTGCTAGGGTTTTCGGCTGTAAATGGCTCTATTTATAGTTACAATTTTCCCGCAGCCGCGCCGCGCAATTAAGAAAAACGCGGCGCGTGCTTATCATCTCCCGTTTTCTCGGCATTTGAATTTGTTCCACCGCCTTATATCCGCGTCGCGCCTTCTTGATTCCCGCGGCGCGCGTACGTATTTTCCTGATTTCTTCTTCTTCTCCAAACTTTCTCCAATTTGCACGCTTTTGGTCCCTGTTTTCATTATTTTCTTCCAAACAAGTACTGGCACGAAAAGTGAGAATACCACGATATATATGATATAATTTCACTAAGAATAGGGCTCAACAACGACTAAAATGTGTAATATCACTAGGCGTTGTCAAACATCCCACACTTGTGCCTTGCTTGTCCCCAAGCAAAAGAGTTTTTAATAAATTCTAACTAAGACTCAAACAATTTTTGACTGTGTTCAGTTTCAAAGCTTATTGCCCCAAGAGTTAGAGTGAAATAGTTCGTGAGAACCTAATCTGAATGTTCTTTGGAATTCATGGCTTTCTAGAGAACCCTTGATTACAAATTTTATGTCCACAATGAAGTGTACTTACTCATTCAGATTCTAAAGGCCATTAAGGAATTGTCCATGACTTTCTATGTTGTCCGTGTAGCGAGCTTTCAGAAATACCATCCCAGACCAGACGATCTTAGGTGGCAAGGTGCATAAGGCCCACCCATTTTAGACCTACCGGCTCGAACAACAAAGGCCACAGATTGACATTTCCTTCCTAAATTCCAATCCTAAAACAATCCAATCGTCTAACTCCTAAAACTCAACTTGTTTGACTAACTAATAGCATGATCACAACTAAATAGTATCTCTTGAAAAATAATAATGCTATCACAATCACAAACTATTCGTTTCAAAATTACAATTTAGTATAAAATTTTGAAAAAGTTGCTAAAAATTTTAAAATTGGTAATTTCTGCAAAAATTTCAAAAAATAAAACTCTTTCGACCGTCCACACCCCACACTTAAAACCGTACAACGTCCCCGTTGTACATTAAAATATTATTTAGAATAAGGGAGAAATAGTTACCCCTTTGTACGGTAGACTGCTTGGTTGGTACTCGGTATCACAGGTACAAATTCGAACAAAAAGAATCCTTGCTTTCGCATTCTGGAATTGTGGCGCAACAGTGAACACGCCGGTGGTCAAGACAAGTGGAGGGGGCACGGTGACCCCACACTTGTCTGAGACAACTCCTTCCCATTTTAGTATATCATGCATAACTCAACAAAACATTAAACAATAAGCAAAAATGTATGTGTTGCGGACGACCGCGGCGCGTGATTGAAGGACACGCGTCGCGGTAATTACGTGAGTTGAAATCAACGTCGAATGAGAAAAGACCGCGTCGCGTGATATAATGATGCCGCGGCGCGGTAATTTCAGCAGATTACTCCAACTTCAAAATCTCACAATAACAATTCAACACACAAAAACTATTACTGTATTATTATTATCTACTGCCTTTAAGAGGCTTATTATCCTAAACAACTTCCTAAAAACAAATCTTTCAACTAAACCTAACAAAATGCAAATCAAAAATGTACTAGAAGAAAATCCAAATTAATTACATCCAATCCCTTCAACTATGTGCAGTATCATCATAATCACCTTCTTCTTCCTCCGGATCCTCTTCCATTGGCTCCTCCTCTTCATCTCTGATCGTCGGCTGGGGTCTTGGTGGAACACACTTGTTCTTTGCCATTAGTGCAATCATACAGTCCACTAGCCAGAGGAGTTGCGTTTGTGTATTCTCTATTCTTTTATCTACCTCATGCACTGCATACGACTGGACCTGGTGTTCCCGCATGTGTGTTTCCATGGTTTCCTTCAGTTCCTTCACCTCATCCATAAGGAAGCGGGATTCCATCGTAGCGGGGGATAGACTGCGGGGTAAACCGGTAGCTGGCCTTGATCGCTTTCGAGATGTAGTCGGCTCAGACCGAAGTGCCGGGAAAGGCATACGGTCAACGGACGTGATTCCATCGTCCACGTATATCACCTCCCGCGAGGTGGTCACAGGCGGGAAAAAGATGATTGGAGGGATAACCTCCAACCCGTCGGTCATGTGCTCAGAAATCAATCCGTACAAGTCTGCCAGTCTAGTGATGAAATGTCCCCCTCCCAATGCAGTGATCGTCATACGTGCATCGGTGATTTGCTTGAAAAAGTCAGCAACAAAATATGCGATGTTACAAGTTTCCAACATTCGCGTCACTGACCACATCATATGCAGCTCCCGGGGCAATACTTTTTCTTCATCCGCACGCGGCCACAGCATGGTGGTGATGAGCCGGTACAACATGCGGTGGGCTGGCAGGTGTATGTAGCATTCCCGGACTGTGTTCTCGTGGTACAGGGTGGAGGCTACCGTGCCCCAGTATTCGGCGGGTGAAAAAGAATCACCCATAGTACGGTTGGCACGCCTATGGAATGCCTCGAATGCCGGTGATTGCGACTCCTCTTCAGTGTAAAGTCCGATGCAATACTCGAACTCCCGCAAGGTGCAACTGCGGTCCAGATTTCCCAGACGAAATCTAATGGTCTCCTCAGTATCTATGCCCCTCTGCTTGTTATCAAAGTGATAACTTGCAAGGAATTGCAAGAAAACCTCACGGTAGACAGGCTCGTTCATTTGTGTTGCATTTTCCAGCGCCCGGCAAGTATAAGTTAACTCCCCCTCTTCGTACCCTCCTTGGACTAACCAATCTTTTAGATGATCCAGAATGCCTAACTCCCTTGCCAAGTCCCAATTGACTGTGCGGCTTGGCAATATGCGTTTGTTTTTACACAGACCCCGGCGGTTGAAAAAGCTCGCCGCGCGTACCCGATCAGTCCGTGTAGTCAAGGAATTCCAGTCAATTGTTTCAGAACTACCTGATGATGACATAATGCCTGTAGAATGTTCACAAATTGATAATGAGTTTACTGTCCAGAGGTTCGACGCGGCGTGCACGTAACATCCCGCGACGCGTCAAATGAACATTCATGTTGCACGTCGTGGATTGTACAGACCACGGCGCGGCGAACGATTTCAACAAGAAAATCGATCATTTTATCTAATTCAATCCAGTTAACTCTATTCTATCAATTGGGTTTTATGCAGTACAGTACTATAAACCTAATTCGACTATCAATTTCATCAGATGAGTACAACATTGTGAATTACAACATCATTTAGGCAAGTTCAAGACTTATAAAGACTAAGAGGAGAAAAAGAAGAACTTACTTGATTTTCAGTGAAGAGAAAGAATGCAGATGACTTGATTGATTGAGAGGCTTTTACCGCAGTGAAAAGAATCACGAATTACACAAATTGATTATATGCAGTTGTGGGAATTTTGGATAGCTTTCAAAACTCTGTTTAAGTGAATATCTTTAATTTCAAATTAAGATAAGGCCGCGGCGCGGGAAGCTTCTATCTGCGTCGCGTATAAAAATCTGACTTTAAATGTAATCGCGAAAACTCAATACGCGCGGCGCGGATCCTAAGATCCCGCATCGCGGTATTGCAAAATTACCAAAATGACCCCACACTTGCCTTTTTCTCACCGTGATAAAAATGGATGTAATGAATTATTAGAAAAATGCAAATGTACAGATGACGATCGGGTTGCCTCCCGACGAGCGCTAAGTTTAACGTCTTCAGCCATACGTACACTTACCTGATTTATGCAGTATACACCGGAACATCCACCACGAATTCGAACGTTTCCAATTTAAATGGTTGACCACCTTTCAAGTTTAACGTCTGCAACGACATAAGGTTTGAGCCTATGTCCATTGACTTTAAATGGTTGACCACCTTTCAAGTCCTCAATCTCTACTGTGCCATAGTCTGTGATGCTGACCACCACATAGGGGCCATTCCATTTACTCCTGAGCTTCCCGGGAAACATCTTCAATCGCGAGTTGTACAGCCACACCTTCTGTCCTACCTCAAAGGTTTTCAAGCGGAGCTTGGCATCGTGATACCTTTTCATCTTTGATTTGTATGTGGCCGCATTTTCATATGCTTCGTCTCGTAGCTCCTCTAATTCCGACAACAAAAGTTTCCTTTCCTTTCCTGCTTCCGTGTAGTCCATGTTGACTTGTTTGATTGCCCATAAGGCACGATTGGCAAGCTCAACCGATAGATGACAGCCTTTTCCATAAACCAACCGATATAGAGTTGTTCCAATCGGCATCTTGTAAGCAGTGCGGTATGCCCAAAGCGCATAATCCAACCTAAGTGACCAATCCTTTCTATCGGTCTTGACAGTCTTTTGCAGGATTTCTTTTATTTGCCTATTAGATACTTCCACTTGGCCACTCGTCTGAGGATGATAGGGTGTTGCAATCCGATGATTCACTCCATAGTGCTTTAGCAATCTTCCAAATTTAAAATTCTTGAAGTGGGACCCTCCATCACTAATGATTACTCGTGGAACTCCATGCCTAGTGAAAATGTTTTTCTTTACGAATTTACACACCGCATGGTGCTCATTCGTACGAGTTGCCTCTACTTCGATCCATTTAGACACGTAATCCACTGCTACTAGAATGTAAACATAACCATGTGACGTAGGAAATGGACCCATGAAGTCAATTCCTCAGACATCGAAAATGTCCACTACCAGGATTGGATTCAAGGGCATCTGATCCCTTTTTGATATGTTTCCTAACTGCTGGCAGTTGAGGCATTCCTTAGCAGTTTGATGTGCGTCTCTGAAAATTGTTGGCCAATATAATCCAGCTTCGAGAACTTTGTACCCCGTCTTTTTACCACTGAAATGCCCTCCACATGCTGACGCATGGCAATGCTCCAATACCTCACCGATTTCACTATCAGGCACACATCGCCGAATTATTTGATCCTCTCCCACCTTGAAAAGGTCAGGATCATCCCATATAAATCTTTTTGCATATGTGCAGAACTACTTTTGTCTTTGTTTGGTCCAATTGTCGGTATTGCTTCTGTGGCCAGAAAATTCACATAGTTCGCATACCAAGGGGCTCCAGTAAGCTTTAGCAGCTGCTCATCCAGTAATGAATCCTTAATTCCTGCTTCCAATCCTTCAGCTGGCAATCGAGAAAGATGGTCTGCCACGACATTCTCTGCTCCCTTCTTGTCTTTAATCTCCACGTCAAACTCTTACAACAGAAGTATCCATCTAATCAATCTAGGTTTAGACTCCTTCTTGGCGAGCAAGTGTCGGACAGCGCTATGATCGGTGTAAACTACCACCTTGGATCCCCAAATGTATGATCGAAACTTGTCTATTGCAAATACTACGGCAAGTAATTCTTTTTCAGTAGTTGTATAATTTAATTGAGCTTTAGAAAAAGTTTTACTAGCATAATAAATAACTACAAGTTATCGATCAATCTCCTGACCTAATACTGCACCAGCAGCATAGTCACTGGCATCCACATTATTTCGAACGGTTGATTCCAATCAGGCGGTTTCAGGATAGGAGCCTCGACCAATTTATTTTTGAGGATATTGAATGCTTTTACACATTCCTCGTCAAAAATGAATGGCGCATCTTTCAAAAGAAAACCGTAGAGGGGTTTGGAGATGGTACTAAAGTCTTTGATAAACCTACGATAGAAACCCGCATGTCCTAGAAATGATCTGACCCCTTTCACTGATGTTGGGGGTGGCAACGTGGATATGACCTTGACTTTAGCACGATCAACTTCGAACCCTCTCTCAGAGACTACGTGACCTAACACTATCCCTTCTTTGACCATGAAATGGCTCTTTTCCCAGGAAAGCACCAAATTGGATTCGACACATCTTTCCAATACTTTCTCCAATTGATCCAAGCAGGCTTCGAACGTCGGTCCAAAGATTGAAAAGTCTTCCATGAAGATTTCTAATGCATCACCAATCATATCAGAAAAGATCGCCATCATGCATTGTTGAAATGTAGCAGGCGCATTACACAATCCGAATGGCATTCTGCGAAAAGCAAAGGTGCCATAAGGACATGTGAATGTTGTCTTTGCCTGATCCTCTGGGTGGATTGCAATCTGATTGTACCCAGAACACCCATCCAAGAAGCAGTAGTACTTCTGTCCTGCTAGCTTTTCCACGATCTGATCGATGAACGGTAATGGAAAATGGTCTTTGGAAGTAGCAGTGTTAAGCTTTCGATAATCGATACAGACTCTCCATCCAGTTACAGGCCTTGTGGATACCTTGTCACCATCCTTCGTATCGACAACAGTTATTCCAGACTTCTTTGGCACTGTATGTGTCAGACTAACCCATTCGCTGTCAGAAATCGGGTATATGATTCCAGCGTCTAACCATTTGAGAACCTCCTTTTTGACAACTTCCTTTAGATTTGGATTCAATCTCCTTTGCGTATCCCTGGATGGTTTGGCACCTTCTTCTGTGATGATTCTATGCATGCACGTGGTCGGGCTAATTCCTTTCTAGTCTGCGATCGTCCAACCAATGGCCTCCTTGTGTTTAGACAATACCTTGAGCAATTCTTTTTCCTGTTCCCCTGTCAAGTATGTTGCTAAAATCACGGGCAAAGTATCCTTGTCCCCTAAAAAGGCATACTTTAAGTGTTCTGGTAGCGGCTTCAATTCCAGCTTCGGTGGTTCTTGTAAGGAGGGTTTCAGTGTCCTTGGAATCTATGTCGATAACTTCTCTATGTGAGCGCACTCTTCAGACTTCAAACCCTTCTCCCCTTCTACTTCTTCTTGCTGCTCATCATTTTCAACACTTCCTTCTTCTTGAGTCTCCCTCGCATCCGGTTGAAGTACCTCTGGAGTGTACTGCTGCACTAGCTCATCTATAATATATACCTGGTAGCACTCCTCTTTTTCCATGCTA
Organism: Cichorium intybus; assembly: GCA_023525715.1. Classification (NCBI taxonomy): domain Eukaryota; kingdom Viridiplantae; phylum Streptophyta; class Magnoliopsida; order Asterales; family Asteraceae; genus Cichorium; species Cichorium intybus. The sequence goes on from CM042011.1 coordinate 81,153,145, forward strand.
CTTCCCTTGACATTGGCATTGAAAATATTGATCTTGGCCTGTTGGTGCCTAAAATATATTCCCATTTCTCCAGTGCGACAAGCGATATTTGCGTTGGCCGTGGCCAAAAACGGTCGCCCTAAAATGATCGTGGGTTGTTCTCCATTGGTCGCCTGACGAGTGTCCAAAACTAGAAAATCTGCTGGGTAATAAAATTCTCCCACCTTGATGATCACATCAACTAACATCCCCCTGGGGATCTTTGTAGATTTATCTGCCAATTGCAAAATTACGTCGGTAGATCTCATGGTGACAAACTCGTGCTTGTCAAATAACTGTCCAGGTAATGTGTTCACACTTGCACCTAAATCTAACAAAGCCCTTTTAATGTGCACATTGCCTAAATCTACTGAGATGAGAGGAACTCCAGGATCCTTCATCTTTGGAGGAAGCGCGTCCATTAAGATAGAGCTTACATTCTCGGGTAAGCTAATCATCTTAGGCAAATGGGACAAGATATGTTTCTTATGTATGCACATGTCCTTGAGAAACTTAGCATATGCGGGAACTTCCTTAATGAGTTTAACTAATGGAATGTTAACCTTAATTTGACTAAACAGTTCCCACATATCTTCTGCATGTGGTCCCTTCTTCCCATATGGTCTTTTCTCTAGCTTTTCCAAAGCTGTAGGAAAAGGAACTGTCCCACTTGATTCTCCTTTCTCCCATGTACTCGTTTGCTTCTTCTTCTTCGCTTGTTCCTCCTTATCTTTCTTTTCTTCTTTCTCTATCTCTTCTTTTTCATCAAAGATTATCTCTACATCACTATCTTCGTCCACAGGCGAGGCTGTAACCTTGTTATCCACTTTCTTCCCGCTCCTAAGCGTGATTACCTCATTTACTTGTACCTTTGACGCCTTCGCCCTTTCCTGAGCTCTATCCTCCTCCAACTTAATAATCAATTCTCCTAACTTCAGAATTGCTTCTGAATTAGACTTTTCCACTTCCTAAATCTTGACTAACATCCCAAAGATTTCCTGTATACCAATGTTCATTCCTCCCGCTGGCGATGGAGGTTGCACCTGCTGCTGCCTCATTGGTTGTTGTCACACCCCGATCCTTGGCGGAATCGATCAAGGCGTGATATATTGTTCAAAGTCTCATGACAACTATGTTATAATATGATTAGATTCAATTAAGTACTAAGTATGCAAACAAGATCCACAACATACAAATACAAATCCAAATATAACAACATTTATTACATCAAATTTAAATAATCTTGTGGGTTTCTAAGGTACACTCTACTTTTCATCAACTTCATTCTTCAAATCTGCATCATGGGTAAAAACAGGTCAACTACGAGAGTTGGTGAGTAATCTAGTTTTATTAAAGAAAATTGTGAGTTTGAATAATTTGAAATTTGTTTTCTTTTGAAGTTGGCAAGCAACTGTTATTGAGATAACAGTTTATAAATCAAAAATTGATTAACAAATGATAACAACAACAATAAGTCCTCACCCTATATATATATATATATATATATATATATATATATATATATATATATATATATATATATATATATATATATATATATATATATATATATATATATATATATATATATATATATATATAGGATGGAGCATCTAATCATCATACACACACAACCACGTGCGATCAATCACCTTAGCGTCCCAAGGCGGGGTGGTCAACCCAATAGCGCTATTATTGTCCATAACATACCTCAAGATTACGGGCATAGTCATGGAGATTAGACTAAAAATGATAATGCACTACAAGTACATGTAGCGTAAACAAACAATAATTATACAAATAATGATTCAAGTATAAATGTCTCAACAATGTCTCAATTGTGATAAAATAATAAAATGAAGTTGAAAACATATTAGAACCACATGATACACACTAAAAGTATTGAAAATTATAAAATATGGGGTAGATTACTCACATTAGTCCAATAAGGAATGCGTGTGTTGTACGATAGACGGCTCGAGTCAAAATGTCGTAGAACCAAATATAATTAATAGTTTTGGCTTAGGAATCGATAAACGGGAATATAGTATTAATAAAAATAATTAGACACATGTTCTTATATTAGATGAATTAACAATAATCCAAATTTTGTTTTGAATATTAATGTATTCATATGTTAAATGAATTTTAAATTGAATTAATTACTTTGCTTAATTAATTTATATCTACACATTAGGCAAGATTTTAATAATTTCTTATTAAAATAATAACTAGTCCAATTATAAGAATTTACAGATTTTATATATTATAAACAATTATTTATATGAAATAATCATTAAAAATGCATTTTTACATGCTTAGATATTTAGGAAAATGGTTTTAAATACTAAACAGTAATGAAACATTCTGAAATTATCAGAAAATCATTATGTCATAAAATAGTAATTACTATAAAATTTTCATATTTTTCTTAACTGCTTTAGTATTTATTTAGTATTTTAATAATTAAACCACAACAAAATTCGGGAAAAATAATAAATGATTCCCACAAATTCTGGAAAATTAACAATAGTTTTCTAACATTATATTGAGCTTACTGTAAATATTTTGGATATTTTGGACTATGGGAAGTATTTCTTATGTTTTTCATTATTAACTAATCAATAAAATCATAAATAATAGCAAAATATTAAGAGAAATTCATTAGACTTTTTATTTATGATTAACATGTTATATATGATATTCTGATAAGGTTTTACAATTTTTGGACATGTGTAGCTGTTTATTATCAATTTAAACCATTAAATAATCATTAAATCAGGAAAAATAAGCAAACATTCTTAAAAAAAATCTGTAAATTTTGTCATGGAGTCTTTAAAATGTTAATAAGGTGCGAAAAATATAAAATTTAGTTTTTAACATACATAACTATATTTTGCAATTTATTTATCTACAACAAAATAAAATACAAAATAAGCATCAAACTGTAATATAAATGCATGAAACTTTATAAATCCACTTTACGCAATATATGGGTTGTTCCAAAATTTTCCCAGAATTTATTGACTGCAAAAAGTATTTTATGTGAATTATTTCCCTATTTTATTGCAATAATTATAGTAATTCAATAAAAATAAGTGAGTTATTTTCTGAAAATTTCCAGAACTTCTTATTTTATTGATGGGATCCTGAGAAAAATCAGGTTTATGCATAAAATGAGTTTTATATAGTTTGGTGGATTTAATTTGTTTCATTCATGAATTTGAGACTTTTAACAACATACCTTGATGAATGCTTCAAGAGGGATGAAGATTTGAGTATATTGGAGTGTTCTTGGCTGAAATATAAAGATTTCTAGGAGGAATTTCGAGATTAAGAGTGAGAGAAAGAATATATATGGTTTGAGTGGTGATGAGAATAATGTGTTGGGAGAAAAATGAAAGGAAAGATGATGGGAGGTGTGAGTGGGAGACAATGGGAATAACTTTTGGCTTTTGGTGGTCTTCATAATTTCCCACTAGCACAAGCATCTCTATGTAATACACTAACTAATATAAAAATTTTATAAAATTTAATGTAGAGTTTATAAAAATAGAGTTTTATAAAAAAATAGGTTGTTATTTGATTATAACAATCTACTTTGATTTGAAGTTTAATTATAGCATTCAAGTTTGATTCTTTTAATTTAATTAGAGCATCATACTTTGATTTGATTTTAATATGGTATCATAATTTAATTTGATTATAGTTATAACGTTATACTATGCTATATTGCTATTAACGTCAATTTATATCGTATTGTATGGGTTTTGATCCTATTAACGTCAAGTAAGCTCGAGTAGGGTTTATTAAATTTCCAATTGGGTTGGGTTGACCCGAATCCATTTTAGGCGGATGTCACAGTCTCCCCTACTTTAGGAAATTTCGTCTCGAAATTTAAGAAGATAGTACCTTAAGAGAAAAGCTGCGGGTATTTGGTACGCATATGATCCTCACGCTCCCATGTATACTCAGGTCCACGTGCTGACTGCCACCTGACCTTGACCAGGGGAATGCGACTTCTTTTGAGTTGCTTTTCCTTTTGGTCGGCAATTTCCAAGGGTTTCTCGATAAATTGCATTGTCTCGTCGATTTGGATATCCTCGAGAGGAACATGAAGGTTCTCGTCTGCTAAACACTTCTTGAGGTTGGCTATATGAAATACTGGGTGAACTTTATTAAGCTCTATTGGTAGATCCAACTCGTAAGCTACTGGTCCGATCCTTTTCAGGATTTTGAACGGGCCTACATAGCGTGGTGCCAATTTACCCTTGCGTCCAAATCGAACCACACCTTTCCATGGGGACACTTTTAACATGACCATGTCACCCACGGTAAATTCAAGCGGTTTGTGTCGCTTGTCGGCGTAACTCTTTTGTCGGCTACGAGCTGTGAGAAGGTTATTGCGAATCTGAGTGATTTTGTCGGTTGTTTCCTGGATAAGCTCAGGACCAACGATTGAAGAATCCACTGTTGCGCAAATTACATGGGACTCTCCAATTTCATGCCAGCAAATAGGAGATCGGCATTTACGGCCATATAATGCCTCAAATGGTGGCATCCCAATGCTAGAATGATAACTGTTATTATAGGAGAATTCCACCAACGGTAAATGAGAGTCCCAGTTTCCTCCGAAATCTAAGACACACGCCCTCAACATATCTTCGAGTGTTTGAATTGTCCTCTCAGATTGACCATCGATCTGAGGATGATAGGCGGTACTGAGATCGAGGCGGGTTCCCATGGCTTCTTGAAGTGATTGCCAGAACCGAGAGAGAAATCTCCCATCACGATCTGGAATGATGCTGAGAGGGATGCTATGCCGACTAACTATCTCGTCGATGTAAATCTGAGCAAGTTGTTCGACCTTGAAATGTTCACGGATGGGAAGGAAGTGAGCAGATTTAGTCAAACGGTCAATGATTACCCAAATGTTGTCATGTCCCTTGGTGGTACGGGGAAGTTTGGTTACGAAATCCATGGCGATCGCTTCCCATTTCCACTCGGGGATTACCGGTTGGACAATGATTACCCAAATGTTGTCATGTCCCTTGGTGGTACGGGGAAGTTTGGTTACGAAATCCATGGCGATCGCTTCCCATTTCCACTCGGGGATTACCGGTTGGACCAATAGTCCAGAGGGTCGTTGATGTTCTGCTTTGACCCTGGAACATGTAAGACATTTGGCCACGAATAAAGCAATATCCTTTTTCATTCCCGACCACCAATAATTGGTTCTCAGGCCATGATACATCTTGTCAGCACCAGGATGAATGGAATATCGAGTTTTATGGATTTCTTCCATCAGGAAGGTACGAAGATTGTCGCGATCTGGGATCCAGATGCGATCTTGATAATAGAAAATACCATCAGATTTACTTTCCAACTCCCCATCAATTCCCGTGGGCATGTTATTTTCGGTAATTGCCGAGTGTTGGGCTCCTCGAATTCGGTCACTGAGATTGGACAAGATAGGAGAACATATTAGATGAAATGCTTTGGCATGTTCTTTTCGACTTAACGCGTCGGCTACCACGTTTGCCTTGCCCGGATGATAGCGTATTTCACACTCGTAATCATTTAGGAGTTCAACCCAACGTGTTTGTCTCATGTTGAGTTCCTTTTGATTAAGAATATGTTGCAAGCTCTTGTGGTCGGTGAAAATTACGCATTTAGTGTCGTAAAGGTAATGCCTCCAAATTTTAAGAGCGAAAACCACGGCACCGAGCTCCAAATCATGAGTCGTATAATTCCTTTCATGGATTTTGAGTTGTCGCGATGCGTAAGCTATAACCTTTCCCCTTTGCATCAAAACACAACCTAGACCGAGATTGGAGGCATCGCAGTATACCACGAAATCTTCAGATCCTTCAGGGAGTGTAAGAATTGGAGCATCACACAATCTTTGTTTAAGAGTTTGGAAAGCGTCTTCCTGCTTGGGTCCCCAATCAAATGGCGTACCCTTGCAAGTGAGAAAAGTAAGCGGTAAAGCGATCTTTGAGAAATTTGAAATGAAACGCCGGTAATAGCCGGCTAAACCGAGGAATGACCGAATTTCCTTGGGGGTACGTGGGGCTTTCCAATTCTTGACTGCTTCAACTTTTGCGGGATCGACTAAAATACCCTTGTCACTTACAATATGACCGAGGAATTGTACCTCATTTAACCAAAACTCGCATTTCGAAAATTTGGCATAAAGCTGATTTCCTTGCAATGTTTGGAGAGTTAGACGAAGGTGTCTTTCATGGTCTGCCTTTGTCTTGGAGTAAATGAGGATGTCATCAATAAAGACGATAACAAAACGGTCGAGATAAGGTTTAAATACCCGATTCATCAAGTCCATGAATGCGGCAGGGGCATTCGTTAGGCCAAAAGGCATAACGGTGAACTCGTAATGACCATAGCGGGTTCGGAAAGCGGTTTTGGGGATGTCTTCTTCCCGTACTCGAAGTTGGTGATAACCCGAGCGGAGGTCGATTTTTGAGAAGCATGAAGCTCCTTGAAGCTGATCAAAAAGGTCGTCGATCCGAGGTAACGGATATCGGTTCTTGATGGTCAATTTATTTAACTCCCGATAATCGATACACATACGAAACGAACCATCTTTCTTTTTAATGAAGAGAACCGGGGCTCCCCAGGGTGAAGTAGTAGGGCGGATAAATCCCTTATCGGTTAATTCTTGGAGCTGACTTGCCAATTCTTGCATCTCGGTTGGAGCCAACCGATATGGAGACTTGGCTATGGGAGCAGCCTCAGGAACGAGATCGATTCGGAACTCTAGCTCACGTACTGGTGGGAGTCTAGATACGTCATCGGGAAAGATGTCGGGAAAGTCTCGTACAATCGGAATATCTTCGATCTTCTTTTTTTCGACCTTTGTTTCCACCACATGGGCTAAGAAAGCCATGTATTCTTTACGTAGATATGATCGAGCTTGAGTACATGACATAAGACTAAGCTTTTTTGAACGAGTCTCGCCATAAATACGAAGACTTTGACCGTCGGCAAGAGGAATATGAATAAACTTCTCGTAACATACTATTTCAGCATGGTTTTGGGATAGCCAATCCATTCCCACGATGATGTCGAAGCTACCAAGTTCCATAGGAACTAAATTGACGGAAAATTTATGACCGCAAAAATCGAAAGTGCAATCTTGGATGAATGCATTAAGTGAAATGTATTTTCCATTGGCGACTTCTACTGTAAAGTTTTCATCAAGAATCGTGCGAGGTGTGTGAAGTATGGGTTCAAATTCCAAAGACACAAAACTTTTATCGGCACCTGAATCAAAAAGTACTGACGCGTAGCAGTCATTTATGAGAAACGTACCATTTACGACCTTGTTATCGGTCTGTGCTTGGGTTGCGGTAATGACAAATGCTCGGCCTTTGGGAGTTGGAACATGCATTGTTGGATTTGCCTGGGCTTGAGTGTTAATGATATTGACAAGCCTAGGACACGCGTTTCTGAAATGGGTGGGGTCACCACAGTTGAAGCATGTTCCAGTTGGATACCGGGTTTGTGTTTGCTGATTTGAGGGTAGAGCGAATGGTCGCTGAGTTTTTGGTGCACGGCATGTGTCTGCCAAGTGGCCATAGCGACCACAAGTCGTACAAAGGCGACACAGGCTGGTGGTCATATGGTGATAGTTACAGTGGTTACAGAGGGGGTGAGGTCCAGTATACGGCTTTTTGTTTGGTTGGGCTTGTAGGGTGACTTAGGAGATAGGAGTGGCAGGGGTAATAACAGCATGGTTGTGGTGATGGCTTTTCTGCTTCTTTTTGTCGTGTCGGTGTGAGGACTCGGACTTGACAATTAGGGGAGTCTCAAGAGTCGGCTTTTCAGTAGACATCTTTAAACCCTTGCGTGGGAGGACACCATCGTTCACATTGTCCTCGTTGAGTTGACCTGCTATTTCAATAGCGGATTCCAGGGTAGATGGCCTGCTGCTGGTCACCGAATCACGGATCTGGCGCGGTAACCCTTTGATGTAGCGGCGTATTGCAGTTTTCATAGGTTGAACCATGTGAGGTAGGAGTCTTGAGAGATCATGGAATCTATTTGTGTAGGTCGCGTTGTCGCCTCCCACCTGTTTCAGATTCCAGAATTCCTCCTCGAGAGTTTGCAATTCGCTGTCAGGGCAGAACTTCTCCATCATGCGTTCCTTTAGTGTTGACCAGGTCATTCCCAAGGCAACAGCCTCTCCTTTTGCCCGTTTTTCTAGGTTCCACCAGGTGAGAGCAGACCTTGGAGGCACCCTGTGGCGTGACGGACCATCAGGTCCTCAGGACACTCACTATGGATGAAAGTACTCTCCATTTCTTCGATCCATATAAGGAGTGCGGTGGCACCATCGATGCCTTTGAAGTAAGGCGGATTGCAGTTACGAAAGTGCTTAAACGAACAACGAGGAGTGGTTGTTAGAGCTTGCGGCTGAAGAGCTTGAAGTTGGGTTTCAATTGTTGGGATGACGTTTGCTACCTCCTTAGCGATAAGGGCGGCTAGCCCTCGGTTGCTGCGAGCAGCGTATGGGGGTCGTAATGCCATCTATGAGAAACACGCATATGGACTTGTGAGTTTTTTGTAAATTGATTATGGAAATTAAGTTTATAGAAATTGTTGGGTAAAATGATTGTAAAACACTTGTTGGGCCATGGTTAGGAGTGTTGGGCACCTTTTGGGCTTTCCATGGGTACTAAATGTGAAGCATGTAGCAATTGCGTGGGCCCCCACAATACTAAGTTTTCACATGTTTTTCCCACTTCAAGGCCCATTAGGGAACTTAATAGTCTAATGAGTTGGCCATTTTGGAGTGTATCCTTTCGGATACGTTTTATAAGGTCGGGTATTTTGATGGCTCAAAAGTAATGTGAATAACGCGCTTTGGCCTATAGGTTTGGGAACTCTCGCCTTTGGTCCCCAGGTAAGCAAACTGGTCCCTCGGTTGATTGGGATGTATACGAATGCTTACCTAGTCAGGACTTTCAGGCTACCGGCACCTCCCCCTTCCAGTTACTACGCGTCCATTACTTTGATCCTACCCAACTAGAGTGGATGACTTTTAATTTTCTATGAGCTCTAAGGAATATATCTGCATATAAATTTTTATTTTGAAACCATTTGAGTATGTGTGTGATTTTAAGAGAAAGAGGAGAAAATTCACAAGTGTATGCACACATATAAGTGTCGGGAATAATACGTAAGCACATGAGGGAGCAATTAGCACACAAAGGTATTCCTAGGATTTTCTAAGTGCGAGTTGCAGGCAGTTGTGTGTGCATTTTATAAACTAGCATACGAGAGGACCTTAGAGGCTATAGACTAGGTCAAGGCAATTAACCTAATTCCCTATAGTCAAGGGCTGTGATACCAATCTGTCACACCCCGATCCTTGGCGAAATCGATCTAGGCGTGATATATTGTTCAAAGTCTTATGACAACTATGTTATAATATGATTAGATTCAATTAAGTACTAAGTATGCAAACAAGATCCATAACATACAAATACAAATCCAAATATAACAACATTTATTACATCAAATTTAAATAGTCTTGTGGGTTTCTAAGGTACACCCTACTTTTCATCAACTTCATTCTTCAAATCTGCATCATGGGTAAAAACAGGTCAACTATGAGAGTTGGTGAGTAATCTAGTTTTATTAAAGAAAATTGTGAGTTTGAATAATTTGAAATTTGTTTTCTTTTGAAGTTGGCAAGCAACTGTTATTGAGATAACAGTTTATAAATCAAAAATTGATTAACAAATGATAACAACAACAATAAGTCCTCACCATATATATATATATATATATATATATATATATATATATATATATATATATATATATATATATATATATATATATATATATATATATATATATATATATATATATATATATATATATATATATATATATAGGATGGAGCATCTAATCATCATACACACACAACCACGTGCGATCAATCACCTTAGCGTCCCAAGGCGGGGTGGTCAACCCAATAGCGCTATTATTGTCCATAACGTACCTCAAGAATACGGGCATAATCATGGAGATTAGACTAAAAATGATAATGCACTACAAGTACATGTAGCGTAAACAAACAATAATTATACAAATAATGATTCAAGTATAAATGTCCCAGCAATGTCTCAATTGTGATAAAATAATAAAATGAAGTTGAAAACATATTAGAACCACATGATACACCCCAAAAGTATTGAAAATTATAAAATATGGGGTAGATTACTCACATTAGTCCAATAAGGAATGTGCGTGTTGTACGATAGACGGCTCGAGTCAAAATGTCGTAGAACCTAATATAATTAATAGTTTTGGCTTAGGAATCGATAAACGGGAATATAGTATTAATAAAAATAATTAGACACATATTCTTATATTAGATGAATTAACAATAATCCAAATTTTGTTTTGAATATTAATGTATTCATATGTTAAATGAATTTTAAATTGAATTAATTACTTTGCTTAATTAAATTATATCTTCACATTAGGCAAGATTTTAATAATTTCTTATTAAAATAATAACTAGTCAAATTATAAGTATTTACAGATTTTATATATTATAAACAATTATTTATATGAAATAATCATTAAAAATGCATTTTTACATGCTTAGATATTTAGGAAAATGGTTTTAAATACTAAACAGTAATGAAACATTTTGAAATTATCAAAAAATCATTATTTCAAAAAATAGTAATTACTATAAAATTTTCATATTTTTCTTAACTGCTTTAGTATTTATTTAGTATTTTAATAATTAAACCACAACAAAATTCGGGAAAAATAATAAATGATTCCCAACAATTCTGGAAAATTAACCATAGTTTTCTAACATTATATTGAGCCTACTGTAAATATTTTGGATATTTTGGACTATGGGAAGTATTTCTTATGTTTTTCATTATTAACTAATCAATAAAATCATAAATAATAGGAAAATATTAAGAGAAATTCATTAGACTTTTTATTTATGATTAACATGTTATATATGATATTCTGATAAGGTTTTATAATTTTTGGACATGTGTAGTTGTTTATTATCAATTTAAACCATTAAATAATCATTAAATCAGGAAAAATAAGTAAACATTCTTAAAAAAATCTGTACATTTTGTCATGGAGTCTTTAAAATGCTAATAAGGTGCGAAAAATATAAAATCTAGTTTTTAACATACATAACTATATTTTGCAATTTATTTATCTACAACAAAATAAAATACAAATTAAGCACCAACTGTAATATAAATGCATGAAACTTTATAAATCCACTTTAAGCAATATATGGGTTGTTCCAAAATTTTCCCAGAATTTATTGACTGCAAAAAGTATTTTATGTGAATTATTGCCCTATTTTATTGCAATAATTATAGTAATTCAATAAAAATAAGTTATTTTCTGAAAATTTCCAGAACTTCTTATTTTATTGATGGGATCCTGAGAAAAATCAGGTTTATGCATAAAATGAGTTTTAGATAGTTTGGTGGATTTAATTTGTTTCATTCATGAATTTGAGACTTTTAACAACATACCTTGATGAATGCTTCAAGAGGGATGAAGATTTGAGTATATTGGAGTGTTCTTGGCTGAAATATAAAGATTTCTAGGAGGAATTTCGAGATTAAGAGTGAGAGAAAGAATAGATATGGTTTGAGTGGTGATGAGAATAATGTGTTGGGAGAAAAATGAAAGGAAAGATGATGGGAGGTGTGAGTGGGAGACAATGGGAATAACTTTTGGCTTTTGGTGGTCTTCATAATTTCCCACTAGCACAAGCATCTCTATGTAATACACTAACTAATATAAAAATTTTATAAAATTTAATGTAGAGTTTATAAAAATAGAGTTTTATAAAAAAATAGGTTATTATTTGATTATAACAATCTACTTTGATTTGAAGTTTAATTATAGCATTCAAGTTTGATTCTTTTAATTTAATTAGAGCATCATACTTTGATTTGATTTTAATATGGTATCATAATTTAATTTGATTATAGTTATAACGTTATACTATGCTATATTGCTATTAACGTCAATTTATATCGTATTGTATGGGTTTTGATCCTATTAACGTCAAGTAAGCTCGAGTAGGGTTTATTAAATTTCCAATTGGGTTGGGTTGAACCGAATCCATTTTAGGCGGATGTCACAGTTGTTGCCTCACTTCTCGTTGTTGATTGCTTCGGAATGGTCTTGGTGCGTTGTGAAATCGCCCATACCCATGTACTTGACTAATCTCCTCATGAGTCATCGAGCATTCATTGTGATTATGTCCTATACCCCCGCATGTGTTGCATACAACTTGCGCATGCAACACATATGCTCCTTTTTCTTGCTGAAACCTCGCGAGCATTTGATTGAACTTCTTACTCACAGCACTGAGCTCCTTCTGAATTTCTGTCTTCCACTTGATTTCTGCTTCCATGTTCGCTACATAGACTGTATTATCTTTCATGGTTCCGCTAACCTTCGATCCTAAGCTCAACTGCTCCAGGAATCACCAAGCGTCTTCCGGCTCTTGCCACATAAATGTCCTGCTTGACGAGGCATTTATCATTGCTTGGTGTGTTTCGCTGACTCCCTCAAAGAACAACTTCACTAACTGCCATTTGGGAACTTCATGATGAGGGTAGGATAGCAATAACTCCTTCAACTTATCAAACGCTTTGTGGAAAGCCTCTCCAGGCTGCTGCTGAAAGTTTTGAATTTCTCGTCTAACCTCTGTGGTTTTACTAACTGGGTAGAATTCTTGTAAAAATTTCGCCTTGAGTTGATCCCAACTAGTGATACTATTAGATGGAAGAGAAGTGAACCAATATTTGGCCTTATCCTTTAATGTGAAAGGAAATAGTCTTAATCTAAAAGCATCCCTATTGGCATTTCTAGGAGTATTAGCATTCGCGATAGATATGAACTCATACAAATGATTGTATGGGTCATCAGTTTTATATCCTCTGAATTGAGTTAATATTCCTATCAGCTGAGGCCTAATTTCTACATGGTGTTCTACATCATCAGGAATATAGATGGGCGATGAGTCATCATACTCCCGTGGCTGGAAGTGTGATGCAACCGATTGCCCTCTCGGTTGTACAAAATATAAAGGTTTAACAGGATTACCGTAACATTGAGGATCATTGTATCCCTGCTGACCTTGATGCTGTTGCTCTCTTTTTGGAGGTCCCCGACCTCGGTCCCATGGTTGCTGTGGTGCTGGTTGAACCCATCCTTCATTTTCCTCATCATATCTCTCCTCTTCCTCTGGATACTAGTACTGTTGCTGAAGAGGTGGCTGGTATTATTGTGGTTGTGTAGGTTGGAATGTGGGTTGAGGTTTAAATAGTACTGGTTGTGGTTGAGAAAATGGTTGAGAAGTTGGTGTCTGCTGTCTAGAAATTGGGGTACCATCGCGGGTCGGCTCTCCCCAAGACATTGCAGAGGTGAATGGATTGGTGGATTGTGGTTGTGATACTGGTGGAAATGGTGGAATCGATGGCGGTGTGCATGATGGTATGGGTGCAGGGGCTGAAACTGCACCACCAGAAGCACTCGTGCTCCCGAATTGAAACTCCGAAACTGGGGGAATAAAAGATATCCCCGTTGCCTCACCTGATGGTTCCTGGGAAACACTTACTGTACTACTACTGACATGATTGAAACTCATTGTATTTAAATGCCTGCGTGCACGGTTTTTGCGCATAGTTCGCTCAATCTCTGAGTCAAAATGCGAAGGGGATAATTGCTCACCCCTGCGGGTACGCATGCACTAATGCAACACGCCCGAAAAATCAAAACCAAAAAAACAATAACCAAATGAAACTTAAATAAATCAAGAAACTAGAATTCCTACTAATCACCTAATCTAAGCTCACAGCTCCCTGGCAACGGCGCCAAAATTTGACACGTCTAGGTCGTCGTGCGGTCAAAAATAAGAAAAACCTAACACACACACACACTAGCACAGTGGTAGTCAGATCAGATGACAGATTACCAACTATAGTGTCACGCTATAGTCGGAGGACTTTAGTTTCCAAACCCTTGCTACTAAAACTCAGAAATCCTAAACTAAACAATCCCAAAACAAGCATAGACTAAGCTAAGCTTCAAACCAAACCTAGTTACTTTCTGAAATTAGAAGTGCATCTCTAATTCAGAAGTAAACAAAGGCATCCAAACAATCCAAACATAAACCCAAAACAAGGCATAAACTAAACCAATAACTAAGGTCCAATGGGACAGTCACTGGCTAAAGTTCAAACCTAAAAAGCTAACCTAATTGGCTACTGAAATCAGCGAAGGAAAACAGTCCAACAAGGTCAAATCAAACATCCAATCACAATTTCAACACAATCCAAGCATTCAAAACCAATAACAAGCATCAAAACACCGAAAAACCACGATTACTTGTAACCAAATGACTATTATAAACTCAAAACGAATTCCAATCATCCAATACAGTAACAAAGACTGAAAAATAGTAACTGAAATGCTCAAGGTCAGTGGTTGTCACTCTCAAAGACCCTAGCCACTAATGCTAACTATTAAGCTAAAAGAAATTAAACATAAAAACCTGAAATGCCAAAAGGTAATTGCTGAAAACGAATTCTTGGAGTCAAAGAGCCTCTACGGTTGTTTTTCCACCGGGTCTTTGCTAGGGTTTTCGGCTGTAAATGGCTCTATTTATAGTTGCAATTTTCCCGCAGCCGCGCCGCGCAATTAAGAAAACTGCGGCGCGTGTGCTTATCATCTCCCGTTTTCTCGGCATTTGAATTTGTTCCACCGTCTTATATCCGCGTCGCACCTTCTTGATTCCCGCGGCGCGCGTACGTATTTTCCTGATTTCTTCTTCTTCTCTAAACTTTCTCCAATTTGCACGCTTTTGGTCCCTGTTTTCATTATTTTCTTCCAAACAAGTACTGGCACGAAAAGTGATAATACCACGATATATATGATATAATTTCACTAAGAATAGGGCTCAACAACGACTAAAATATGTAATATCACTAGGCGTTGTCATGACTCACTATTGGTAACAAACCAGATAAACGGCCAGTATGAAGCCTGAGACAAACGAATGCAGAAGTACAGGGAAGCAGTGCAAAAGCTAACAAAATCTTTCGACAGTTTCTCAATCAAGAAAATTCCCCGGTCAGAGAATAGAAGAGCTGACGCCTTGAGTAAATTAGCCTCAACATCGTTCGACCATTTGACCAAGAAGGTGTTAGTTGAGGTGCTACCTGAAAGCAGCATAGAAAAAAAACAAGTTAATGAGACATCAAGGGAGACAACGACTTAGAGCACTCCATACATGGAACGTTGCCAGATGGTGAAGCGGAAGCTCGCAAAGTCAGAGTTAAAGCCCCTAACTTTGCAATTATTGAAGGAAACCTTTACAAGAAGGGATACTTAACCCCTTGGCTAAAGTGTATAACAAAGGAAGAAGGATGCTGCGCGTTAGATGAGATACACTCAGGACTGGCAGGGCCCATGAGGGGGCGAGGGCATTAACGGTTAAAGTCCTGCGAATGGGATTTTACTAGCCTGACATCCACTCTGACGCAATGGAAATGACACGCAAGTGTATAAAATGCCAGACTTTCTCTCCAACTCAAAACCTACCTGCAGCCACTCTGACGAGCATAACAATCCCATGGCTATTTTTCCAATGGGGCATTTATATTGTCGGACCTTTCCCGGAAGCTCCTGGAAGAGTAAAATTTTTAATCGTGGCAGTCGATTATTTCACCAAATGGGTAGAGGCGGAACCTGTGGCCTCCATAACTAGGCGCAGCATCATCAAATTTATGTGAAAACACATACTCACCAGGTTCGGCACCCCATGGATATTAATCAGTGATAACGGGCTACAATTCGCTGAAAATCCCTTTCGCGGATGGTGCGAAGAAAGGCAAACCCGACAGCAATTCACATCGGTTGCTCATCCACAAGCTAATGGCCAGACGGAAGTTACCAACCGTACCATGGTAAATGGAATTAAGAAATGGCTGGGAAAAGCCAAGGGCAACTGGGTGGAGGAGCTGCCGAGTGTTCTTTGGTCCTACCGAGCAACACCAAGAACCAGCACACAGGAAACACCGTTTAGCCTGGTGTACGGGTCGAAAGCAATGCTCCCGCCGGAACTCTCCATAACCTCCCTACGGGTCTCTACTTTCAGCCCTGAAAAGACGGAGGAAGACCTCAGACACAATCTGGATTTATTGGTAGAAAGGCGTGAACTTGCCAGTGTCAGGCAGGCAAGGTACAAGTCTAATACGGAGATGTACTACAATAGGCGAGTAAAAGGAAGAGCGTTCAAAGTAGGTGACTTGGTGTTACGAAAGAATGAAGTCAGCCACGCCCAGCCGAGGGGGAAATTAGGGCCAACTTGGGAAGGTCCATACAAGGTGGTGGAGGCACACCGAAACGGAGCATACATGTTAGAAACCATGGAGGGCAACCCGATACCAAGGACGTGGAACATCCAACATTTGAAAAGTTTTCATTTTTAAGAACTAACACAAGGCGACTTAAACTTTAAACAGCAACATAACTCTTTTATTTTCATTATGTGTAATGAATTTTATGTTGCAAAGAATTGGGTTTTGAAAACTCTATAGCATGATATTTATGTTTCATGCTTGTTGATAACAATTGGCTGGCCTGATCACCCAACCAATTAATACAATTGGCCGAGCACCATCTGTATTAAGTCACAACTTAATACAATTGGCCGAGCACCGTCTAGTTTAAAACTTTACAATTGGCCGAGCACCATCTGTATTAAGTCGCAACTTAATTGGCCGAGCACCATCTACATTAAAATTCATAACTTTATGAATAACCTAATACCACCCGAACTAAGGCATATACGACATATACAACCAAGCATCATTTCAACCAAAAAACTGTTTACAGATATAACTGGCCAAACAAGACCGCAAAACACAATCAAAATCTTGTCCATCACCCACATAAACGAAACATTTGTCCACAACTACTTTCAACCAACCAAAAGCAAAAGAAATTATCCAAGAGTATCATTACAACCATATCGAAAAACAAAACAACAACTTACCCATCAGCTTCCACCTTAAGCAACTCCTTCAAGCCATCCACCCCAAGCTGTCCCAAACTTAATAACCCTGCATAATCAAGGGTCGCAAATTCCTCCATGGCGTCATCAACCTCCCTGGCACACTTAGAGGCTGAACCTCCCTCCCCAGTATCCGCACCACCAATCTTCAGCTCCTGACGGAGACCACGCCTACCCGCCTCTTCGCCAGCCACATAACTTGTTCGACGGATGCGATTAATCCCATACATAAACTCAGGGATTAGGAATACCTTCTCCACAATTCTCGCAGCACCCTCCTCCACAATCCATTTTAGATCTTTCTCCACCCTCTCCAAAGCGGCACCTTTTTCTTCCAAGAGACGATCCTTCTCGCCCAATTCAGCATCTACATTCTCCAAATGTATCATCAACGCCTCGTTATCCCGGTTAAGTTTTTCCAGCTGCTCCTCTACAGACATCTTTTTAGCAACAAGTATTTCGCACTTATGATCAAACTGACGAGCAGCAGCTTCCAACCGGGTAATCTGGGCCTCTAGCTCCACATTTTGTCCGCACAAACGGGCACTTTCGGCCAGAGCATTGCGAGCTTCAAGCTTTAGAGATTCTTGAAGGGAAGAAGAGGCTGACAAGCGCTCTATCCTTTTCGCTGCAGCTGCCAAATAATAGGCAGACTGAGCAGAGGCAAACCTCAAAGTGCTGATCAAATTATTATGAGAAAAATTCTCCATCTCCGCCTCTGCAGCTGGAGGAAATGCATGGAGAGCAAAGTCGACGGCATTCTCTTGAGGAAACAGGCGAGAACCGTTGACAAGCTTCCATTCAGGAATAAATGGCAGGGATGAAAAATCAGTCCACACATGGGTGTCTAAAGCCGCACCCCCACTACCACCAGTCCCAGAGCCCCCCTCACTTCCAGCACTAGCATCAAAGTCATTACCCCCGTCACCTCCTAAACCCTCCATCCCGCCGGAACCAGACAAGATTTTTGGGTCAAATGATAATTCTTCCTCAAGATCTCCACCTCCAGTCTTCTCGGACTCTACAGGAACTTTTTTCTCACCAGCATTTGCTCCCTCGTCATCGGGAATGGTTATTATGCCAAGGTCGTCTTGCTTCAAATTGTTCAACAGTTGACGCCGATTCACCCTCCTAAATCAACCTTGTGTCTAGAGGATTCTCCGAGCCTCCCATCAACTCCCATGCTAACTTCCTCTTGTTCGCCAACCTAGCGGATCCCCTCAAAATACCTTCCTTGCTATCTTGCATCGACTCAGAAGACTCTTCGCGGTCACCTTTTGACAACCCACCCACTTTCGCATCTATTAACGGCACACTCCCAGATTCGCCTTCCTTGGCCTTCTTGTCATCAGAATCCTGTATCTCTTTGGCCCGCGCAGTTATATCCGGATTTCGAAAAGCAAATGATGCAGCTACCTTGTCAATCAGGTCAACTTCGCGACATCTTAGCTCTCCTTTTCCCCACTCTTTAGCCAGAACATATTCGAAAGGTACTTTACACGGGCTATCTGCAAAATAGAAAGCAAAATAAAAGGAATAAGAGACCAATCAAACAAGGAAATGAAAAGAAGGGAAAAGACGGTCCATACTTTTCCGTAGCACATAAAATTCCGGCATCTTCCCTCGCATACGCCACGCCATGCTCAAACCCCCACCAGCCAGGATGAACTCAGGAAATTCCTCTGGAACGACACGAAAGCCGTTTAAAGTCTTCACCACTTGTTCTTGATGAGGATACAATTTGGGAATCTGGTCAGAAGCGGCACCAGTTCGATGATGCACCGTACCAATACGCGAAGCATTCACCCACAACCACTTATCTTGCCAATTTTTGGGTGAATACTTAGGCTCTGGAATCAGCGTATGAACGGTGGTTCTTCTATAAAAAGCATAATTTTCCCCAGAAGCAGCAAAGCGAAAATAATGCTTAAACACATAGAAATCAGGCACAATACCTAAACTGCGGCACAAGAGCTCGAAAGCTACTATCTTGTTGACAGAGTTTGGTGTTAACTGATGCAAACCAACGCTATTGTGACGTAGAACTTCACTCATGAAATCGGACGTTGGAAGACGGTATTCAGCATCAAAAGTTTTCAGATAAACGCCAGTTTACCCCTCTGGAGGAAGGGAAAACCCTATATCGGCGTTGGGAATGAGAACCCCATCTTCTGGCTACCGTTTAACCAATGGACCATAGACGTCGTCAGGAATCTCTTGTCGATCATGTTCCGCCATTTTTGAAGGAAAAAGGGGGGGGAGAAAGGAGAAAGACAACAGAGGAAGGATAAAGGCAAACGAGAAGAGTGAAATGAAAAAGATGAAAACTAGAAACCCTAAAAAGGCAGTATAAAGATAAAAGAAAGCGGGAAATTGGAAAACGTTCCTAATGATGGAAACGGACGGGTCACGTCACTCACGTCAACCATAATGACGCCGATTTTATCGGAAAGCGAACCGCTGCTTCTCTAATCTTGATAGTCAAAACTAGACCACGTCATCGCTTTGACTACCAAGACTGGGGGGACTTGATAGTGTATCATACGGATACATACAGCAGTCCGCCAGCACGCTAGCGGCATGTCTTGCCAGCACCCAGACGGACAGCCAGCCGCCAAAGATCACGCGATCTATCTGGCTGGACGACATTCGACTCGACAGTCGCAAATGGCCAATTGCCATATGTACCAATGATAAAGTGACACATTACCCTGTAAAGGTCATCATGCGGTTTGTTGAGCCACGAACGAACTAGGTGGTCCATGGGCTACCACCTGGCCAGATGAATGGGCCAATCACAGTAAGCAGCAGACGATCGACCAATGAGGAAAAGATCCGCTACCAACTGACAGGTGGTCCCCACACAGGCATAACGGTATATGATGATCACGCCCTTGGTAAGATCATCATCACATATCATCACTAAAAGTTACTCTCTCATTCGCATTCAATCCATACTTTCTGATCACCGTTCTAACTTAACCGTCGGAGCGCCCTCCCGGGATCGCCTCCCGGAGTGCGTCTGACCTCTTTTTCCGTTGTTGTGAACTCAGGTCCAAGGTTCAGTCATCCAGAAGACCATTTTGAGGCTAGAGTTTACATCACCATGCATGTAAATGGTCAACTTGGTCCAAAATGGTCAAAACTCAACAAGAAACCAAAGAGAGTTTGGCTTACTCTCTAAACCAACTTAATGGCTCCAAAAGAGGACCTAAAGGCATAAAGTTCTGAACTTTATCCTTCTGATCCATAGACAACACCATAAGGGACCTTTATTCCATTTTCCATCATCATAATCACAATATCAACCATTTAAACATAAAAAGGAGCAAGCTTTATACTCACAGAGGTCCAAAAAATGCAGATCTTTGAAGCTTCAACCAAGGAAAACAACTTCTAGCATCACCATCAATCTTCTAACACCAACCAAGCTTAAAAAATCCTTCCCAAGAGACCAAGAACACCAAAAATTCATCCAAGGAGACTTAGAGAGGAAAAAGGGCGATTTGGGGGCTAAAATGATGAAAATGGCGGCTGCCCTAGGGTTTCCCACCCTTAAATAGACCCAAACTTCAAAATCTAGGGTTTTGTCCCAAAATCAGCAATTATGAACTTTATCCTTCCCATCCATAGACAACACCATAAGGGACCTTTATTCCATTTTCCATCATCATAATCATAAGATCAACCATTTAAACATAAAAAGAGCAAGCTTTATACTCACAGAGGTCCAAAAAATACAGATCTTTGAAGCTTCAACCAAGGAAAACAACTTCTAGCATCACCATCAATATTCTAACACCAACCAAGCTTCAAAAATCCTTCCCAAGAGGCCAAGAACACCAAAAATTCATCCAAGGAGACTTAGAGAGGAAAAAGGGCGATTTGGGGGTCTGAAATGATGAAAATGGCGGCTGCCCTAGGGTTTCCCACCCTTAAATATGACCCAAACTTCAAAATCTAGGGTTTTGTCCCAAAATCAGCAGTTAGGGTCGCTAACCCTTCAGTTAGCATCGCTAACTGCACTTCGTGTAAACCCACTACTAGCCACGACCATAGCATCGCTAAAGGCAACAGTAGCGTCGCTAATCCAATCATTAGTGTCGCTAATATCCTTGTTAGCGGCTCTAATTTCCACTTTCAGCTTTTTTCCATATTTTACTTCTTTTACACCGCGAACTTGAACATTTCAGGATTAAGGTCTTACATATTTTCTCTCTTTTTCTTTATTCTCTCTTCCTTAAATTTAATATTAAATTTAAAAATAATAAAAATGTTGGTGGCGTATACCCCTTTTGTAGGCATACAAAGACAATGTCAATGACATCCTAGGTGACGTCTACGTAGCAGCCAATGCCGACGTGTTCGTAGACATCCACACCGTTTAGCCTAATAGTTTTTAACAAAACATCATTCTGTATTTCCTAGATGAGGACTTTAATAGGGTAATTTACCACCATGTTGACAATTTGACTGCTTTATCAAATGTTATTTTAGTGGATGTGAGATGCTCAACTTTCATTGTTAATTGGGGCTAGCCCACTTGGCTAACAAGGTGATTACTAACAAGGAGGTCATGGGTTCAAACCCTGGCACTAACATAACAAGGAGTAGTTTAGGAGTAGGAGTAGGATATATTTGCTGTTCAAAAAAAAAAATTAGAGGATTCATACGAACAGTAGTAATTCCATAATATCTTAGGTCAGCCATCTAACGCTTACACGGTTTCACCAAGCAATAAACCCCATCAAAAGACAGCGAGTTCTCTCAATTACTACACCTAAATCATGTTATAATCATGATGAAGTGCTTAACTGTCACAGCCTTAACATTATCTCTCCAAGCAATTTTCCAAGATGCCATAATCTGGCAGCTTTCTCCATAGTCTTCATTAATTTCTCCAGAACAATGTTTGATTTCCAAGGGCACAAAATCATTGCAATTTTTGTAATCTTTTTTATCAAATAGCTTGATGATAGTCCTTCTCACCTCATCATCTCAACATGATCACTGTGATGTTAAATAAATCACTGCCTTATCATCAGTTTCCATATCAAGACTGTAGTCTTATTACGAAATCACAATACCTAACACTTAATAATGTCATCAAAAACACAAATTTACACTTAAATTACTGGGTTTAATAATATCAAGACTGTAGATGCTTCTAATTTATACAACCATACGATAACATTATAAAAATATTTAACCAAGCTCTAGTGATATATTGTAGATATGTTTGATATGAAAAAGAAAAGTCTCGGTTATCTTTATAATATTGCTTCTCACAAACACAAGGAGTCAACATTTTCTTACTTTCAAGTTCCACCTGGCATCATATTTTATCAATTTCAGGCTTCCATCGCCATAGATACCATACCGATAAAAGGTAGATTTTATATTTTAACTTTTAATATTTATTTATTAGTCAAATAAGAATATTATATTTTTTTGAAATAAGAAATATACTAATGTATAAAACAATATGTATTTTATATTTAAAAATAATATAAATCAGTTAAAAGAATGCACATATCTAGTGAATAAAAGCATAAACCTCTGGGCACTGCTCACTAGTCTCTTCTCCTTCCTCCCCCAAGCTCTAGAAAGATGGGTGAAAACCTGGTTTCATATCAATCTACATGAATAACATATAAATTATCTTCTTCTTCAAGAAGATGATGACCCTTTTAGACTCACTTTACTGTGAAGAGAAGCACCAATGGGACGATGGTGAAGAAGAAGAAGAACCAGCGGGCAGCTACAGCTGTGTTGATAATTATCCAAACGACACACTCCTCGAACAAGAGCTATATTGGGAAGACCAGGAGTTATCATCTCTCATCTCCAAAGAAACCCACCAACACTTCGACGACAATGGCTGCCCCAGCCCTCCCGTCGTCAGCCGCCGTGAGGCGGTGGAGTGGATGTTGGGAGTTGTCTCGCATTACTCATTCACAGCTCTCACCGCCGTGCTGGCCGTCAACTATCTTGACAGGTTTTTCGATAGATTTGGAGGGTTAGAGAGCGAGAAGAAGCAGCAGCCATGGATGACCCAACTTGCTGCTGTTTCTTGTCTCTCTCTTGCGGCTAAAGTTGAAGAAACACGTGTCCCACTTCTTCTAGATCTTCAAGTACGTCTCTTTTTAAGCTTACTCGTGTTTTGTTCTATGTATCGGATCTTAACTCTATATCTTTTTCTTGTACTCAAGATGGAGGGAAGTAATTACGTTTTCGAAGCAAAAACAATTCAAAAGATGGAGATTCTGATACTTTCAACTCTTCAATGGAAGATGAACCCCGTGACTCCAATCTCATTCCTCGATTATATCACAAGAAGACTCGGATTAAAGAGTTATCTCTCTTCCGAATTCCTCAAACGATGCGAGTGTCTCCTTCTATGCTTACTTCCTGGTAACCATATTCTTCACCATTTGCAGTCTATCTACATCATGTAGGATTGGTTGAGAGTTTGGTACTTATTTTGGTGTTAAATAATTAATGTGTGAATTTTTGTATTAATGCAGATGGTAGGTTTAGGTCGTATCGTCCATCCGTGATAGCAACAGCAACGATGGTGCATGTAATCCACAGTGTAGAGCCATGTATCGGAAATGAATACCAATCTCAACTACTGGGCATTCTTGGCATAAATAAGGTCAACGACTTTAACTTTTCTAGAAAAGCACCGCCAAGAAGTGAAATTTATGTTGGTTTTTAAAATCATAAGCTGACACCAAAATATAAATCAGTCCAAATTAATTTCTTGAATGTTATTTGAATATTTTCTCATCGATCTTATTATTTTCTTTAAACAGGAAGACGTGGAGGATTGTTGGAAGCAAATCCAGGAGATAACATGTAGTAGAAATCAGGGTCGGCATTTTAATAAACGGAAGTTCGGGGCAGTACCCGGGAGCCCAGATGCTGTAATGGATCTGTCTTTTTGCTCCGATGGGTCATGGTCGGTGGAGAACCCATCGGTTCCATCGTCGCCGGAGGGAGGAATTAAGAAAAGCCGTAAGGGTGCAGTCTGAGCTGAGACAAGCTTTGTGTTTAAATGTTTATTTATTTTGATGTTAAATTGCCAACCATCTTTGCGATTAGTCCACATGATAGCCCCACCAAACTGTGACTTTGAAGTTGTGTGGTGAGTTTTGGAGGTAAAGATGGTCGGCATTTTATCCGGAAAAGATATCAAGAAAAATGAAATCGAAATTAGAGCAATGTCTTCTTTCATTCCCTTTGTAAAATTTAAAAAATGAACATATATGTTAAATGTCAATAAGAACCTTGTCATGGTCAAAATTTTCCATGCTCTTACCATTGGTTGTTTTCACAAAGAGTAGTCATAATTGTTAGTTTGAATTTTATTTTGGTTGCATATAAACAAGGTGCAACAATAATGAAACCCAAAATGTCATACGTTGGGCGTAAGAGGAGGTAGTTTTTGTTTAGCATGCCTTTACTCGTGGTAAAGAGAATGTTTCTAACGCCGGACCCTATTATGGATTCTTGTGCGAAAGAAAATCAAATTGAGGCATGATAAAAGCTTACTTCTTATGGATTATAGTTTGAAAATAAAAAAGGAAAATGATTTGATAAGGTAACATTGTTTTCGATTTGTTCACGTTTACTATTTAATTTTTTTTTCCGGCAGAATCATCAAACTTCTTGTTTTGTCATATATAGTCATTTTGACCTCTTAATCTAGGTTAGCCGGACATTTTGGTATTACGAGCTTTGATAATGTAACATTGTTATCGATTTGTACAATTTAAGTCCCTAATGTTTTTGTTTACATATAGCCTTTTTTTATGCATTTTTAAATATGGTTTTTATATACATTTTAATATACATATTTTAATATATACGTATTCTATTTACATAATATATAAATTTATATATGTTTTTTAATATATAACGTATGTAAAAATGTTTTTTTTATAGGTTTTGAAATATATATTTTCAAATACGTTTTGAAATATATGTTTTTAAATACATTTTTACGTGTATATAAATGACCGTATTTTAAGGATATAAATATATTTTTAAACATATAAATGCGCATACACACACTTCAAAAAGAATACGTAATTATACTTCCAAAACGTATTTAAAAACGTATATTTCAAAATACATTTGAAAGCAATGTTACACTATCAAGTCATTTTCCCAAAATCAAAATAAGACATCATAAAAAGTTACTTGTAAACAACTAGCACATTATTATTTTCTAAACATTCCATTATATTTTTAGAAGCAAATTCATCTACTATAAATTTCATAATCAATATTTCCAAAAAACTCATTCCCATTCGAAATTAAAGCAAAAAGTATAATATCTCTCAATATGGTGTAGATTGCATATAAGATTTAAAAGCTTTTAGTTTTTAAATACTTATTTTCATTAGTTTTTAAAAACTTATTTTCCTTGATGTAGTTCCAACAAAAACAATCAACAATATTATATTCTGTAGGTATATGTTTTTTTGCAGCTATTCTAGGTCGTTAAATAAATAGTCACCATCAATTTATGAGATATGACAATTTCGTAACATCTTTTCAATATTTTTGCAACTTGTCTTTAGATCATCAGTATTTATAGTGTCTTTAAGTTTTCTACTCTGAATAAGAAACCAAAAAGTTGTTTTTGTCAAACCTTGATCCATTGAACCAATAGTTTAATCAACCATGTAAACAAAATATATTTATTCTTGGGGTAAAAGTCCATGTACTAGTTTTGATGGCTCAAAGTCACTCTCGTCAAAATGACTCTTCATAATATTTTTTCTCAGCATATATCAAATCAATTCCTAAATCAAAAGTTATAGTTGTGGCATAATTCAAAGTCTTCTCAAACCATTCTCTCGATAATCTAAAAAAAATTCAATAAGTGCTCCTACACTACTCCCTGTGTCATCAATAAACATGGTTTCATATTATAGTTGCATGCTCATGTTATTTACTTTTGCCAAGATATGATACCATGTAACATAACATTTATAAAGATCTACCAAGTTCATACAAGCAACTTCACTTTTGATCTTTAAATATATATTATCATCACCAAGTTTATGCAGATCTTATACTATCTCAAGAGCGCTATTGCTTTTACACTTTCAATCGTACTTTTCTACCTTGTAATTTACAAAGATGCTAGATTAAGAGTCTTGGTAAAAGTATTTTATTTTGTTATCTAAATCGCATTTTATATTAACAATATATTTAAGAAACCATTTTTTGTTATTAATAAGTTGGCATGAGCATTTGGTCCTCGGAACCGAGCCCAAGGCCCAGAATCGAGGGATCAGACCCAACCTATGGAGCCGAGCATGCAAATCGGTCAGTACTCGGTCTACGTATAAACCTTCATTTGGTCTCCGGTAATCTCGGTCTCGGTCGGCTCGGGTAGTCGGGTTTCAAGTATGGAACCCTAGTAGAAGTACAAAAGTCAGATTTCTTTTTGAACCTCATTTGATACATATAGAGTAACTATATACACATCTCGGTTCGGTTCTTGACCCAAACCCGAACCCAACTCAATGCAATCGGTTCCTCTCGGTAATACCCAACCAATACCGAGTACACCATACCCGAACCGAGGGACCAAGTGGTCTTCTTCGTTCGGTCCTTGGTTCCTTCTTGACCCTAAACTCACTCTCGGAACCTCTCGGGTTCAGTCCGGGTCGTCTTGGTTCCAGACCCAAGCTAACCCCTTATTAATAAGATATTAATGAGATGGGTAGCATGCAATTATTCTATAATTAAATTTGTCATCTAATGTTTTAGTATTGTAATATTAATTTTTTTTATTAAGGGCCCTTACAATTGGAGACCACATGCGACCATATCATAGGCACACCCTACGGCCATTAGTGTTACACATGATTTCCCACATATGAGAAAAAGATATGTGTATTTGTAATGAAGCATATAAGAGGGGGTAAATAGATGCAATCAATAAAACAAATATGGGTAATAAAGAAAATACATGCAACACAACAAACAATAGACTTTATATTTTAGCATTCCTATGAATGATTAAATGGTCTACATGAGGTAGTTAGCATCAAGTTCCATAGTAAGATAGATAAATAAGTGATAATCTTGTGGGAACATTTTGCACAAAGAAGATATTACATTATGATTTAAGGAAAATGGCTTTGAGAATAACTCTTTGCTTAGAAAACGAGAAGGGTATTGTTAATGGTTATATTCCATGAACTAGATTCAATATACGACCAAAAAATATTGTTGTAACACCCCTCATCTGGACTTATTTGAAAAAGCCATTCAAAATAATCTTCTAAGTAGTTTAAACAATCATCGATATTTTAAAATCATAAGTAGCAGAATTTGGTCCTAAAAGATAAAATCCTTAACAAAATTTTAGTTTGTCAAGTCATAAGAGGGTATACAAGATGAAATAGAAACAATCGTTCAAACTAAAGATATTACATACAATTAAATCTAATACAAATTCTTCTAAAACATCAACAAACTATATCTTTTATGGATATTTCCTAACCTCAAACCTAGGTACATGTCAAAATATTGGTTAGGCTTGGGAAAGCCTAGTGAGTATACTCAGGGTCAACCCTTAGAGGGTAAGGGATGATGTTGGTCACCCAATCCCCAAATAAAATCCTAAAAACATTTTCAAAACATAAGTGATCTAATAAGATCAAAAGTTCATACTTCAATATCCATAATTCGATAACTAAGAGTTAGACCAAAACAATAATCATGAACTTTAAATAACCAATAAGTTAGAGATAAACAATATAAAAAATGATAAATGACAATAATCATAAAAAGCAAGTGATGCAATTCATATGATACTACTCTTACTCCCTAAGGCAATCTCAATATCCATGTCAGCATTGGCTATGTTTCGGGCATGTAGGTTAGCACGAAGCACAACACACAAGGCCATCTATATGAGCCTATAGGAATTCCACAAGGCTATACCTATGGACATATGTAGAAATGTAAGGCTATACTATTTAACTAGGTTCTAGGGAGCCACCATGAGAACCACACAAAGGCTATCATATTAAATTTATCTTACTTCCATTAGTATTGATTATTTAATACTTCATTACCATTATTATATTTTACTTTCTTACATACATACTTTATAACTCTTCAAGATTTTTATATGAAAATTCTTAAATAATTAGATAAAATCTAGAATTAAAACACATAGAATCCTAGTTGGCAAACTAAGCAATTACTCAAAAACATAAAAGAGGCTATACAAATACTTTCCAACATTTCCTTTGAAATCTCATCTTATCGCAACATTTCAAAATTTCAACTACGTTATTTAATCTTTTAATATAATTAAGTACAAAATCTATAATTAAAATTTACTTATACAATAACCTTAATTATAGGTTCTTTCTATGAAACCAAATTACTCTATGACTTACCAAGTTTTCATATAAGATTTATTCAATGATACTAACAAATTAACACTTGGAACCTAGATCATAAGGATAATTAAAACTATGTCTAAGAATTTCAGTTTTAATAATCAAATGTTAATTAGT
Organism: Cichorium intybus; assembly: GCA_023525715.1. NCBI lineage: Eukaryota > Viridiplantae > Streptophyta > Magnoliopsida > Asterales > Asteraceae > Cichorium > Cichorium intybus. The sequence goes on from CM042011.1 coordinate 81,181,843, forward strand.
TTCATAAGTAATTAATGTCATATACCTAGGATATGTCTTTCTTTCATAGGACATGCAACTATGGAATGTTAGGATTGAATCCTACGATTATGCTAACCATAATTCATTGCTTAAGCTCAAGGTTTAACTCTAAGCACTACTCTAAGTACTTAGTTCATTTAAACTAAAGGTATGATACTAAACTATAACATCCCTCACATAGGCTTAGATGAAAAAGTCATTCACAATAATCTTCAAAATCGTTTTGAACAATCATCAATCTTTTAAAATCATGAGTTTGTAAATTTAGTCCCAATAGGTAAAGTTTTTAACAAAAGTTCAATTTGTCAGGCCATATGTGCATGCATAAGATGAAACAGAAATAATAGTTTAAGTAAACATATTGCACACTATTAAACCTAATACAAAGTCTTTTAAAATATCCACAAGCTACATCTTCTATTTGTCTTCTCTAACCTCCAGCCTAAGTACATGTCAATATAATGGTTAGCTAGAGAACTCCTAGTGAGTATACCTGGGGTAAACTCTTAGAGGGAAAAGGATGATGACAGTCACCCACTCTTATGATAAAACTCCAAAACATTTTCAAATCATATGTGATCTAATAAGAACAACAACACACTTCAATATCCATAAACTAATAATTAAGAGTTAGACCAAAATAATAATCAATGACTTTAATAACCAATATGTTGGGGATAAACATCATAAACAATGGTTAATGTCAATAATCATAGACAAAGAAAGTGGTGCAATGCGTATGCAACTATTCCCAATCCCAAAGGAAATCTCTAAGTCTATTGGACCATTGGCTATCTTTTAGGCATATGTGAGGTTAATACAAAACCACACAAGGGTATCCATTTAGGCATATATGAATTACATAAGGCTATCCCTATGAGCATATGTTCAATTTCAAGGCTATCCCATTTAACTAGATTCTAAGGAGCCACCCTAAGAACCACACATAGAGCAGCAAACCACCTTGTGCAAGCGAGGCTTATCTAGAAAATAACTCACACAAATCTCACATTTTGTTTTTCAAGGTAAGTTTTCATTGATTGAAAAAAAATGCTTGTATTAGCCACGTAGCACATAAGAGTATATGTTATGAAAAAAATGCTTAATAATTAAAAATATTATGTATTAACTCACCTTAGTAATTCTAGCCTTCTTCTAACCACCTTGAATATTTTTCTAGTGTTGTATGAACACTTGTTGACCACCCATAATTGATTTTTAAACCATAAATATTGACTATAAATACTAATTGGGTCTAAAACCAACTTCTAACTCAAATGTTCAAACTCCAACCATTAACTAGTGTATAAGAGGTGGTATGGGCTATCATAATAATGTAAGTTCAATCGAATAAAATAAAATTTTGATTTGGAAGCGGTGTTTAAAATCGGTAGAGCTCAATTTTCCTTTGGAAAAACTCGGTGAAGTTCAGCCTAAGCTGAAAAAAAAACAACCAAATTATGATTTGGAAGTAGTGTCTAAAACCGGGAGAGCTCAATTTTCCTTTGGAAAAACTCGCTGAAGTTCAACCAAGTTGAAAAAAACAACCAAATTTTGATTGCATATGTTTTCCATTTAATTCCCATTGTTTCGGTATACATCCATAGCAAATCCTAAGGTCTCAAAGTTTTCCAACACACAAAGTACATCCTATTAAGTAACAAATAGCATTTACAAACATAATCACATAAGGATCAAAGTTGATATGATGATGATCTAAAGGTTTTGAAAGAACATAACATGATCTAGTTCATTAAGCCTTAAATGATCTTAAAACCTCTCAAAAGCCTTTAGTAACTCTAAGTTATCATCAAGTGTGTTTCAAGGTGACTTTTTAGATTTAGTCCACGGCATTCTAAAGAGTATTAATGGATCAAAACCTATTGCATATCACAACTAGAGTTTGAAATCTTCCATTGATTCATTAGATCAACATGAAACACCAACTAGATCAACAAGTTCCATTATCATCTAGTGATGGATTCTATAAACAATAAGATCAGAAGTATCCACAAAATTCGAATAAAGCTTAGAAATCAAGGTCCGCCATTAATGGAGTTTCAAGCTTCAAAAACTCATTCAAATTCAACCATTAAGCAATATAAGGATGTTTTGGGTATTGACAAGTCATCTAGTAAGTAGATATAGGTTAGAAACACCATAAAATCATCATATCTTATCAATGATTTTCGGGTTCACATCATCCTTCAAACCTTGGTTGCTAGTGGAAGAAGATGAAGGACAATCATTATCTCACAAGCTTCTAACCGATGTATTTGAAGTCAAATCTTCGAATGATATTCTACAAGCTCTTAATTCATCATCAATTCGCCATTATCAAACTTTCTATCACTCTAATTCTGTTTGGAAAAATGAAATATGGTAAAAGAGAACCAGGTCCATATCTTTTCCTAATTAACATATTAACCCTCAAATTCCTATTTATTCACTTTGACCGGTATTTGATTAGTCACTTATTCCAACTCCTAAATTCATAACTAAGTCCCCACTTTTTAAGGTCCTTAGGTTATTTCAAGTTTAACCTAATTGGAAATATTAATCCTTCAAAACATCTTTTCATCATTAAATCAAAAACTTATCCCATACTTGTTCCATTTGCAAGATTAATTAAACTATTCCATCATATTTAATTTATTAACATTTAGACCCTAACCTTATGTAATATAAGGTAAAATCCAAGTTTATAATAATTTTCACTTTTGGTCCCTCCTATATAATTTCTTTAAAATAATCTTGTAAACTTTTTCAAGATACATAATTACACTTGAACCTATAACTAATAGATATCATAACATTTAAGTCCTTAATCTTTTTCGACTAAATCTCATACGAAATTACACTTGAACCTATAACTAATAGATATCACAACCTTAAGTAAACCCCTTAAGGATGATTCTGTCCCCATAATTCCTATGAAGAACAAAATCTCATAACTTTTAAATTTAGGTTTACTTACGGTTAAATACAAACTTAATCAACAATAACCCGTTTATAATAAATGCTAAATGGTATTATTTTAACTTATCATTCCAATCTAAAACTTCACTTAAGGTCAACTATCTAGCATAAATTCTCCTTAAGTTCCCCATTTCTAAAATTGTAATACTTACATTTCCACAATACAGAAAGTTTTCATTAAAATCAAACATATGGACGATATTCTTAATAAAATTTCCAAAAACTTCACCTTTCTATATATACCCTTTATTCATAATCTGGATCTTTTCTAGATTCACCCATATGAAATCTATCTTAATGATTATATCAAATCCAGAAATAGACCAAGTTAGTTCTATTATAACAAGCATCATACGTTCCCTTAGTTCTCTTATATAGGCTACTTACTTTCTCATCAAGGTTTCACCTACCTGAAGGTAATTATCTACACCATCATTTCATAAGCCCAGTTTATTCCACTATTATAAGTCGTGTCTTAAGGGATTTTTTAATAGTCTAAACCACCCGGTCCGCAACAATTAAGCATGTACACAATACATTCGTAGATATAACAGTCACACACACACACACACATACATAACCCTAATTCCTTATTTTTAAACTAGGTACCTTACAGTCCACTAGTAGCGGTAAGTAAGGGTCGAACCAAGGAGTTCGTGGTTGGCACTGTGTGTCAAAATATGACCAATCTATAGTGTCACTCTATAGACAGTTTCTATTCATACACCCGATCTCGAAAGAACTCAAAAGCACAAAAGCCGAAAACTAATCTAATAGTCTACACTGAAGTGATAGATCACAACCAAACTAACCACACTACTCTGATCCCAAGATCAACTCAGAAAATCATATTCAAGGCAAATCAGAATTGATTAACCGAAGAACAATAAATAATACCGAAAACATAATTCGGGATAAAATAAAATCAATTATAACTTGCATTAAACCAAACCCTAATCAGAGCCAAATGCTTATGAAAACAAGAACCAATCCAGATCCACGTGGTCAATGGTGTTCTACAATCCAGAACACCTTGATCACACGTGTCAAACGAAAAACCGAAAATGATAAAAATAAAATCTAACCAAATATTGGATCTACTGCTAAAGCTACGAATTTTTGAGTTAAAGAAGCTTGAGTGTCTTTTAAAGGTGCAATCTTCGCTCACAAATCACAAACCGGGACCCTATATTTATAGTTGCGGATTTGGCCTATACGCGTCGCGGCATAGCCTTCTACGCGGCGCGGGTTATCCTTATCTACCGTTTCTTTGCATTTTGAATTTAAAATCTTCACCCGGTTACACAGCTCACCGCATCACGTCTCTCCTTGGGTACGCGGCGCGCGTGTTACTCCGACTAGAAGTCAGCATTGCTTCCAAACTTTGCCTAATTGTACACTTTTTTACCCTGTATTATCCATGAAACACAACAAAAGCCTTTAGCACTAAAAGTGAGTAATATCAGTCATATTGAAAGTATAATTCATCTAAATCCCGGCTCAATAACGACTATAATGCTTGACATTTCTAGGCGTTATCAAACACCCCACACTTGTGCCTTGCTTGTCCCCAAGCAAGTAGAGTTTTTAAGAACTTCTAACAAAGACCCAAACATTTTTTAATATCTTTAGTTTCAAAGTTTATTGTATTTGAAAAGTTAGATGAAAAATGATTTTTGGAAAATGTGACTAAAATACCCTTTGGGAATCAATACTTTCTAGAGAACCCTTGATTACAAATTTTCTGTTCACAACTGTGCAAACTTACTCATTCATATTCTAAAGGCCGTTAAGGAATTATCCATAACTTTCGATGTTGTTCGTGTAACGAGCTTTCGAAAACACTATAGCAGACCAGACGATCATAGGTAGTTAGGTGCATAAATGCCCTACGAGCCACCTTTTTCGATTTTACCGGCTCAAACAGCAAAGGCCATTGGTTGACACTTCCCTCCTGAATCCCAATCCTAAGATATTCCAAGTACAGAATTTTCTAACTTCCTAAACACTCAACTTATTTTAACTAAAACTAGCATGCTAACAATTAAACAATATTTCTTGAAAAATACCACAGTGCTATAATATTCAAAACCTATTTGTTTTTATGCTACAATTTCTTAAAAATTTTGAAAATTTCTAAAATTTTGAAAAATAAGACTTTTTCTTCAAAAATTCAAAAAAAATCTTTTCGACCGTCCCACCTCACACTTTAAACCGTACAACGTCCCCGTTGTACAAAATAAAATCAAAAAACAATGGAGAAAAAGAGTTACCCCTTAGGAATGGTGAATTGCTTGCCTCACAGGATCGTATCTAACAGGTTGCATTGTTTTGGTAAAGTTTTCAGGGAGTTGGAGCGGAGCAGTGAACATGCCAGCATAACACAATTGCGAGGGTACAGTGACCCCACACTTACGTTATGCAACTCCCTTAGTAGATTCCACAATTGGCTTGCAACAAACACTCAAACAAACATATTAAAATGAAATAAAAGCAAACAGACAACTAAAATGTAAATGTTTATAGACAATTTTTTCAAAATGAACAAAAATAAAAAGTACTATCAATCATCCTGATGTGTCCCAAAGGTGCCGGCACCATCATGCCCTGTTGCTGGAAATGGCGGTATCTGCTTAATACTGAGGTGTATCATAATCAAACGCTGAGTCTCCGTCATCCAATGTTGTTGAGCCTCCAACCTAGTGAACCTCGTATCAATATCTCGCAGTGCTGCCTAGATGTCTACATGTCACTGCTCTGTCTGTGGTGGTGGCTGGATTGGTGGTGCAACTCTCATCCTCCTCAGTAGTCTCTCCTCTGGCTTCTCAACCTGCGGCTTAGCTTCCTGGACTCCTGGGGCACGAACCGGAATCGTTGGTGCCATCTCATACTCGCCCGGCCTCATCATCCGAATCACTCACATAGCCTCCAAAAATAGCGCCTTGGCACGGCGCGACACATGTGGTTTCAACCCTCTGGTAATATCAAGGTCTAGGATGCCGTAAGACCTGGAAATCCTCGTAATGTAGTGGCCTCCTGTCATCGGAGCCAGTCCGAAGCCCTTTGGCCTTGTGTGTTAAGAAATACGCTAGCGTGTGTGGCAGATCGAAGAAGTGTGACGGGTCGGAGAGGATCCAAAGATAGAATACATCCTCACATGGCACGTTCTCGCCCCCCTTTCGATGGGAAAAAATCGACGAGATAATCCGGTGAAGGAGTCGGTGAAGTGGAGAACATAGCTGGCTCTCCTTGGCAGCCCCTCGTATGTATTTTAATCGTTAGACATATGAGCCCACACGACCTCATCAACATCTCGCTCAATCTGCTCCCGTATAAATGCCTCAATGAATGCAAGAAAATGTATACTCTCCATCTCTGCCTGGGTATGGATCCCTACACGTCGGGCAAACACACGTAACGTACATTATCGGCTTTGCCTGCCAAGTCTGAATGTGACAAGATGGCCAGTCGGATCATCCGATGCTGGATCATATCGACAAGTAGAGAAAAACTCGAGCATCAACTCACGATAAGAAATATCGTTTTCCTGCGCCATTAATCACTCCCAGCCTTGGAAAGTGAAAGGGAAGGTCCATCTGGGTGTGTCCAGGTGCGGTGCAAGAGTGGCTGAAGCTGCTCCCAGAGCCCAACCTCTGTCAAAACCTCTTGATCGAAGTGTAGTGTTGGCTCGACCACCAGAGTGTTGATATCTGATAGCCGAATACCCTCGTGTGCCCTTTAAAGCTGGTGGAAATCTCAGGAATGCATGCTCTGGGCGTATACTGGTCTAACTGGATTTGGATGAGCCATCTGCACAACTTTTTAAAAACTGTAAATAAATTGCAGAATTGGTACTGGTCCGCGACGCGTTCCTCTATGCACGAGACACGTCCTTATTCAACTGCCACGTCGCGAGTGCTCATGCCCCGTGTCGCGTCGAATGACTGAAGATGCTCAGATGTGATTTTTACCTGTTGCAATCCAACCAAAGCATGTACAGGGTTCCTAGAGGTCCAATTAAGCTCCCTAGGGTGTCAATTTTGCAAATGGAGCACACAGGGACTCGACATTGAGGAATTTCTAAGTTTTTCAAAAATCCCCTGTTTGATCCGATTCTAACTCTAATTTCACAATGAAACTCGAATAAACCTGTTTAAAGTGACATACCTTGGTAGTGGAACTGAATAAGTGCACAAAAATCACAAGAAAAGGTGGTTTGATCGATGCTCTGTTTAATACCCGCATCGCGTGTGTGTATGCAAAAAGTGACAAAGGTGATGGTTAAAACCCTTACGTCCTATCATAATCCGCGTCGCGGAGAGCACTTGACAACGACGCGCGCCCTTGTGGACAACCCCTGCGTATCGGGTTATCCAATTCCCCACGTCGTGTACCAAGCCTTCCCGCGACTAGTTTGTTTCCTTTTAATTATTATTTTCATAAAACAATAACTATTCTCTACTTAAAGACAAGAGTTGAATTTATTTATTAGCAATCATATTAATAATAAATATTCAATATGTGCCAACTTGCTTAAGGTGTGACCCTATAGGATCATAATTTAATGGCAAATATCATTCTAAAATGATTCCTGAGCATATAGATCAAAAACCTTCTTCTGTTGGAAACCTTTTACCATGAGTTGTGCTTTGTACCTCTTGCTCCCATCAACTTCATCCTTAACCCGAAACACCCACTTGTTTGACAATACCTTCTGCTTTGCTGGTAAATTGACAAGAAACCAAGTCTCATTCTTGTCAAGTGAGCGTATCTCATCCTCCATCGCCTTCTACCATTGTATGAAGTCTTTCATACTTAAGGCTTCATGATAAGATTTCAGTTCCCCATTCTCAGGTAGCAGTAGGTAATTTTCCAGTGTAGGGTAGCATATTGGAGGTCTTCTCTCTCTAGTTAATCTTCTCAGAATACTTGAATCTGCAGCTCCTAGTCAATTAGCTTCGGTTTGGTCTGAGGTGTTACCCTCCTCCTCAGTCTCATTCCCACTATCTTCCTTACTACTAGATGTTTTTTCATAAATCTCACTGCTTTCGGAGTCCCTAGCCGACTCTTCACCGGAAAGCTTCACGATATCATCTTCAGATAATCCTTCAAACTGCACTTGCTTTTTTGTTTCGGATGACTCGCTTCGGTCCTTAGTTTCTAAAAGAGCGTCTTTATACATGGCACTCTCATGAAAGTCATGTCTTGACTTCTGATAACCCTTCTACTCTGGCTATCCCAGCATCGGTAACCCATGTCATCCAAATTGTACCCAATAAAGAAGCATTTATTCGACTAAGCCTCTAAGTGGTTGAGGGAAATCTCGTGACCTTGCCATTCCTCTTCACGAATCTTGAATCCCAGGGGAACTGAGGGTTCTCGGTTGATTTGGTAGGCTACGGTATTCACGACATCTGTCCAAAACATCTTAGGTATTCTAGAATGTAGCCTTGTACTCTTCGCCCTTTCATTCAGTGTTCTATTCATCCTTTCCTCAACGCCATTCTACTAAGGGGTTTCAAGGACCGTCTTCAACATTCGGATCCCATGCTCAGCATAATAATCAACGATTCTATGTTGTTGTATTCTCCCCCATTGTCGAATTTCAGGCATTCGATTTGAGACCTCTAGTGGTCTCTATAGCAACTTTCCACTTCTTGATAGTAGCAAACACTTCCGATTTGTTCTTTCGGAAGTAAAGCCATACCTTCCTCTTTGTGTCATCCATGAAAGTAACATAGTAACGGGATCCTCCAACAAAAGAAACCGACGTTGGTTCGTTAACATCAGAATGCACAACTCGAGTTTCACCTTCATAGCTTGGCCCACTTTAGAGAAAGTGACTTTCTTCTGCTTACCAAATACGCAGGGATCACAAAATTCTATGGCAATTGTCGTTACATCTGGAATCTTACCCTTCGCAGCCAACATCTTCATCCCCTTTTCACTCATGTGGTTAAGTCTTAGTGCCACCGAGAGAGGCTTCTGATCTTTTTCTGTGGAGTGGATCTCATTCGAGGAATCTTCCACCATATACATGGATACTCGTTTCTGAACCTGAGCAACAACCAAGCTCTCGTTTGTTACTTTCAACTAATTGTTTCCAAAGTCAACCTTGTGCCCTTCACCATCCAATTGCCCAAATGATATCAGCATCCTCTTCAAGCCCGAAATGGGTTTGACATCCTTCAAAATCCACTTCTTTCCCAAGGATGTCCGAAGTGTAATATCTCCAACTCTGGTTATATCTCGACTCTTGTTATTTGCAAGTCTCACTCTACTATTCTAACACCTACAATTCTGCATTACATCTTTACTGTGACATGCGTGGAGGGATGCTCTTGAGTCCATTATCCAGTACTTTGAGGAACTCTCTACACAACAAATGAGTGTATCTTCAAAATCTTCAACAAGGTTCACTTCTTTCTTCACACTTGCGGATCTAGAAGGATTCATACACTAATTTCTAAAGTACGTACTCTCTTTGCAGTTCTAGCTGACAACATCTTTTCTACTCATGGATTGTCCCATTCTCTATGACTTTAATCTTCCTTTACCACCACCACCACCTCGGTTTGGTCTTATTCCTCTCTCCTCAGTAACCAATGCACTATGGAAACACTCACCAACATTTCTCTTCCGGATATCTTCCCTAAGGATTAAATCTCGGATGCCTTCAAATATGAGTTTTCCAAATCCAGATAACATCAAGGCTTGGACTTCATCATCAAAACCGATATCAACCTCAATATGATGGAAATGAACTCATTAATATGATCTGCCACAGAACCTCCTTCCTTCATCTTCATATTCATAAGTTGTCGAATAAGAAAAACCTTGTTTGCAACTAAAGGTTTTTCATACATGTTGGACACTGCTTTGAGTAGGTAAAACGTGGTTATTTCATTGATGATGTTGTAAGCAACAAATTTAGAAAATGAAAACCTAACAACACCCAGGGCCTACCGATCCAACAATTCACACTCCTCCTACGACATATTCTCTGGTTTTCCTCTGGTCAACGGGAGATGGACCATTTTCTGGGAAAGATAATCTTCTATCTACATTTTCCATAATCCAAAATCAAGGCTATCTAACTTGTCGATCTTGATCTTCCCTTCTTCAGTCATAGCACTGATGCCAGTTTGTTGGGTGCAACAAGAGAGAACGATAAACGTCAAACATCTCAAGATCAAGAACTGCCAAACAGACCTTCTACAAGAATGCATAATACCACAAATCGTTATAGAAAGAAATACCAGGACAAACACAACAAGTAAGATCAACACATAGAATTAAAGTGGTTCACTCGATCGTTACATCAAGCTACGTCTACTGTGGAACTAGAGAGATTTTATTCCTTGAGATGAATGTTAAATAATGCTATACAAAACTACAATATTTACTCCACTGTCTTCTCAATCTGACTGATGTTCTTCACACACACACACGCACGCGCACACACACACACACACACACACACACACACACACACATATATATATATATATATATATATATATATATATATATATATATATATATATATATATATATATATATATATATATATATATATATATATATATATATATATATATTGTTACAACTAATATCGATTTATATACTGGGCGATGAGATCTGAGAAATGATGACAAATCTTCTAGCTTCTTGTTTTCTATAATAAGTGAGCTGATGGGACAAATCATAGAATATGTTGGGCTGACCAACTTTCTGACAGCAACAGAAATGGGAACATGTGCAAGGGACACTTTAACTACTGAGGTAGTTTATCCTTTTATCAACATCTCAACTCTCCATATCTGATCTATATGGAGATTCAACTACATAGTCCAGACCAGAGCACGGCTGCTTCCTCGGTCCTGTTGACTTTGCTCCACACCTCGTATCTGAGGCGAAGAGCATACCTCAGACGATAATATTGATATTGTCGAGAGTGCATTGGTTGTCTCGCCGTGGTTACTAGTTGCTCCGGACCATTCATCTGATTCGACTGCAATGTCTTTATTGGTTTGGATTAGACTCCACAAACTCAACACTTCACAACGCCACATTCTTGTTGATAATTACCTTCGATTCGAATACCATCAATTGAAGTAGCACCTAAAGATACCTACAAAACGACTTTCTGAACCATTGATGGCTATTATGAGTTCCCAGTTACATGCCCTTTAACTCCACATCTACCTTTTAGTCGGCTATAAGTTATGTTTTTCATATTTTATTATGCAAATTTGTTATCGTATTATTTTATGAAATTCTTGTCAATAACCAAAGTTTGGAATAAAAATACCAACATCTCTCCTATATAGTCAATTTGCTTAAAAAATTCATTCCACGCTACCAAAGTACACATTCACGACCACCAAAATTCACTTTCAAGACTTAATCCCGCTAAAGGCATTTATATAGATCCATAGAAACTTATAGCTACCAAATTATGGACATCTGTAACACCCGGTTTCTCAATTTAAGGGATACACCAATTACATTAATCAAACAATATACTATTAGTGGTGTAACCTCAAAAGAGCAACAAGTTTACAAAGTTATATCAAAAGCATAGTTTAAGTATTTACTTATATACAAACAAGTTTCATACTAGTTTACTCAAAACCGGATTTTTACAAAAGACATAGTCCAACACAAGAAAATAAGTAAGTCTAAGTCCAAAGTCGATATCCCATCCAGCTAACCCTCCGTGATGCGTTTCCCATGATCTGTACTTCCAGAACCTAACACAATTAACATTAACAAACAAATTATGAGCTTTGAAAGCTCTGTGAGTAATTAAAGTCTAACTGGACAGCAAGTGCCCAACATTTCTTTTAAAATTTACTCAATAAACCATCTTGATCCTTAATTTATACTCATAAAGAGGTTTATTACTCCAAACACTCATAATTGGTATTCTCAACCAATTTCAAAACAACTCATATCACGCTTCTTCTGCAATAACATCAATACAAATCATGTAATTCATCTGTTAATAACTACTCACCTGTTGTAGTATCGGTATGTGGAACTCCTGCACCTCGTGTATGCTCCTGCCTAGCCTTAGCTGTAGCATAACAACTCATTTTCATTACTTAAATGAAAAACAATCTTAACTACACTCAATATTCATCACAATCAAGGAACTTGTATCATTTAAGCAAGTTATAATCAAAGGATAGCAATAATATCAAAGTTGTAGTTTTCAATTTCATCATTTAACCACATGTAACCCTAGAAATGCAACAATCAACATTTCTTTAGCTTGGGTCTCGAATTAGAACTCACTTATACTAACTAATTCAAACAATTTCACTCTAACTCTAGCTAATTGCAGGTGGTTCATCAAAACCACGAGATACCATCTCAATTTCAAAGATTCAACCGTCAAAACAAGATAAAAAATCAAAGAGGTTTACCTTTCAAGTTCAAAGAACTAATCTCTAGCTTCAATTCGTGATCAATAAGCCTTAATCTCGACTTAGAAGGGTTAGAATCGCTTTTCTAGGGTTTTGGGAGTGTTTTGGTCGAAGTAGAAATAACCCAAAATGAAAAGAAATCGTGTTTTAAAACAGATCTGTGCCGATTACACGACCCGTGTTAAAATTACATGGCCCGTGTAATTTACGGCATGAAACTTAGATTTGGTCTGCAGAACTACACGACCCGTGTAGTTATTACACGACCCGTGCTGCACACTTTACACGACCGTGTTAAATGTTACACGACCCGTGTAAATCACGGTATGCAATTGAGTTTTAGTCTCCAGGTTTACACGACCCGTGTCCATATTACACGACCCGTGTAATCCACTGTATGCTCAAAACATTCACAAGGAACTCCTACACGACCCGTGTAACTCCTACACGACCCGTGTAACTCCTTTTTAGCATTTTCAACCTCAAACTTCTACCAAATGGAAATTTTAACTATCAAACTTATGCAATAATCTAACAAATCTTTAATTGCACCAATATTAACTCAAAATCTCAAAATTTTAATAATACGATATTACAAGTACTTACCCCCTTCAAAAGATTCCGTCCTCGGAATCTCCTAAAATAAAAAGGGATATTTTGTTCGCATTTCCTCTTCAGCTTCCCAAGTGACATCAGATCCTCTATGATGTCGCCATTGCACTTTCACTAATCCCACTTCTTTGTTTCGTAATTTCTTAACTTTCTTTTCTAGAATTTGCTCTGGCATCTCTTGATATCTTAATTTCTCATCTAGTTGAACTTCAGCTAAAGGTACTCGGGTGGATTTATTATGTAATGTTTTTCTGAGATGTGATACATGGAACACATTATGGATACCCCGTAGTTCATCTGGAAGTTCAAGTTTATACGCGACTGCTCCAACTCTCTCTAAGATTTGGAAAGGTCCGATAAAGCGTGGGCTCAATTTACCTCTCTTGCCAAATCGAATTATTCCTTTCCATGGGGACACTTTTAACATTACCATGTCTCCAACATTAAACTCTAACAGCTTTCTTCTTCTATCTGCATATTGCTTTTGGCGGTTTTGGGCTACCTGCATATGCTCACGAATGCTTTGTATTTTCTCTTCAGTTTCAGCTACAATTTCCGGTCCCGCCAATGGTTTCTCTCCCATCTCTGTCCAGCAAGTTGGTGTTCGGCACGGTGCACCATATAAAGCTTCAAAAGGTGCCATCTGAATACTGGAGTGATAAGTGTTGTTATAGGCAAACTCTACCAAAGGCAGATGATCTTCCCAACTGCCTCTAAAATCAATGATGCAGGCTCGTAACATATCTTCAAGTGTTTGTATAGTTCTTTCCGACTGTCCATCCGTCTGGGGATGATACGCAGTACTCAATAAAGCTTTTGTACCAAAATGCTTTTGGAAACTCTGCCAGAAATGTGAATTGAAACGACTATCTCTATCAGAAATTATTGAAGTTGGCACTCCATGTCGTTTCACTACTTCTCTCGTATAAATCTCAGCTAGCTTTGATACTTGGAAATCTTCTCGGATTGGAATGAAATGAGCAGATTTTGTTAACCTGTCAACAATCACCCAAATTGAATCATATCCTCGTGGAGTTCGAGGCAGCTTTGTGATGAAATCCATAGTGATTTCATCCCATTTCTTCTTTGGTACCGGTAATGGTTGCACTGCTCCATAAGGCTTCTGATGATTAGCTTTTACCTGAAGACATGTCAAACAGTTCTCTACAAATCGTCCCACATCTCGCTTCATACCCGGCCACCAATAGTAGGGTTTTAAGGTATAATACATTCGTGTACTACCAGGATGAACCGAATACCTAGTACAGTGAGCATCCTCTAGCAATAATTGTCTCGCCTCGCCATGTCTCGGAACCCAAACTCGCCCTTGGAAAGTCTTGATCCCTTGTGCATTTTCCACAAGTTTCTCTACATAACCAATCATCCTCTCTCTTTTCAAGTCATTAGCTTCGACTTGACATCTACGTATCACCTCCGGTAATCTACTCACAATCCCCATTCGAGCCGATACGACTCGAATAGGCTGCTCCTTACGGCTTAATGCATCCGCCACCACATTAGCTTTACCAGGATGGTAAAGTATTTCACAATCATAATCTTTTAGTAGATCCATCCACCGTACTTGCCTCATGTTTAACTCTTTCTGATCAAACAGGTATTTCAGACTTTTATGATCCGTATAGATCTGAAATCGCACTCCATAAAGATAATGTCGCCAGATCTTTAATGCAAAAATTACTGCCGCCAATTCTAAATCATGTACTGGGTAAGCTTTTTCATGTGGTTTCAGTTGTCGAGAGGCATACGCTATCACTCGTCCTTTTTGCATCAACACGCATCCAAGACCACTTAAGGATGCATCGCTGTAAAGAACGAAATCCTCCCCTCCTTGTGGTAAAGCTAACACTGGAGCCTTGCATAAGCTATCTCGTAGTTGTTCAAAGGCTGATTGTTGTGCCTCAGTCCAACTAAATTTCTCCATCTTCTTGGTCAATTTGGTTAAGGGCATAGCTATACGAGAAAAGTTTTCTACAAATCGTCGATAATAGCCTGCTAACCCCAAGAAACTACGAACCTCCATTGGACTCTTTGGCGGCTCCCAACTCATTACGGCTTCGATCTTTGCTGGATCTACCTTTATACCGTCTTCATTTATCACATGGCCAAGAAATTGTATTTCCCGTAACCAGAACTCGCATTTTGAAAATTTTGCATACAATTTCTCGTCTCGAAGAAGATCTAGTACTTGTTGCAAATGAAATCTGTGCTCATCTCGACTCTTTGAATAAATCAGGATGTCGTCGATAAATACAATTACGAATTTATCAAGAAAAGGACGACAAACCCGATTCATCAGATCCATAAATACAGCAGGAGCATTAGTCAAACCGAACGGCATGACTAAGAACTCGTAATGGCCATACCTCGTACGAAAAGCTGTCTTCGGAATATCAGCTTCTTGTACTCTCAATTGATGATAGCCGGATCTCAAATCAATCTTTGAAAAATACGTGGCCCCATGCAGTTGATCAAATAAGTCATCGATCCTCGGCAACGGGTAACGATTCTTTATAGTGATTTTGTTGAGCTCCCGATAATCTATACACATTCTCATCGATCCATCTTTCTTTTTCACAAAGAGTATAGGCGCACCCCACGGAGACGAACTCGGACGTATAAACCCAAGTTCCAATAACTCTTGTAATTGTCTCTTTAATTCTTCCATCTCAGATGGTGCTAATCGATAAGGTGGTCGAGCTACCGGCTTCGCCCCCGGTATGACATCGATCACAAATTCCACTTGTCTACTTGGTGGTACGCCTGGAAGAGTTTCGGGAAATACATCGGGATAATCACAAACTACCTCTACTTCTTCTACTTTGGAATGTTTTGACTCGGCACTAATCACATGTGCCATAATCAATTCACCCCCTCTTTCTATATATCTTCTAGCCGTGGCAAGTGACACTATCGGTACTTTTCGGGAACGTCGTTCACCTCGTATCAACATTCGGGAACCACTCGGTGTCTTTATGGAAAGTGTTTTCTCATGACAATCCATTTGACCCCTATTATCATCCATCCAATCCATCCCGACTATTACATCAAACTCATGATTAGTGATCGGCTTCAGATCTATAGGGTACGCAATCCCATAGATTTCAAGCTGACACTGTTTATAATGACTCTTTACAAAAACACATCTACCATCTGCTACATCTACTATTATTTTCTCATATAATTCAACTAATGGATTATCTAGTTTAGAAGCAAAAGACTCTGATATAAAAGACACAGATGCACCTGAATCAAAAAGTACTCTTGCTTGAAAAGAGTTCAAGCTAAAGATACCTGTGATAACATCGGTCCGATCTCTAGCCTCGTCAACAGTTAATTGAAAAGCTCGCGTTTTCACATGACCACCACCCCTATCTCTTCGATCATCTCGATCTCGACCTCCTCCTTGACCAGTCTTCTGAAAATCTCTTTGTGGCTCAGATTTCATCTTTGGGCAATTTGGACGAATATGCCCGCTCTCCCCACAATTGAAACAAACAGGGCGACTCTCGGTACACTGGCGAGCCATATGTCCCGTCTTTCCACACTGGAAACAAACTGATGGAAGGTTTCGGGAATCACATTCTCCCATGTGTTTTCGCCTACACTTTTTACACCATTTCTCTTCATTCTTCTTGGTTTCACCACGGACTTGAGGACCCGTGGTAATGGATCTCTGAGGAGTATCTATAGCTTTACCCTCCCACTTTCTCTTAAATCCTCCAACTTCTCTTTCAGTTCTTCTCTCCTCCTCTTGTCTTTGCAACTCCCTTTCTCTCGATCTCGCTGCTTCGGCAACCTGTTGAAAGGTAGTATATCTGGAACTCGGCAAGAACTCTCGGATCTGGGTTTTTAAACCCCACAAGTAACGATCCATCTTACGCTCCTCGGTATCAACTTGATGTTGTGCAAATCTTGCCTTTTCATTGAAATCCAGTGTGTATTGTTGCACTGTTCTCGACCCCTGTTGTAACTTCAAAAACTCTTCCTCTATTCCCTTCATAGCATTATTGGAACAATAATATTCAGTGAACTTTAACTTGAATTGTTCCCAGCTCAGTGTATACGCCAAACTCTCTCCTATCTCCATACACAGATTCTCCCACCAGAACTGTGCATCTTCTTTTAATAAGTTTGTTGCGAACTCTACTTTATCTACCTCGTCGCATTTACTGGTACGAAACATCTTTTCAACATGTGTTAACCAATTCTTGGCTGCTATGGGATCATCTTTCCCATAGAAATCGTATGGCTTGCACTTCTGGAAAACATCATAAGTACACTTCCTTATCTTCTCAGATATTTTAGCTCTGCCCGCTTCAGTATAGACCTTTTCACGATCCTCCCTGTGCTCAGGTTGAACCGGTGGTTGTCCCGAAGAACCTCCAGTTGCAGTCTCCGTCTGGGGCCTCAAATAAGTGGGTAGAAATTCTTTAAGTGCTTTGGCTACCTCAGCAGCAATCATAGCTTGCATATTACTCTGTGTCTCGGGAGGTCGCTCTCCCTCGGGTTGATGCTCTTTACCCGATTCTCGTGATCCCGATTTATCTCTTGATGGATCACCTCGCTCTTTTTCTTTTCCAGCACTCATTTTAACTGAAAAAGAAAATTAACTCATTTAGTATTCACCACCATAATACTCAATATGGTGTGTAATCAACTCAATTGTATATCACTATAATACTCAATATAGTGTATAATCAACTCAATTGTATAGCACTATAATACTCAATATAGTGTATAATCAACTCAATTGTATAGCACTATAATACTCAATATAGTGTATAATCAACTCAATTGTATAGCACTATAATACTCAATATAGTGTATAATCAACTCAATTGTATAGCACTATAATACTCAATATAGTGTATAATCAACTCAATTGTACCACACCGCAGAGGATAGCTACTCGGGACTCTTTGGGACTTTTCAATCACATTGGTTTAAGTCTAAACCCATCTCAAGGTTTAATTCCCTTAAACCAAGGCTCTGATACCAACTTGTAACACCCGGTTTCTCAATTTAAGGGATACACCAATTACATTAATCAAACAATATACTATTAGTGGTGTAACCTCAAAAGAGCAACAAGTTTACAAAGTTATATCAAAAGCATAGTTTAAGTATTTACTTATATACAAACAAGTTTCATACTAGTTTACTCAAAACCGGATTTTTACAAAAGACATAGTCCAACACAAGAAAATAAGTAAGTCCAAGTCCAAAGTCCATATCCCATCCAGCTAACCCTCCGTGATGCGTTTCCCACGATCTGTACTTCCAGAACCTAACACAATTAACATTAACAAACAAATTATGAGCTTTGAAAGCTCTGTGAGTAATTAAAGTCTAACTGGACAGCAAGTGCCCAACATTTCTTTTAAAATTTACTCAATAAACCATCTTGATCCTTAATTTATACTCATAAAGAGGTTTATTACTCCAAACACTCATAATTGGTATTCTCAACCAATTTCAAAACAACTCATATCACGCTTCTTCTGCAATAACATCAATACAAATCATGTAATTCATCTGTTAATAACTACTCACCTGTTGTAGTATCGGTATGTGGAACTCCTGCACCTCGTGTATGCTCCTGCCTAGCCTTAGCTATAGCATAACAACTCATTTTCATTACTTAAATGAAAAACAATCTTAACTACACTCAATATTCATCACAATCAAGGAACTTGTATCATTTAAGCAAGTTATAATCAAAGGATAGCAATAATATCAAAGTTGTAGCTTTCAATTTCATCATTTAACCACATGTAACCCTAGAAATGCAACAATCAACATTTCTTTAGCTTGGGTCTCGAATTAGAACTCACTTATACTAACTAATTCAAACAATTTCACTCTAACTCTAGCTAATTGCAGGTGGTTCATCAAAACCACGAGATACCATCTCAATTTCAAAGATTCAACCGTCAAAACAAGATAAAAAATCAAAGAGGTTTACCTTTCAAGTTCAAAGAACTAATCTCTAGCTTCAATTCGTGATCAATAAGCCTTAATCTCGACTTAGAAGGGTTAGAATCGCTTTTCTAGGGTTTTGGGAGTGTTTTGGTCGAAGTAGAAATAACCCAAAATGAAAAGAAATCGTGTTTTAAAACAGATCTGTGCCGATTACACGACCCGTGTTAAAATTACACGGCCCGTGTAATTTACGGCATGAAACTTAGATTTGGTCTGCAGAACTACACGACCCGTGTAGTTATTACACGACCCGTGCTGCACACTTTACACGACCGTGTTAAATGTTACACGACCCGTGTAAATCACGGTATGCAATTGAGTTTTAGTCTCCAGGTTTACACGACCCGTGTCCATATTACACGACCCGTGTAATCCACTGTATGCTCAAAACATTCACAAGGAACTCCTACACGACCCGTGTAACTCCTTTTTAGCATTTTCAACCTCAAACTTCTACCAAATGGAAATTTTAACTATCAAACTTATGCAATAATCTAACAAATCTTTAATTGCACCAATATTAACTCAAAATCTCAAAATTTTAATAATACGGTATTACAACATCGTCGGTTTCTTTCACTACTTTAAAGGTGTCTCTGCCTTACATGATATTACTGCGAGATCATCTGCCACTCGACAATATTTCTTTACCTCTTATTAGTGTTCTCAAAGGATCCATGTTTTAATGATCCTCACAAGCTAAACAAGGTTTTAATAACTTCAAATTAGCAATGGAGACATTAGTCATCTAACTCTTATAGGATTTACCAAACCCTTCAATATTACTACATATGCCTTAGGTTATGTAATATGCGTTGCTCTGTATCAAAATGATTTCCCAGTTGATTTCTTTAGTATGAAGATATATACCGAAATGGAAAGTCCTTCAACCTACGTTTTTGAACTTTAAATAATAATCGAAGTTGTAATGAAATAACATCGATACCTTTTTAACCTCAAATTTCATTTCTTTGACAATTTACATAGTTTGAACACTTTGTTATTAGTTAAGTTATTCCAACTCCTAAACTAAACAAATTAGTTACTAAATTCTTGGGATATAATTTTCAATTGAACTACAATCTGATTAAAGAAAATCAAGTGGTTGCGATTGATGCCAAATTAAGTTTATTTTTTTATTAGTCGTATCAACATCTCGTGGATGGCCAAAATCCATAATTTTTGTTCCACCAATCTCAATAGTTTCTCCTTTTATCAACATCTCGACTCTCCATATATGACCTATGTGGAGTTTCAACTACAAAGTCCGGACCAGAGCACGGCTGCTTCCTCGGTCCTGCTGACTTCGCTTCACACCTCCTATTCAAGGCGAAGAGCATACCTCGGACGATAATATTGATCTTGTCGGGAGCGCATTAGCTGTCTCGCATTGGTTACTAGTTGCTCCGGACCATTCATCTGATTCGACCGCAATGTCTTCATTAGTTTGGATTAGAGTCCACATACTCAACACTTCACAACGCCACGTTCTTGTTGAAAATTACCTTCGATTCGAATACCAAACCCTTCAATATTACTATAAATGCCTTAGGTTATGTTGTATGCGTTGCTCTTTATCAAAATGATTTCCTAGTTGATTTCTTTAGTATTAAGATATCTGCCGAAATGGAAAGTCCTTCAACCTATGTTTTTGAACTTTAAACCATAATCGAAGTTGTAATGAAATAACATCGATACCTTTTTAACCTCGAATTTCATTTCTTTGACAATTTACATAGTTTGAACACTTTCTTAGTTAAGTTATTCCAACTCCTAAACTAAACAAGTGAGTTACTAAATTCTTAGGATATAATTTTCAATTGAACTACAATCTAATTAAAGAAAATTAAGTGGTTGCACTTGATGCAAAATTAAGTTTTATGGTTTTATTGATCATATCGACACCCACAACCTCGTGGATGGCGAAAATCCATGAATCCTGTTCCACCGAGTGTTTTTGTGATGTACTTATTTATAGTTTCAAACATATAGTTTTTGCAACAATCCATAGTAATTTCAAACATATAGTTTTTGTGATGTACTTATTTATTTTGGTATTCTACTCCTAATTCCCAATTTTCATGCACTTCAAACAAAACTTTTGTGGGACTTTATCTCAAGTCCAATCAAAGGTCCTTCACGCATAACCACGACTGTCAAAAGGCTCTCTTCTATTCTTTTGGTCCCACCCTAAATTCGACGTTTTAGAATTTGTGAAAAGTTGTTCCGTTAGTCAACAAGTTATGTACCAGAATGATAAACCATACAAATTGCTTTAGACACTATCGTTTCTATCGAGTGTTTTGGAGAAATCTCCATGGATTTTATTATCATCTTCCCACGTCTAACAATAAAATCTCCATATGAGTAATCATTGACTGGTTAACTAAATTTGCTTCGTTTTTGGCACTGCCAACAAAGTACACTGCTGCCTCCCCCACAACACTTTTTTACATGACCTTTACCAGTTACAATAGCTCCTTAAATTAATCATGACGGATCGAGATTGGTCTACTTTATGTGAGTGAATAGACTAAGACACAATCGTTTCTATCAGTGGCTTTTTGAGAGAATTATTCGACTAATTTGCCACAGGTCTACTATACCCGAGTGCTTATTACCCACAAATAAATAGCCGAACAGAGGTAGTCAAGAATTAACTTCAATGTTATTTATGATCCTTTGTCATCGAAACCCGTAATTTGTGGTCTTTGTACCTTTATCTTGTAGAATTCTGGTATGACAAAGCAACAACCCTTCTATCAAGATGACCCCTATGGAAGCGCTTTATGGTCAGGCTGTCTCCACAATCCATGATTATGTTATAGGTGGCTCAACAAGTGCTTTTATTGACATGTCTATAGTCGAATATCATCATATCATTTCTCTACTTAAAATTTCAATTTTCGGATCTTGCAAGAAGATGGCAGTGGAGATCAATAAATACATGTTTAACAAACACTTTGACATCAGTAAATTAGTTTTTCTCCGTTGATGTGACTACCAAAAAATTCCACTTGCAAAACGTGACGACCAAAAACTTATCAAACGATTTTATGATCCTTTCAAAGTCCTCTAGAAAATTGGTAATGTGGCTTATTGACTATAACTGCGTATGGGATCTCACATACACAACATTTTCATGTTTCATTACTCCATGAAAGTCTTGAGAATAAAACTCTTTCTTGTTTAGAACAGATTGCATAACTCAAACAATAAAAACAAGTATAATGTGGAATAATAAATATTGAATATGTAACAATAATAGTTCAAAGTAAAAACAATAGAGAGAAATATATCGATGTATTAATCATGTCATATGGAAAATGCATACATTGAAATGATGCATAACGTCCATTATATGAAAGGGAGCTGATCCGTACACAACAGTTTTTTGTCATACACAACAATATCATGTTTTTTTATGCATATTGTACAACCCATGTAAAGCATGAATTGTTGTGTACGGCAAAAAACTGTTGTGTACGGATCAGCTCCCTATATGAAAAGTTACTAGCATGTACAATGCAAACTATAGTAAGGAAAGACCATACTTAGGTAACTAATCATAAAACAATAGAATAGTATACTGACATGATATTACACAATCTTTACATTAAATGATCTAAGATCAGTAGCTACATATTAGCTCCTGATAAGTTTCCCTTGGGTAGACATACTCAAATACTTTTCTCCAAACTTCTCATTCTACAACCAAGCTTAATCTCTGGTACACACCCTTGACTGTCGAACTTCACCAACTACTGAACAGTCTTGACTGTTGAAGCATCTGAAGCTAATTTGCTGGGGTTGCGGGGGTCACTTTATAGTAACACTTTTGATCTCATTCCGCCTCATTACTACGAGTCAGACATGTCACTTTTTCGGCACAAGGTGGAACTAGATCATTACACTACAATTGTCGGGAAAACAATAGTCTTAATCCATTAAATAAACCACGACTTAAATGAAGCCAACAAGTTGGGGCTAGCCTACTTGGCTAACAAGGTGATTACTAACAAGGAGGTCATGGGTTCAAACCCTGGCACTAACATAACAATGAGTAGTTTAAGAGTAGGAGTAGGATAGATTTGCCGTTCAAAAAAAAAAAAAAAAAAAAAACTAACTTAAATGAAGCCACATATGAGAACGCTAAGCCACATACGAGGTCAGTTCCCATGAGAAAGACATTGTTACCACACATCTTCCATCCCTACTAGCCCAACCTACAAAGCAGGTAGGTCTACTAT
This sequence comes from Cichorium intybus, assembly GCA_023525715.1. NCBI lineage: Eukaryota > Viridiplantae > Streptophyta > Magnoliopsida > Asterales > Asteraceae > Cichorium > Cichorium intybus. The sequence goes on from CM042011.1 coordinate 81,205,142, forward strand.
AAAATCACTTAAGGACTCAACTTTCCACGTCGTATTTGTATGGATCCAATTTGGATCCATATTAGTTAAACATATCAAAATCTAATACCCAAGATTTACTTTAAATATCATTTGTATCTGATTTTAAATTACTCTTATAAATTTAGTCCGAAACTTATAGAATTTGGACCATCTTTTTTATTTTTACAATTTTAGCCCGACTTCTAATACTTTTATGAATTTTGTTTTTCTCCAAATTGTTTTACAACATTTTTTCTAATTTTTTTAAAACCAATTTTTTAAACTCTTTTTCTAATTTTTTTATTTTACTAACCGAATTGAAACTATTTTACAAAATAACTAATTTTATAGAATTATTTTTTCCTTTTTTATATCTGTTTTTTATGTATGTTTTTAAAGATTTTGTGTTTTAATTTTACCATTGTTTTTTACATGCTTTTAACCCTTTCAATCTATATAAATATTGTTCATAAACCCCGTAGCAACGCACAATGTATTACCCGGCTCGTAGTTAGTAACAAAAATCAAGTAAAACACTTTGATTTAGAATAAGCAGTAAATTATGCAATGGACGAGTGTTTGAAGGAGAAGCACACTTGTCGGCCACCGCAAAATATTGGGTGTTGGATTTTCCATCACAAGACTAAGGCCATGTTTGACAACATCTATTCAATTAAGATCTGAATTAGACAGAGCTCTTTAGTAGAAAGAGGCTCTGAAAATTTTGCCTCTTAACTCAAAAGTTATTGTTTGGTTAAAACATCTGAATAGATATACAAATGACGATTTTACCCTTCAAATTCAACACGAAGAAAAACAACGATTTCAGCAACAAACTGAGAAGAAAATGACCGATTTCAACAACAAATCGAGAAGTTTCTGTTGCGAGGAAGATAAAAGCTGGAAGTTTCTGATTTCAACAACGATTTCAGCAATAAACGTTTCTGATTTCAACATACCGAGCAATTTAGGGCATAAAAGACGGCAAGTAGATGGAGGGCATAAATGATGGCAGGAAGATGGAGGCGACAGGAGAAGTTTCTGATGCGAGGAAGCTTACCGGCGGAGATCTTTATCTCATCTTTTCTATTATATATTTCTCTGCTTGTATGGTTTGTTTTTTTTGCAGGATGTTTGCTTTTTATGTTTCTATTATGTTCTCTGGTTCCAAAACCTGTTTTGTTTCCTAGTATTGCCTTGTTGACCATTGGGGCCTGTCCCAATAGGTCTTTTTGTTGTTTATTTGGTGGGGAGTCCCCAGCCTTAAATTGTATTTATTTTTTTTATTAATAAAATTTGCCAGATGTATCGTCCTCTTTACCAAAAAAAAAAACATACCGAAAATTGAATGCAGCAAGTCGGAATTAGAGTCGTAGGAAAGAGAAGAACACCACGTTTTCTTCTTTGTAACTCGATTTCAGCAAGAAAATCACCGACTTTACATCTGAGAACAAAGGTCCTTTAGGGCAAAATGGAGTACAGCAGCGGCGGCGGAGAAGAGCACAGCAGCGGCGACCGGGAAAGCAGACGGGATGAGTATGCCGGAGAAGAGAAGAGAGTTGTCGATCGTAAGAGAAGTGATGCGTGAGAAGAGAAGTCATATGCATGAGGCGTGTTAGGGCAAAACCGTATTTGGGCTCCTCTTTTTTTAGCGTTCAAGTCTGTATCAATAAAAGGGCAACTTTTCAATTAAGAGACAAGAAAAAAGATGCTACCAAACGGTCTTAATTCAAAAGATTAAGTGCTTGCCTCTTAATTTTTCAATTAAGTGGCTAACAAACATACCCTAAATAACATCAAGGCATTGGTTGTTGGTTGTTCAATAATAAGTAATTTGATTCGCAAGCGTTGGTATTTCTTTAAGCAAGACAATTCGTGATTGGCTTAACATTCATGAAGCCTAAAAAAGTTATACGAGGATCGACATACTTTAAATAGATATAACTTCCATATTTTAAGTTTACACAATTTGTTAACAACTTATGGAAAAGTCTCGACAACTAAGTCATTAAGAGTACAAATTTCACTTTAAAAAAAAACAAGATTCTATTTATATATGTATCTGGTCTCAAGTTAGTTGTTTTTATCTTTGAAAAAAACAAAAAGAACATCATGGCATTGGTTTGACCGTGAGACAAGTGGCTACATCTTTAACCATGTGTGGGACTTTACTTCCCAAAGGAGTGTAGGAACACCATCCGCGGAATTACTATATAATGAAATAGTTACTTTAAATTATCATCATCTTATAAAAAGCTTAGAGACTTACTACTTTGATTTATTTGGAGTAAAATTTGACATTATTGGATTTAGTTTTTTGGTGTTTGTTTGTGTTTATAGTTAAAAAAACAAAGCGATTACCAGAAGGAGGAGGGGGTCGCTAGTGGCTTTGAAAGAGGAGAGGAAAAAACGAGGTTTGATATTTAGGAATACAATTACAGTAAATAGGCAAATTAATGGTATTTATAAAGATTTAATATTGAGTTATTTACATAGAGTAAAATGGATGATGATTTCCAATAACAAGAGAGGCATTGATGATGATGTTTGACTCGGTCCCTGTTACTACTGTCTTACACTTGCAATCCACTCAATGGGGTCCATTTAAGAAGTTATCACTATTGTTGTTGACTATGAATCCCCATGACATGACTTTGCTCGTTCTTCTTATAAAATACATCATTTTAATTGTGATTTCTTTATCTTATATGTGTATATTTTATTTTACTAATTATAAAATACATCGTTCTTCTTTTTAAAGCTCCTAAAAAGATTATCAATGATCTCGAACGTATTAGAAGACGCTTTCTTTGGAGTGGGGATGAAGATAAAAGGAAAATTAATTGGTTCTCTTGGGATAAGGTGTCTAAATCTAAGGACCATGGTGGGCTTGGAATTGGCTCTCTTAGGAGTCTTAATTTAGCTCTTCTTGCCAAATGGTGGTGGAGGCTCAAAGTTGAAAGGAAGAATTTATGGGCTAGGTGTTTAAAAGCTATTCATAATGTCAAGGGCGGTGATGGGGCTAAGGTTGCTAAAAAAGGTATCTCGGGAGTTTGGCTTTCAATTTCTCAAGCTATTTGGGAATTGGAAGAGTGGAATGTTTCTTTTGAAAATCATTTTTCTAGGATCCTTGGGGATGGTAGAGATACGCTCTTTTGGAAGGATATATGGTGTGGTCCGGTAGCTCTTAAAGATAGATGTCCAAAGCTTTATGTTATTGAGGAAAATAAGAACTGTCTGGTTTCGGAGCGAATTTCATTTTTGGATGGTGGTAATGGTAGTAATGGGGTTTTCGGGTGGAAAAAGAAATCCAAGGAGGGGCTGTGAATCGAGGGAGCTGGGCGATTTATTGCAGGTCATTGTTTCTGTGAATCTTTCGTCTTCCCCAGATAAATTCGTTTGGATCGAAGAAGCTTCGGGTTTCTTCTCGGTTGGTTCTTTGCGAAGGCTTATGGAGAATCAGAATTTTCTTGATGACGGCTCGTGGAAGTTTTGTTGGGTTAACTGGGTTCCTCTTAAAGTTAACTGTTTTGTGTGGAGGTTACTTCTCAATAGGCTTCCAGTAGCGGAGAAGCTCATGGAGAGAGGAGTTAATTTAAGTTCCAATAGGTGTTCCTTATGCAGTTCTGATATGGAAACTGTGGACCACGTTTTTTTCGACTGCAGAGTAGCAAAACAGGTTTGGCAAAAGTTTGTTCGTTGGTGGAAACTTACTGTGGTAATACCTTCAGGCCGTGATTTTCTGAAGGAAAATCTGATTTCAGCCGTGAGGGACAAGGAAAAAGAGAAGCTGAGGAAATCTCTTCTGTTTGCGGTCGTTTGGTGTATTTGGAAAGCGCGCAATGATGCTATCTTTCGGTGCAGTAATACTTCTTCTTTCAAATTGGCGGATGACATTATGCTTTCGGTGTTTAATTGGATTAAGTATAGATCTCGTTTCTCTAATATTGTTTGGTGTGATTGGATAGTTTCGCCTTTTAATGCTTGTAATTTGTAAACTTTGTTTCTTCTAGCTTCTTGCTAGTCTTTTTATTTTATAACCGCCGTTCAAAAAAAAACTAATTATATTAATTTTGTATTAGAATATTACATTTGGTTTTATGTGTATGTAATTGAAGACTTAGATATAATAAAACTATGGGTTAATGCTAAGTATCTACATCATTATTATTAATATTATTATTGTTATTAATATTATTATATTATTATTATTTGCTATAGGTACACCATATTACTTTTCCCAGCCATTTATAGTATTTTAATGTAATTTCCAACCATTTATTATGTTAAGATCATTTTAGTGTAACCATCACCCTGATGGCCTAGTGGATAAGGCTTAGGACTTTTTCTCTTCCCCCATAAAGAGGTTCCAAGTTCTAATCTCACTCCTTCCCTTTCCCCATAGGGAGTGTTAGGTTTCAATCAGGGGATGGCCACTGGCCACCTCTCTACCCCCGTAGGTGATTGACCTGGACCACCCTACTGCCAGGTGTGCGTGGGCCCCGAGGTTGCTTCATCAGGGTCATCCAAAGGATGAGTCGGGTGGGGTCCTCGGTTAACAAAAAAAAAATCATCATTTTAGTGTCAAATAACTCGAATCAAACTCCAAATTTAACATAAAAATGATGTAATGTTAATATTATTTTTAGTGTCGAATTGCTCAAATCAAACTCCAATTTTTAACAAGATTCAATTGGAGAACCTAAATGCATATAACATAAGTGAATCGTTATGACTTATGTGGGTCAATCCTAATCTATCCTTAGTGATGCAGATTAAGCTTATATTCGATGATAATGTAAGTCATCAAACTTTAACTTTTTAATGATTTGTTAGAATCACCAATGTGAGAGAGTAGCAACGCCGCTTCAAAGAGAATTTTATGAGGCTAAATTCCTAATAGCTCTTGTAGAACCAGCAACATGTTCATTACCATAATAAACATAACAATGAGAAGCTACATAGGTCATGGAGAATCGTGTGTGACACATCTTAATTATTTTACACAAACGGCAGAGTAGTTCAAGCACATCTTTTTTTGGGTAAAGAGGACGGTACCTCAGGCAAATTTTATTAATAAAAAGAATAAATACAATTGAAGGCTGGGGACTCCCCACCTAAGAAACAACAAAAACCCATTGGGACATGCCCCAATGGACAACAAGGCTATACTAGGAACCAAAACAGATTTTGGAACCAGAAAACATAACAGGAACATAAAAAGCAAACATCCTGCAAAAAACAAACAATACAAGTAGAGAAATATATAGTGGAAAGGATGGGATAGGAGAGAATAAAGGACCACAGTGGAAAATAGGAAGTATAACTCTCAACGTTAGGGGAGGGACCAGATCCTTTTAGCCAAAATAACGTTAAGGGAAGGTTTCATAGACAGACTCATCAGTCTACAACAGACATCATCAATAATAGACTTGACAACAGCATGATACGTTCTTCTCTTATTTTTAAAAATCCGGTTATTTCTTTCCTGCCAAATGTGGCAGATAGCTCCCGCAAGCACAAGTCTTCGGATAACGGACCAGACATTCTTACCCTTAGAGATGGGCTTGAGAAGATTGATGATATCCGACCAGCAATTTGTGGAGAAGGAGAGATTCATAACATGCTGAAGATCATGCCAAACCATAGAAGGGAAAAAACATTCAAAGAAAAGATGAGGAAGGGAATCGGAACAATCGCTGCAGAAGGCACAGATGAGGTTGGGAGAACTAGACAACTCCCAGCTTCTGATTTTATCATGGGTCTTGAGTCGATTTTTGAGAGCAACCCAGAGAATGAAGGCATGTCTAGAGATATTCTGGGAGAACCAAACAAGATGATACCAGTCGACAGGCTGCTCCGAAGGGCGGATAGAGTGCCATACAGAACGGACCGAAAAAGGATAGACCTTACCCTCGCAAGATCTCCAGAGGAGTTTATCAGGAACGGCCGTTGAAAGAGAAGGGGGGTTATGAGAAAGGAGAACGGGGTGGGAGTCCTGCCAGCAATGGGGGTCTACTGATCTGCTAGTAAAATAAATATATATCTCAAGTAATGTTCGTGTAACACCTACCTATCGTATGCATGATTCAATTGCTAGATTATATCCGAGTATCTTAATTTTTTTGATAAATTTCCATTCATATTAAGGATTGTTGGAAAAAGTGAGTGTATGCATTTTCCAAAATGGACTTAGCCCATTTTAGAGCCTAAATTCCAGACCTTATTGAATTTCAAAATGGGTAAGTAATAATATATTTATGGTTTCCTCTTTTATACGTTTGTTTTGGTATATTAAGATTGAATACGAACAATGGATGAATGAGAAATTAATCACTTTAATATTATGGTTGAATAAGATTTAGAAGAACTAATATTATTTTGTATCAACATCTTAATGAATTTTTTTGGTTACAAGTGGTTTTCATACTTAACGAAACTCAATTTCAGTTACAATTATTGTGTTTAATATTGTCTCGTCTGTTATCTGTTATCGTTGATGCCCATTACAAGTTTTCAATATAAATAAAATGTTTTTGTACATGGTAAATAATACCGAGAACTCTCTACTCTCTCCCTTCTATGAGTGCGTTTTCTTGCTAATGTGAATGTAAAGTTGAAGAGCCATTTCTACTTTTATAACTTGAGAGACAGATGCCTAATATTGTGTGTGAAAAGAATTTAAAAAAATACGTGCTTACAGATGCCTCAGCCAAAATACTCTCGACATATGACTCAAATTCCGTTAATGTCGTTTGTTTATGATGTGGTTGTGTAATTCAAATCCAGATTGTCTTAACTACCAACAAAATTTCTTATATATAATCCGCTTATGGAAATTCATAAACAATTAGTTGATTTATGCAAAAGGTTAATTATAAAACTGAAAAACCAAAGGAAAAAAATGCTTACATCCGTATAATCATATTAAAGGTATTTTTGATTTAAGATTAAGATAATAATTGCTTAAAAACCAAGTATTTATGTGGTTTCGTTACTTTTGGCATTATAACCATACTTTTGTTAGTGTATTTTATACAAGATGTGATTTACATTTATTAGACTACTTTAAAATAAAAGGGTTCCCGGGTGGGAAAGTCCATCTCCTACAATCATCCCAACCCATATTGTCATGTCAATTTTTTTTTCTTCTCACTTACAACTTGTTACGACTAAGGACTTTGACAAGGTGCACTTGCAACACGATTTAATCATGGCTAAAGGAAACGACAAGACGAAACACAATGATTTAAGTGATTCATTTCATCTAGACTGATCGAGCTACGCCCATTGTAGGAACTAGAGACTATTTTATTTATGAGATTGAATACTAAACAATGTTATACAATATTACTGCACTCTTTCTATTTAAGGTAAAGAGGACGGTACCTCTGGCACATTTTATTAATAAAAAGAATAAATACAATTTAAGGCTGGGGACTCCCCACCAAATAAACAACAAAAAGACCCATTGTGACAGGCCCTAATGGTCAACAAGGCAATACTAGGAACCAAAACAGGTTTTGGAACCAGAGAACATAATAGGAACATAAAAAGCAAACATCCTGCAAAAAAAACAAACCATACAAGCAGAGAAATATATAATAGAAAAGATGAGATAGGAGAGAATAATATACCACAGTGGAAAATAGGAGATACATCTCTCAACGTTAGGGTAGGGACCATACTCTTTTAGCCAAAATAACATTAGGAGAAGGTTTCATAGAGAGACTCACCAATCTACAACGGACATCATCAATAATAGTCTTGACAACATCATGATACGATCGTCTCTTATTCTTAAAAATCCGGTTATTTCTTTCCTGCCAAATGTGGTAGATTGCTCCCGCAAGCACAAGTCTTCGGATAATGGACCAAACGGTCTTACCCTTAGTGATGGGCTTGAGGAGATTGATGATATCTGACCAGCAATTTGTGGGGAAGGAGAGGTTCATAACATGCTGAAGATCATGCCAAACCATAGAAGGGAAAGAACACTCAAAGAAAAGATGTGGAAGGGAATCGGAACAATCACCGCAGAAGGCACAGATAAGGTTGGCGTTAGTCTCCCGGCTTCTGATTTTATCATGGGTCTTGAGTCGATCTTTGAGAGCAACCCAGAGAATGAAGGCATGTCTAAGGATATTCTGGGAGTACCAAACAAGATGATAGCAGTCGACAGGCTGGTCCGAGGGGCGTATAGAGTACCAGACAGAACGGACCGAAAAAGGAGAGACCTTACCGTCACAAGATCTCCAGAGGAGTTTATCAGGAACGGACGTGGAAAGAGAAGGGGGTTATGAGAAAGCAGAACGGGATGGGAGTCCTACCAGCAATAGGGGCGTACCCAACACCCGTTGAGGACAAGGTCAGCAACCTTAGAATCAGGAGTGAAGCCTGCAGTATGGATGTTACGGGCGGATAAGAACTGAGAGAGGGGACCAGCAGGATGCCAGTTATCGAACCAAGCAGACGTAGAGCAGCCATCACCAACCTTGGAGACAATAAAGCCCCTGATCTTACCCCGCATGTCGAGGATATTGCGCCACGCACAGCCCGTACCGCGCTTCTTGGGGGCATCCCAAAAGTTACGCCCACAGAGGCGGTACGAGTGGATCCACCTGACCCAGAGAGAATCCTTATTAGAAAGAAGTCTCCAGGTATGTGAAGCCATAAGGGCAATATTCCAAACAGCAAGGTTACGAATACCCAGACCACCATGGGTCTTAGGGAGACATACAGTCTTCCATGAGACTTTGGCTTTACCACGCTTCATCTCACCGTTGCACCAGAGGAACCCCTAGTGAGTTTCTCAATCTCGTTAGAGATAGATTTAGGAAGAATAAAAACGGAAGCCCAATAAATTTGCATGGAAGAAAGGACAGAGAGGATGAGTTGGAGACGACCGACAAAAGAGAGAGACTTGTTCTTCCAGTCATTAATCCTGCATTTGACTTTATCAACTAGGCGTTTACAGTCCTTGTGGACAAGACGAGTGGTGATGAGAGGGACACCAAGGTATCGGACAGGGAGAGATCCCTCCGGAAACCTAACAATACGATCAATGGAAGCTCTGGTCCTCTCACCAACATTGCAGTAGAAGGCTTCACTCTTCGCTTCGTTAGGGTGGAGCCCAGAGACCCTAGAGAATTCAGCAAGAGACTCATTTATGACACGAACCGAAGAGCTATCGCCATGACAGAAGAGAAGAAGGTCATCGACAAAGCAGAGATGGGTGATACTTTGCTCCTCACATTGCCGATGGAATTTAAAAGAATCGGAGTCAGAGATGTTTCTTTTGATCATAAGGTTAAGCACCTCCATGACAAGAGTGAAGAGATAGGGAGAGAGGGGGTCACCCTGACGGATGCCCCTTTGACCGTCGAAGAATCCGTGCATATTACCATTGATGCTCACAGAGTAAGCAGCAGTGGAGACACACGTCATGATCCAGTCAATCATACGAATAGGGAAACCAAATCCAACCAAGATGGTGCGAAGAAAAAAAATAGTCAACCGTATCGTAAGCTTTTGGATATCGACTTTAAACACACACCTGGGGGGACCACGATGACAATGATAATCACGCATGAGCTCCTGGACAAGAAGAACATTGTCAGTGATCAGGCGTCCTGGAATGAAAGCAGACTGGTTTTCATCAACCAGAGAAGAGAGGTGGTTCTTGATACGATCCGCAATGATCTTGCTGATACATTCGTAAACAACGTTACAACAGGCGATGAGGCGGAAATCAGTGACTTTAGACGGGGAGTCAACCTTAGGGATGAGAGCAAGCACGATGTTGTTGAGCGACTTAAGGATTTTACCAGAAGATAAGAACTCCTTAACCGCCGAACAAACATCGTGCCCTACGATATCCCAAGCAGACTTGAAGAACTTAACTGAGAAACCATCTGGGCAAGGGCGCTTTATCATCGCCCATCTGAAACAAGATGCACTTAACCTCCTCATCCGTAACAGGAGTAAGCATGGCGGCAGATTGAAGAGGGGAGAGCTTATTAGAGAAGAGGGAACACGGGTCACGAATAGCAATAGAGGGGTGGGCTGTGCCTAAGAATGTTTGGAAGTGGGAGATGAACAGATTGGGGAGGGCATCCCCAGAAATCCAGCTGCCCTGGGCATCCTAGATGGAGTCGATACGATTGCGAGAATTACGGCTTTTAACAGACTTGTGGAAGAAAGTAGAGTTTTTATCACCCTCACGAAGCCAATCAACCTTAGCCTTCTGTTTCAGGAACCTCTCTTCATCCAGCAAGCCTCGTTATAAGAGAGAAGGTACCTGCATTGTTCGTCACGGAGAGGCCTATTGAAAGGGTCCCGATCCAGAGCAATCTGAACTCTATCAAGCTCAGTACGAAGAGAGATAACCTTAGAGAAGAGGTTGCCCTGGCTACGCAGCAGCTTACCCAAAGGCGCTTTCAGATTTTTCAGGTTTTGGAAAACCTTATACATCTGATGGCCGGGGATATTGGGATCCCAAGAAGAAGCAACAACATGCTTAAACTCGTTCTTATAGGTCAGAAAATTAGGGAACTTGAACCGTTTAGGCTTGAACGGGGATCTGAGGGGGAGAGAAAGCACAACAGGGGAATGGTCGGACAATCGGTAAGGGAGAAAAGTGACAGAAGCAGAGGGGAAAGAAGCAACGAAGCGCGGATTACCCATGACACGGTCAAGCTTCTTGAGAATGCCACCGGAACCGTTTGGAGACTTGGTCCAGGTGTAGAAGAGACCTTTGAAATTAAGGTCCTCCATCTCAATCCGATTCACACAGTCCTTGAAATCATCCATGCCATGAGAGATACCAGATGCCCCAGCGGTGCTATCTTTCATGTCAAGAGCAACATTGAAATCACCCAACACGATCCAGGGGCAGCTTTAACAACATGTTTATGAGCCGTAATAGAATTCCATAGAGACCGACGCAGCATGTGATTATTATGAGCATAGATGAACGAGCAGAACAAGGAATTATTAGAAGCACAAATTTTAACGCTGAAATGCATAACCTGATCATTGGAGTCGAGAAGTATCATATCAACAGCCAGCGGGTCCCAGGCAACCACAATTCTAGTCCCTCGAGGGCAAAAAATCTCGTTGGAAGACCAAGACCAGGAGCCAAAGACACGACTACAGATACGAGGGAGATTAGAGAATGAAGCACGAGTTTCAATGGCGGCACAAATTTGGAGATTTTGATCGCGGATAAGCTCTCTCAAACCTTTCTGATGAGAAAGCTTACAGAGACCGCGAGAGTTCCACGCAGCGACGTACGTCATATGGAAACCGAGAGGGGGGTGGAGTCCATCTGCTCGGACGCCGGAGCTATCATAAGGTGATCATGAGGGGATCCAATATCTCCTACAATGAACTGGGCAGTTTCCCCATCATCAGAGTCGACCTCAATGCATTTATCCTCGTCGAAGAGGTCATCAGTATCCGTGACAAAATCATCAGAAATAATAGGGGAGGGAGCATGCGTAGGGGGGAGGGGGGAAGTGGAAGTGGGATGATCTGTGATGTCGGTTGAACAACTCTCAAAAACGGAGAAGGCATTGAAGATTGGAGTGGAGCGCACAGACTGTTTCGAGGGCGTGGTGGAAGAAAGGCGGACGATGGGGGTAGGGACACCGGGTAGGGGATTATTAGAAAGGGGCGAATGGGGGGGGGGGGGGGCGGTTCTTATTAGGAACCGGGCGGAACTCAAATCGTGGCTTATTTCTATTAGTTTTAAATTTATTATTATTTTTGGAAAAATAGTTTTCTTGCGAAGTGTTTTGGTATTTTCCACTCGGATGACTTTTAGAAGATTCATTGTTTTTCTTGTCATTTTTAGAATCATGTTTTGAATAATTTTTATTTTTTGAAACCGTAATAAAATCATCACTTTTATCTATAATGGTAGAAAATTGAGGTTGTTCTAGCTTATCCGTAGTTGTGGGAGAAGTCGCATTAGCTTTAGCAATAACTTGCATAAACATATGTGTTTCATGACCAAACACCTTACAATGGGAGCACGTAGGCGGTTTCCATTCATATTCAACTCTAAGAGTATGAGTAGAAAATTCAAGAGTATCGAGATCAGGGATTTGGATCATCACTTTGTCAACCCATTTGGGACGCGTGGGTACTTCTAGGAGTACACGTGCATAAACGGCTTTACCAGCAGCATAAGTGCACATGTTTGCCGTATAAGAGTCCATGGCAAGCGGCTTTCCAATTTTAGAAGCAATGTGACATAAGCCTTCCTCACTCCATGTCTCATAAGGGATGTCATGTATTTTAATCCATAGAGGAAGTTTGTCATGGTTGTTTCTATGAATGCTAAGTCCGGGTCTCCATTTTTGCATTACAATGGGCGCACCCCTAAAAGTCCATGGGCCGTGGGTTATAACATGTTTGAGACCTTGGTCGTTGTTAAATTTAAATAAATAAACTCCATTACCATTTAACAAAACGTCCTCAAGACCATGTTGTGACCACATCTTAGAAGCGAGAAAACGAACATCCGAATAATTCATTTTGCATCCAACAAAATAACCACATATGGTCCGCGCATGAGTCTGACAAATTTTATTAACGACCGTTACCGGGATATCAACGGGGACGTCAACATCGTGACTTAAGTTAGGAATGAATCGGAAATTGTCACTTGAGTGTTTGTGCGAACCACTCAAAATGTTCGCTTGAGAGTTAACGAGCAACGGTAGTTTATGGGACCAAGCGTTATTATTTATGTTTTCAGATTCCATCTTACCTATAATATTATTATGTTTATTACTAGATAAGTTGGGCTCAGGAGTGATTTTAGAATTAAAAGGTAAGTTGGGCTTAGGAAGGCCTAAGAGGGAAGAAGGCTTAGGAGGGCCCAAGAGGGAAGGAAGATGAGATGGGTTCGGTCCATGAAAAAGCTTGAACTTTCGTGAGGAGGAAGTGCCGACCACATGTATCGGAAGACTAGAAGAAATAAAGTGACATGGTGTGGAAGTTAAATCATGGGAAAAGGGAAAGTATGTTTCTTTGTCTACCATAGTGGAGTCACAAGCATGCTCATAATTGTCCTTTTCATGAGTACTACCACCCACTTGTCCCTTAGACTTGGACTTTAACTTAAAACTAGCATTATCAATTCCACTTTCATAATTTAAAAGAGAGGAGTCGGTTATACCTTGGCCGATGATAGAAGTGATGTTGGTGACCGTTGGTGTGTTCTCTCCATGCGTTGAAGCCACGAGATGTTCTTTTCCGGTAGCCGATTGACCTATACCTCCACCACCGGACGTGAGATGTTGTTTTCCGGTAGCCGTGAAGTGTTGCACCATGCAGTCACCGGACGTGAGATTAGTGTTTTCTTCCCCAAAGTTCAGATCTTTGGTAGCCAGAAGAGACACAACGGTAGCTCCATCACCGGTCTTGAAGTGAGGCATCATGCAGTCATCTTTGTTGGTAGATGGGTCACCCATATGATTAACGAATGGTTCATCATCTTCACCATCGTTTTCTTCAGCAGATGAGTATTCCGTGACCATACCATCGTTCATCTCAAGTGGAGAAATCAGAAGGCATTTCCCGTCGTAATCATAACTTTTGCCACCATCTCCAGAAACTTGCGTGACCGAGCTGCTTGTACCACCCCCATGAGTTATCTTTTGAGAAAGAGTGTCTAGCAACTGCTCACGGTATTTTGGTGAAGCACACTTCTCCAAAACATCACTAAATTCAGTCGAAGCAGCAACATACATTCCATATTGTTTTTCTTTTTCGAGATCATTTTGAGAATGCATATCTCTTTCTTTTCCATCAACTATTTCTGTAAACCGTTTATGGTTAATAACAGATTCCCTTTCTTGTATGCTTCTATCAATCGAGATATCCAACATTGTATTTTTAACAGAAGGTTGTTTGAAGATACGTGGTTGTTTGTTCTTTATATTTTTTATTCTTTTTCAACCATATTGAACGTAATTTCAGGATTTATAAAACATTTGCAGAAAACATATGAATTTGATTTCCTAGCACCTCATCGGTTTTCAATGATGAATCTGGACCATGAATTATGCCCGGTGATACACCGGCCATTATGAGAGTAAAAACCCAAAAACGTGAAAATTGCTACAGAGAGAAAAAAGGGTAGGATAACTCCCAATCAATTCTCATTGTTACAACCGAGATTGATATATATATATATATATATATATATATATATATATATATATATATATATATATATATATATATATATATATATATATATATATATATATATATATATACACAATAGTTGTGAGACCCGTGTATTACACGGGATGATACAAAAAAATATTAATTAAGAATATCTAAACATTAATAATTTTACATAAGAAATTTGTATGTGTATCGTGACATGTTGCTTTTGATTTTTACTATTACGACTTTGTATTTTGATAAATATAAATGATTATGAGAATGTCACCGGTACTAAAATCAAATTTACTATTATGATTAGAATCGTTCTTCAAAGTATTATGACGTTAATTGTCTCTCTATTGTCTCTTAAATCATTCTACACATTAAAAATAATATGATATTAAAAAAACAATTAATTTTGAAATTGAATGATAACAATTAATTTTGAAATTGAATGATAATAAAACCGATCATTAAGGAGTTAAAACGTTTCAAACCAATTAGTTTTTTTTAAGAAATTTAAAATTATGAGAAAATGACATGTGGCAAATTCAATGAGAAGATGACATGTGGCTTTGAGTTACTTAATTATTAGTATAAGATATATATATATATATATATATATATATATATATATATATATATATATATATATATATATATATATATATATATATATATATATATATATATATATATATATATATACTTAACCTTATCGTGTAGACCAAATTTTTGACAGCAACAAACATGAGAACTTGTATCTGGGAGACACTTCGCCTGAAATAGCTTCTCATGTATATTAACATCTCTACTCTCCACATCTAACCTATGTGAAGCCTCTACTACAAAGTCCGGAAAAAAGTGAGGCTTGCCTCAGTCCTACTGACTTCGGTTCAGACCTAACTATTAATCTCCTAGAGTAGTTTGAGAAATAGACTGAATACCCCAGACTCATGATACTACTTTAAGTATGTCGATCTCGCTTCGGTTCACCCAACTGAGGCGAAGAACATTCCTTGGACGAGGACACTGATCCGACCGAAGGAGCAAACTTCCAAGCACACTGGCTGTCGTGCCTTGGTTCATAGTTGTTTCGGTCCGTTGATATTTTTTTACCACAATGTCTTCCTCGGTTGAGATTAGACTACATATATTTAACAATCTACACTTGGAGACTAATCAGAACTTGATTCTTCTGTCTTCCAAGATGCAACAGTGAGACTCTCCTCCCTAGTTCCTCGTCTTCACCTACTTCTACAGAAGATCAGTTGAAGTCATACACAACTTTAAATTCTCTATTGGGATCACCTTACCTTAGTGAGCATATCTGAAGGGTTCTTCGCTCCAAGGATTTCTTTAAGACAATAGTACCATTTGTAATCAACTCTCGAATAAAATGATACCTCATCTTGATGTGTTTTGTCCTGTTATGAAACACTGGGATTTGTCGTAAGGTGCATGGCCTTCTGGATCATAATATATCATGCAATCCTCTTGATTCAAGCCCATTTGTAATCAACTTCTCTGTTGGGACCACCTTGGTGAACATATCTGCATGGCCTTCTGCAAGAGCCATGTATTCGACCTTTGTGGTTGAAAGAGCAACACTCTTTTGCAGTATTGACATCCAACTGGTTTTGGTTCTTTTAATTATGAATACATAATGTGTAATGCTCTTGCCTGAATCCGTACAACCCCCCAAGTCAGCATCAACATAACCTTCTAGGACAACCTTCTGCCTTTTGAAACTCAAGGCTTCGTTCGAGGTTCCCTTAATGTATCGAAATAGCCACTTTTCTCCATCCCAGTGCTCCTTCCCAGGATTAGACATAAATCTGTTGACTACTCCACTGCATGTGCAATGTCTGGTCTGGTGCATACCATTTTATACATCAAACTACAGATGCATAGGGGTTATTGGCCATTGATGTATTGTCTTCTTCGGTTTTTAGGGATTGCTTCATTGAGAGTCGCATATGACTCTCAAGTGTGTACTTCTGGGCTTCGCATCAGACATGTTCCCCTTCGTCACCTTCCACTGGTTATTGCCAAACTTGATGTGCTGTCCTTAATCATCTAACTGCCCTACATATATCAATATTAGCTTGAGATCCGAAATGAACTTGACATTCTTTAAAGTCCACTTCATCCCCAAGCTTGTCCGGAGGAAAATATCCCCCACTCGGTGATATCCAAGCTTTGATAATCCGCAAGCTTGACCTTGCCATTATAATGCCTGAAGTTCTGCATTACATCCATGTAATAGCTTGTGTGGAACGAGGTACCTGAGTCCATTATCCAGGACCCCACCAAACTCTCTATGCAATAGATAAGTGTGTTGGATTAGGTGTCTAAGCCATGACTTATAAATTGTATTTATCTTATTAATTGAAGCAAAGTCCATTTGGGTTGCCCTCATAGCTAGATGTTTGGTACAGAGTTCAGTAGAGAGAAAGGTTGATTTATTAAATGTTTAATAAATCAATAGAAATAAAATAAAAAGTTTATTAATATATTAAAGTGATAATATATTAATTAGAAACTATATTAATTAATTAGAAATTAATCTAGAATTAATTGGATTTAATTTAGTGATTAATTTAATTAATTAAAAGTGCAGGGACTGGTTTTGTAATTATTCAATAGTTGAATAAATGGCTGGCCAGTGGGAGCCTCATAGATGGCGAAATTATGGAGGAGCCTCCATAATTTCGAAACCCTAATTCGGGTTTAAGGAGGCTTGGTCCATTTGACAAAAGGCTTGTCAAAAGTTGGGCTCTTCTAGGGTTTTGACTGTCATCCTTGGAGGCTATAAATAGAGCCTCATGGGAAACCCTAATCCTGTGCTACTTTTACCCTGTCTCTCTGGAATTCTGTTCTCCTTCTTCTTGCTTGGGTGTGACTACATTTGAGGCAGGACATTTGTGCTGCTGGCTTCAAGAACAAAATCAAAGGTTGGTTTTCTTCTTCTAATTCTTTAGAAATTATTATTGGCCTTAGGAATTTTGTTATATGTTCAATTGTAGAAAAACATAGATCGTCATTCTAGGTTGCATGTGAACTTAGGTTTATTAGTTCATAGATTGCTAAAAACATTTCAGTAGTATCAGAGTCTTGGCTGTTTTTCTTGTTGAATTGCTATAATTGCTTATTTGGCTAAAGGATTTTTGCGAAAATTAAACCCTTGGTGAGGCCATTGTCGACTTGTGGCTAGGGTTTTCGAAATCCTAGCCTCCACCCCCTTTTGGCGATTTTGCATGCTAGGGTTTTAGTAGGTTGTTATTTTTGGTAATTGTGATTAATTAAATAACCGGATACCTTAATCCCTTTACATGCAATTTTCGAAAATTAGGGGATTGAGATAGGTAAATTAATTTGATTAATTTTGTGATGCCTATCTTGATTTAATTAATTGTTTAATTAAAAGATAAATTAAATCACTTAAAGATTTAAATTTAAATTTTCGAAATTAATTGTTAATTAGCGAAAGTATTAAAAGATTAAATCTAAAATATTTTAAAAAGTTTAAAACACATCTTATATATTTTATGATTAATAGTTAATATATAAGATAAAAAATGGTTAGTTTTACCGTTAGTAGGTATCATTCACAAAATTGTCCTATAAAGAGGGTATAAGGAGACTGCCTATAAAATGGTAGTCTAATGGGTGTCTACTCTCACCCACCGCTCTCCTGGTCAGTAGAGTGTCGTTAGCCGAACGGGTTTGATAGGACCGCTTAAGCCTCTTAAAAGTATAATGCTATTATTGAAAGTACTAGAACAATTCATAAAATCTCAATCTAGTTACTTTAGGAAAAATGTGAATTGATGCTAATCCATGGAATTGCACATTACACTTTGTGAAACATTGGTGGAGCGTCTGTGGTTTACCGGCACACCAATAGGGGTTCACAAAGAGTTGCAATGGGTTTCTCGATCTTACCATTGTTGATGGAGCGTGTGTGGTTAACCGGCATGTCAATTTGAGATGGTAATTGACTTGGAGAGTACCAAGCTAATTTGCATGGTTATTCACACCCGGTTTGTGATCCTCGGTATCCCAGTCACAAACAGTGGGGCATATCCGAGATTAAACATGCTACTGAACAATTCAATAAATCTCAAAAGAAACTAGGAATTCCATTATAATATGATTATCTTCCGCGGTGGAATTGGCTGAATCGTCATTCACCTACCTTTATAAAATTTACAATTAGATTACGACATCCCTCTTATATATTGTGAATTGTTATAGTTGTGTCCTAGCCTTATTATTATATTGGGTTAATATTAAGGATTATATGTGTCTAATTAAAACTACCTTCTTTTATAGATGTCTTCCGTTGACCAATCTGTTCCCTACTCAAACTCCAGTAACGTCACTTCAATCTTGTCATTGTGTTCCAAAGTGACATTGGATGGCACAAACTATAATGACTGGATTAGAAATATTAAGATGGCTATGAGGTTTGAGAACAAAGAGTATGTTCTCGAGACTGAGCTTATTGAAGTTGACCCTGATGATGCTACTCCCGAGGAAGTTACCTCATATCAAAAACACTGTGATGATGTGACCAAAGTGGCCTGCATCATGATCGCTACCATGACCCCTGAATTGCAAAGAATCTATGAGAACTACTGGCCCTACGAGATGCACAAGGACCTTACGGAAAAGTTCCGCAAGCGAGAGCGTGTCGAGAGGTGCGAAGTGGTCAAAGCCTTCACGAACGGCAAGCCTAAAGACGGAGAGTCCGTCTGCACTCACGTGCAAAGAATGCAAGGCTACGTGGATAGACTAAGGAAGCTGGGAATGCCTGTTCATGAGGAGTTGGCCGTTGACATAGTGCTTAACTCCTTACCGAGTTCTTATGACTAGTTCACACAGGCATATCATTTGAACAACACTCAGACTTCTTTAGCTGAGTTGCATGGCATGCTTCGAACTGCAGAAAATGGGCTGAAGGGTAAAAGTGTACCCTCTGTGAGTCAGCCTGTCTTGGCAATTGGCAGTGGCAAGGGAAAGAAAAGGAAAGGCCCTCCCAAGCAGAATTGGAGGGAAAAGGTTCAAGTCGAGTCATCCAGCAATGGCCTGAGAGCTAAGTCTTCCGACATTCCCTATGTCACGAATCCCAAAGATGCCGACTGCTTTTATTGCAATGAGAATGGTCATGAAAAAGGAGTTACCCAAAGTACTTGCAAGATATTAAGGATGGAAAAGTGAAGCTGTCACAAGCAGGTATTTACACTATATCTAAAAACTCATCATCTTCCTGTTCTTGGGTCCTTGACACCGGATGTGGTTTTCACATTTGTTCTGATTTGCAGGGCCTAAAAGAAAGTAGGGAGGTGGAGCACGGTAGATTGAACCTGATCATGGGCAATAGGCGAACATCACTTGTTACCAAGATCGGTGTCTATAGATTAGTGCTTAGTAATGGTGTTAGTTTAGATTTACAAAATTGTTGCTATTCGCCTGATATGGCTAGAAACATAATTTCCTTTCATGCATTGTTCTGACAAGGTTTTTATTATACTTTTGATAAATTGAATGGTTCAATTTCTGTTTTTAAAAATGATGTTTTTATTTTTGAAGCCTTGCCTTGTGATGGTGTGTATGAAACTGTAATATGTGTCACTATGTTGACAATTTTGGTAATAATGTGTTTAATATTGATTCTTCTAGTGGTGTAGAAAAGGCGTGTTTATGGCACTGTCGCCTTGGGCATATAAATAAGAAATGCATCGCCCAACTCCAAAAGGATAGAGTGTTGGAATTATTAAACCTAAAATCAGATGATGTATGCGAATCTTGTTTATTTGGCAAGATGTCAAAATCACCATTCAAAGGGTCCTTTGAAAGAGGTGAAGGTCTGTTGGACATCATACACACAGATGTGTATGGTCCCTTCAGAACAACCACAAAAGATGACACGCGGTTCTATGTGACCTCTACTGACGATTATAGTAGATATGGGTATATCTACTTAATCAAGTACACGTCCGATACATTTGAAAAGTTCAAAGAGTTTAAAAATGAAGTAGAAAATCAATTGGGCAGGAAGATAAAGATGCTTAGATCCGACAGAGGCGGTGAGTATCTTAGTATCGAGTTCCTTGACTATCTAAAGGAATGTGGAATAGTTTCACAGGTATCACCTCCTAGAACACCACAGTTAAACAGTGTTGCTGAGAGGCGAAACCAAACCCTGTTGGACATGGTTCGTTCCATGATGAGTCGAGCTTCGCTTCCAATCCATTTCGGAGGGTATGCCTTAGAGATTGCCGCCAATATCCTCAATCTTGTCCTAACTAAGAAGGTTGCCAAAACACCTCATGAGATGTGGACGGGGAAAATTCCCTCGTTAGCACATATCAAGGTCTAGGGTTGTGAGGCTTTTGTAAGACGAGAGACTCAAGACAAACTCGCAGAAAGAAGTGAGAGGTGTATATTCATCGGATACCCCAAACAGTCTTTTGGATACTTGTTCTACAGAACAAGCGAGGACGTGGTCTTTGTAGCGAGACGATGAGTCTTTCGAGAGAGAGAGCTCATATCCAAAGAGGACAGTGGGAGTACCGTTGACCTTGAAGAAATTCAGGAGTCATCCGATGAAGGAGCCTTAGGAGAAACTAGCAACCAACAAGAGGAAGAGGTTCCTGTTGCTCCGACAGACGTTTCATTACCTCTTAGGCGTTCCGGTAGAGTTAGCATGCCACCCGATTTTATGGTTTCCATATAACTACGGATGGTGATACGTTTGTCAGTGATAGGACATTGACAAATTTGGATGAACCAGCTAACTACCAGGAAGCAGTGGCAGGCCCCGAGTCTGCCAAGTGGAAAGAGGCAATGGACAGCGAGATCAAGTCCATGTATGACAATCAAGTTTGGAACTTGGTTGACAATGTATCGGGTCGAAAGACAGTCGGGTGCAAGTGGATTTTTAAGAAAAAGACCAACATGGATGGAAAGGTACACACCTTTAAAGCTCGGCTGGTTGCGAAGGGATTCACTCAAACCCCAGGGGTTGATTATGATGAGACCTTCTCACCAGTAGCCAAGATTAAGTCCATTAGGATTATGCTTGCCATAGCTGCATTTCGTGACTATGAAATTTGGCAGATGGATGTCAAAACCGCTTTCCTTAACGAGAAGTTGACTGAGGATGTTTACATGAATCAGCCAGAGGGTTTTGTAGACACAAAGCATCCTAATAAGGTGTGTAAGCTTGAGAAATCAATCTACGAATTGAAACAAGCCTCTCGCAGTTGGAATCTTTGCTTCCATGACAATGTCAAAGAGTTTGGTTTCTCTAGGAGTGAATATGAGTCCTGTGTATATGTCAAGGCTAGTGGGAGTATAGTCACTTTTCTGGTGCTGTATGTTAATGACATACTGCTCATGGGAAACGACATTCCAACTTGCAAGATGTCAAGTCTTGGCATGGGAAGTGTTTTGCCATTAAAGACCTAGGAGAAGCTGCCGATATTCTTGGGATAAGAATACTGAGAGATAGAAAGAAAAGACTAATAGGACTTAGTCAGTGTACATACTTGGAAAAGGTACTAAAGAGGTTTAGTATGGAAAATTCCAAGAAGGGAGAGCTACCTATCCAAAGTAATGCAAAATTGAGTACGACTCAAAGTCCGAGTACTGATGAGGTAGTAGCTGAGATGAGTCGGGTACCTTATGCTTCGGTAGTAGGGTCGATCATGTACGCTATGACATGTACTCGCCCCGACGTATCCTTTGCTTTGAGCATGGTTAGTCGGTACCAAGGAAACCCTGGTAGAGCGCATTGGATAGTTGTAAAGAACATAATCAAGTATCTGCGAAGGACAAAGAACATGGTGTTAGTCCTTGGTGGCAGTGATACTTTGAAAGTGAGTGGATACACAGACGCCAGTTTCCAGACAGATAGAGACAATGGTCGTTCTCAGTCGGGCTGGGTGTTTCTTTTGAATGGGGGAGCGGTCACTTGGAAAAGTTCCAAGCAAGAGACTGTGGCTGATTCGACGTGCGAATCAGAGTACATAGCTGCGAGTGAAGCATCTAAGGAAGCGGCTTGGCTGAATAACTTTATCGGTGACCTTGGAGTTGTCCCGAGTATTTAGGAGCCAATGGAACTGTTCTGCGATAATGAAGGAGCGGTCGCTTTGACAAAGGAACCGCGAGATCATGGAAAGTCCAGACATATCGACAGAAAGTACCACTACATTCGGCATAGAGTAGAAGAAGGTCACCTCTATGTAAAGAGGGTATCATCTGAAGACAATCCTGCAGACCCTTTGACAAAGGCTCTGAGTAGGATCAAGCACAATCAGCATGCTAGGAGCATTGGATTGAGAGATGATATTAGTTTTAGTAATTAGATAGTTTTAAAACTTGTAACAATATAAATGTAATTGACTTTGGCGATTTTATAATAGAGATTTATAGATGAGTATTGTTTGCTGCTTTTGTCAATTGTTTATTATTGTGTTTCATTTTGCATGCTTACTTCCTGAGTAATTTGATTATTCAAATGTCCACAGTCTGTCATACTTTTAGGGAATAAGTATGAAAGAAGACTGTCATGAACTGGTTGTAGATTGTCTAAGGAGTTAGACATTGCATAACATTGCTACAACGTTCATGAATACTGAGAAATAGAGATTTGAGTATTGGACAAACCCGCACTCAATACATTGCTTCATGGATTATATCATAAGCAATGTTGAGACGATAATATCTTATGATCTTAAAGTAGAGACATATGAGTTATAATTTTCAAGACGGTTGTTCATTGATAATACGAAACCGCGTCGGTAACTCGATCTTATAAAACGTATTGTTGTGAGTGATTTTGTCTTGTAAAAGATATAAGCATATGAGTCGAAACTTATTCGTTCCTTGACCCTGATGGGAAACAGATATCTGTAGGCCTCTCGATGATTCTGAAGTTGACTGAAAGTGTTGGCCAACCGGGAATAAATTGATATGATAAATTAGTAGTCTTAAAGTCATAAGCAGAATCAGAAATCGAGAAACAGAGTATCGGACCAAGATTGATCTTAATCCATGTCTTGAGTCTGAAAGTATCTTGTTGGACGGAGGATCATATGATCACTTATCTATGGACAGAATTGACTGAGTCAGAGTTCGGCAGCAGTTTCTAGGAAGCTGATATTTGTTAATTAATCTGAAGATAAATGGACAATTAAAGTCATAGACTTATCCAAGTAGGAGACTGTTGGATTAGGTGTCTAAGCCATGACTTATAAATTGTATTTATCTTATTAATTGAAGCAAAGTCCATTTGGGTTGCCCTCATAGCTAGAGGTTTGGTACAAAGTTCAGTAAAGAGAAAGGTTGATTTATTAAATGTTTAATAAATCAATAGAAATAAAATAAATAGTTTATTAATATATTAAAGTGATAATATATTAATTAGAAACTATATTAATTAATTATAAATTAATCTAGAATTAATTGGATTTAATTTAGTGATTAATTTAATTAATTAAAAGTGCAGGGACTGGTTTTGTAATTATTCAATAGTTGAATAAATGGCTGGCCAGTGGGAGCGTCATAGATGGCGAAATTATGGAGGAGCCTCCATAATTTCAAAACCCTAATTAGGGTTTAAGGAGGCTTGGTCCATTTGACAAAAGGCTTGTCAAAAGTTGGGTTCTTCTAGGGTTTTGACTGTCACCCTTGGAAGCTATAAATAGAGCCTCCTGGGAAACCCTAATCCTGCGCCACTTTTACCCCGTCTCTCTGGAATTCTATTCTCCTCCTTCTTGCTTGGGTGTGACTACATTTGAGGCAGGACATTTGTGCTGCTGGCTTCAAGAATAAAGTCAAAGGTTGGTTTTCTTGTTCTAATTCTTTAGAAATTATTATTGGCCTTAGTAATTTTGTTATATGTTCAACTTTAGAAAAACATAGCATCATTCTAGGTTGCATGTGAACTTAGGTTTATTAGTTCATAGATTGTTAAAATCCTTTCAAAGTGTGTCACCATAGTATCCTACCACATTTACCTCCTTCATCGCATTGTCTGCGGAGGGATTTGGACACTGATTTTTAAATGGCTAGTTTATTTGTAGTTCCAGCAGATAATGTGCTTTCTGCTTTTGGAACTTCCTCTCCTCATTAATTGACTTCTTCACTTACCACCACCACCACCACCGCCTTGGTTGGCCCTTCTTCCTAATTTTTTCTGTGCTCAGTAGACTGCTAGAGCACTCCCTTGCATTTCTTCTACGAATATCCTATCTGAGGATCAAAGCGCGAATGCCTTTGAACATGAGTTTTTGCGTACCGGATGCATTACTGACCACAGTCACTACGAATATCCTATGTGGTCTGTCATAGACCCACCTTCTTTCATATTTGTGTTGACCAATTGCCTGATAAAGAAGAGCTTATTTGCAGCGGAGGGCTTCTTGTGAATGTTATAAAACGCCTTGATCATCCCATACATTGTTTTCACATTGACAATGTTGTAACCAACGTTCTTTGTCAATGACAACAGACGACTCCAAGGGCTTGTCAATCTAACAGATCCCACTGCTCCTGCTTCATACCTTTAGGTTTCTCATCGATCAGAAGCATATGTAGCTTCTTTTGGTACAAGTAATATTCTATCTGCATTCTCTAAAAGCCAAAATCGTGACCTGCAAACATATCGATCGTAATACCGATTTCTTATTTCCATGGAGAAGCATTTGTTGTGGATATTAATGACGTTGATTCACATAGCCCAATCCACAACCACCAAAGCCAAAGCTAGCATTTAGGAAGTCACAAATGCTGCTAAAATTCAATTTGAAGACACATAAAACGCCTAACAACATGTATGATTCAAGAATTATAATTGTTTTATACATTAGAATAGGACTTGCACCCTATCTTAGTTATAAATTATAATTGTTTTTCGTAGTCATAACGATCTATTTTGTCACCTACGTCTTAACTGTCAGGCTTATACGTCAATTGTTGACAAAACTACATTGAGCTCAATTACTTGGTTTAAACATTTGCAAGGTCGGAAGCTCCATGCACAACTACGAGATCCCATTACCAGAGATCCCATTACCTGCCTAAGAAGTTGAGGGCATTCTATAGGCAGCCATTAGACGTATGTCACATGTCTAGATTACTATGTCGGATGAAGTGAGAGAGTTCAATGGACAAACAAAAACCATACATGTATTGAGTAATGACTACATTACTAGATGAGCGAATTACATTAACCAACAATGTCATGGAGTTCATTCATAGTCATCTCGAATGATTTGATTTTCACTATAACACTATTATAATGGAATCTTCACATATCATTGACGAGTTTCAACATGGCTTATACTTATATTGTTCTCGTTAAGTTAATTTATAAACTTTAATATCAACTTTAATATATTTTTTGTAAAACATTATAAAATTTGAAACTATTATATATATATATATATATATATATATATATATATATATATATATATATATATATATATATATATATATATATATATATATATATATATATATATATATATATATATATATATATATATATATATATATATATATATATATATATATATATATATATATATATATATATATATATATATATATATATATATATATATATATATATATATATAGGGTTAGGATCCGGTAGGAACCCAAAATCTGGTAGGAACCGCGATGACTCTTCTCGTCCAATCATTCTCATAAGGGCAATAACGTCAAAACGTCTTCCTTCGACGTGACGCAATCACGTGCGACGCACGTCCACGGAACGAAATGCGAACTACAGGATTTAAGTGGGTTTTTTTTTCAACGTGATTTAAGTGGGGTTTTTTTTTCATTTTTTCCCTTTTTCGTTTTTTTCGTTTTTTTTTATTTTTTATTATTTATTTTTTTTTCAAAAAATATTATTTTTTTTCAACTTTTTTATTTTCGATTATACTCGGTTTTTAGTGTTTTATTTTTTTATTTTTTTTTATTTTTTTTATTTATTTTTATTTTTTTATTTTTTTTTGAATGCTACAGTACTCGATTTTTAGTTTTTTTTAGTTTTTTTTTGTTTTTTTTTGTATATTTTTTAATTTTTAATATTTTTTAATCTTAATTTTAACGTTTTTTTTCGTATCTTTAATCTAATCATTTTGGATCATGATATTTTTAATCATAACATTTTGGATCATAATTTTTTTTGCATCTTGGATCCTAAATTTTAAATCATTTTGTCGTTGTATGTTTTTTTAACTCTTTTTGGATCATAACGACTGTTGGATCTTGAATCATAACGAATTTTGGATCTTGGATTATAAGTTTTAAATCATAAAACATATTTTGGTTATTAATATTTTGGATTATAGACTTTTTTTTTGGTAATTTGATGAGTTTTTGCTTAAAAATAAAAAAGAATATACACATAAAAACTTATTTTCAAAAAATTCTTTTTAGAAACTTACTAATATGATGTCTAGAATGATCCCTTAAATTTTCATAATTTTTGAAAGATTTTTTTATTTTTTTGAATTTTTAAATATAAAAATAATAAAAATATTTTTTTCAATTTTTCATGATTGTGCTTGTTTTGTAGAGAAGTAAATTTTAAGAACTTTGGTTTTTTTGAAATTTTTTTTTACAAAGAAAAAAAAAGTTATGGCCAAAATACAAAGTGGGTGGAAAATAAATAAGCTTCACCCAATGGGAAGCTGACACGTGGCGCGTGGAGATTGGTGGCACCTGAGCTTCCTTGGCCTGAATAATACGTGCGTTTTTTTTACTCAAATGCCCTTAGACATTTCCTTTTCCCCCCTCTTAGTTTCTGGAATTTACAAAAGGAACCTTTGAATTTTAATACATGTTCATTATTTGCACATTGAATCTAATCCATTCATTTTTCAAGATTAAAGGTCCAGATTTGTCCTCGCGGTTCTTACCGGATTTTGGGTTCCTACACGATCCTCCTTATATATATATATATATATATATATATATATATATATATATATATATATATATATATATATATATATATATATATATATATATATATATATATATATATATATATATATATATATATATATATATATATATATATATATATATATATATATATATATCAGCATGTCGTATGTTTTTTTGTAAATTTTGGGCAACAAAAACAACGGCTACATGAGTTTTTATCATTCCAAGAAACTGAAAACTAAGTTTAAATACAATAGTAGCATCTATGAAAGGGTTGATTTCTTTGTCTGCATACGTAGGTTTGGGAGCTTAAGCCACTTGAATGTAAGTGCATCGATTGCCAATAAAAGAAGACATTAACCTTAGAATGGGCTTTTTTTTCGGGTAAAGAGGACGTTACCTCTGGCAAATTTTATTAATAAAAAGAATAAATACAATTTAAGGCTGGGGACTCCCCACCTAAGAAAAAACAGAAAATCCATTGGGACAGGCCCCAAAGGACAACAAGGCTAAACTAGGAACCATAACATGAATTGGAACCAGAAAACATAACAGGAACATAAAGGAGAACAACCTGCAAAAGAAAACAAACCATACAAGTAGAGAAATATATAGTAGAAAAATCTCAACCTTATGGGAGGGTCCATATCCTTTTAGCCAAATTAACATTTTGTGAAGGTCTCATAGATAGACTCACCAGTCTACAGCGGACATCATCCATAACAGTATTCACGACTGCATGATAAGATCTTCTATTATTTTTGAAATCCTGAAATTTCTTTCCTGCCAAATGTGGTAAACAGCTCCAGCAAGCACAAGTCTTCGAATGATTGACCAAATGGACTTACTCTTAGAAATGGGCTTGAGAAGGTTAATGATATCGAACCAGCTATTAGTGGGGAAGGAGAGATTCATGACATGTTGAAGGTCATGCCAAACCATAGAAGGGAAAGAACATTCAAAGAAGAGATGGGGGAGGGAATCAGAACAATCTCCGCAGAAGGCACAATTGAGATTGGAGTTAGGCTCCCACATTTTGATTTTATCATGAGTTTTTAGACGATTTTTAAGAGCAACCCAGAGAATGAAAGCATGTCTGGGAATATTCTGGGAAAACCAAACAAGATGATACCAATTGACAGGCTGATCATAGGGGCGTATAGACTGCCAAACTGAACGGACCGTAAAAGGAGAGACTTTACCGTCCCTAGATCTCCAGAGGAGTTTATCATGAACGGACGGGGATAGAGAAGGGGGGTTATGAGAAAGAAGATTAGTATTAGAGTCCCTCCAGCATTGAGGGCGAACCCAAGATCCGTTGAGGACAAGGTCAGAAACCTTAGAATCGCGAGTGAAACCCGCGACATTGATGTCACGGGCAGACAAGAACTGAGAGAGGGGACAGCAGGATGCCAGTTATCGAACCAAGCCGACGTAGAGCAGCCATCACCAATATGGGTAACAATATACTCCCTTATCTTACCCCGCATATCGAGGATGTTACGCCAGGCAGAGCCAGAACCGGATTTTTTCGGGGCATCCCAAAAATTACGGCCACAGAGACGGTATAAGTGGATCCACTTGACCCATAGGGACTCCTTCTTAGAAAGGAGTCTGCAAACATGGGAAGCCATAAGGGCAACATTCCAGACAGCAAGGTTACGTATACCCAGGCCACCATGTTCCTTAGGGAGACACACAGTCTTCTAGGAGACTTTGGCTTTACCACGTTTCAACTCACCATGGCACTAGAGGAAACCCCTAATGAGCTTCTCAATTTCGTTAGAGATAGATTTAGGAAGAATAAAAACAGAAGCCCAATAGATTTGCATAGAAGAAAGAACAGAAAGGATGAGCTGGAGACGACCAGCAAAAGAGAGAGACTTATTCTTCCAGTCATTAATCCTGCATTTGACTTTATCAACAAGGCCTTTACAGTCCTTGTGGGCAAGACGGGTGGTGATAAAAGGGACGCCAATGTATCGGACAGGGAGAGATCCCTCAGGAAACCTAACAATACGGTTATTGGCAGCCCTGGTCCTGTCACCGACATTGCAGTAGAAGGCTTCACTCTTCGCTAAATTAGGATGGAGCCCAGAGACCCCAGAGAATTCAGCAAGAGAATCACAGATGATGCTTAAGAATGAGCTTTTAATAAACAATTAGTTGGAAATCCGAAATCCATAGTCCAAAATTCAAATTTGTCTCCAAAATTTCCTATTTGGGAACTATCATTTTTGAAAATGTGTAAAAAATGGTTACTTTAAATAATGAACCAATTATAATGGTTATTTTTTATTATCCTTTTACGATATTAATTATTGTGAATGCATCCACTCGAAGTTATCTTATGTTGAAGACT
The DNA here is from genome assembly GCA_023525715.1 of Cichorium intybus. Taxonomy (NCBI): domain Eukaryota; kingdom Viridiplantae; phylum Streptophyta; class Magnoliopsida; order Asterales; family Asteraceae; genus Cichorium; species Cichorium intybus. The sequence continues at coordinate 81,234,669 of CM042011.1, forward strand.
CTCTTATCAACTAGTTGTGCATTGAAATCTTCCCAATTTATTGATGCCAACCAATGTCATAAACAAGTTTCTTTCTTGACTAACACACTATGATATTAAGTTATTAGACATGGCCAAATGAGTGCTTCTTTCCCAAGAACTAGGGATGATGAATGTATTGAGATCTCATTTGTTTATATATTTTCATTGAAGCATCTTGGTTGTATCCACATTATTCACAAATTTAGAAAATTACAATGGACTTAGTGGCGTCAAAAGAGACAAGGAGAATAGAGGCAGCCATGTGCTTTTCAACTCATATTGCCACAACTTTAGTCTTTAAAACACCACTAAAAGTCAATTATGGCCTTGGCTTTCTTTGGTTGATAATGTATACAGCTTCACCCCCTCATACTTTTTATATGACTTTATGGTCATAAACAATGATACTTCTTGAATACCTAAACTTTTGGATATCTACTATTCAGTCCTTTGTTTTATATGAGTAGCGTGATTGTCGGAGATCTTCTTTAGTTTTGCTAAGTTTGTTCCTATATCTCAGAGCAAATTTAATCATTATTTCTGTAGTTTGTTTTATTTAGGTAAAAACATTTTTAGAATTTTCCTACATATAAAATTAATTGGTTATAGAAAAACTCGTTTTTATATATATTCTTTCTTTTTATTATTTTAATTTTTTAATTGGCTTAGTTAGCTTTTACCGAATGTTTGATTTATTTGCTATCATCGGTTAGCGTTTCACATGACTTTGCTTTTCAATTATATGCTACTTTTTCAACTAATAGCCTAGTGAATAAGGCTTTGGACTCTTTCTCTTCCCCTATAAAGAGGTTCCAAGTTCTAATCTCACTCCCTCCCTTTCCCCATAGGGAGTGTTAGGTTTCAATCAGGGGATGACCACTGGCCACCTCTCTACCCCCGTAGGTGATTGACCCGGACCACCCTACTGCCAGGTGTGCGTGGGCCCCGAGGTTGCTTCATCAGGGTCATCCAAAAGATGGATCGGGTGGGGTCCTCGGTTATCAAAAAAAAAAAAAAAAAAAAAAACTTATATGCTGTTTCAAACATTTTTTTTTACTTATTGAGAAATATCCAAATGGTAGATTAAAAACCTCACTTTTATGATACTTTGAAAATAATAATTAGATCGGTGAAAAAACTAAAGAATTGGAAACAAGAAGCTCCGACACGAAGTTATGATAAAATGGAGTTGGAAATATTATATTTTTGTTATCGAGATTGGAATTAAGAGAAAGAAATAATATTGCTGTATCATCAATCTAGAAATTATATAATATTAGATTATCGTTAGGGTTGTTTATAATTTTTATGTTTAAAAAGTCATATATTTATAAAATATCATTTTGTTTTTAATAATCAGTTTGCCAATTAGAAAAAAGTTATTTTGATCACCTGACCATTTAATTCCGATTTGTATATTATATGAAAATTCAACATAGTAAGTTACGCAGTTAGAAAATGTATTGCAATTACCTGAATATTTTCTTCTGATTTTTTTTTTTCTTTTTGATAACCGAGGACCCCACCCGACCCATCCTTTGGATGACCCTGATGAAGCAACCTCTGGGCCCACGCACACCTGGCAGCAGGGTGGTCCGGGTCAATCACCTACCGGGGTAGAGAGGTGGCCAGTGGCCATCCCCTGATTGAAACCTATCACTCCCTATGGGGAAAGGGAGGGAGTGGGATTAGAACTTTGAACCTCTTTATGGGGGAAGAGAAAGAGTCCAAAGCCTTATCCACTAGGCCATCAGGGTGAAACTGAATTCTGCGGAAACTTGATCAATGTTAAAAAACCAAATATTGTGATTATAAATATTTTCATATAATTCTTACCTAAATTATATCTAATGTTTTTTGTGTTAATATATACTTTTTTTTTTTTTTGGGTAAAGAGGACTGTACCTCTGGCAAATTTTATTAATAAAAAGAATAAATACAATTTAAGGCAGGGGACTCTCCACCTAAGAAACAACAAAAAGACCCATTGGGACAGGGCCCAATGGACAACAAAGCTATACTAGAAACCAAAACAGAATTTGGAACCAGAGAACATAACAGGAACATAAAAATCAAACATCCTGCAAAAAAACAAACCATACAAGCAGAGAAATATATAGTATAAAAGATAAGATAGAAGATAATAAGAGAGAATAATGGACCACAGTGAAAAATAGGAAATACATCTCTCAACCTTAGGGTATGGACCAGATCCTTTTAGCCAAAATAACATTAGGGGAATGTTTCATATATAGACTCATCAGTCTACAACGGATATCATCAATAATAGTTTTGACAACCGCATGATACGATCTTCTGTTATTCTTAAAAATCCGGTTATTTCTTTCCTGCCAAATGTGGTAGATAGCTCCCGCAAGCACAAGTCTTCGGATAACGGACCAAACGGTCTTACCCTTAGAGATGGGCTTGAGAAGATTGATGATATCCAACCAGCAATTTGTGGGGAAGGAAATGTGCATAACATGCTGAAGATCCTGCCAAACCATAGAAGGGAAAGAACATTCAAAAAAAAGATGAGGAAGGGAATCGGAACAATCACCGCAGAAGGCACAGATGAGGTTGGCGTTAGTCTCCCAGCTTCTGATTTTATCATGGGTCTTCAGTCGATCTTTGAGAGCAACCCAGAGAATGAAGGCATGTCTAGGGATATTCTGGGAGAACCAAACAAGATGATACCAATCGACAGGTTGATCCGAGGGCCGTATAGAGTGCCAAACAGAACGGACCGAAAAAGGAGAGACCTTACCGTCGCAATATCTCCAGAGTAGTTTATCAGGAACGGACGTGGAAAGAGAAGGGGGGTTATGAGAAAGCAGAACGGGATGGGAGTCCATCCAGCAATAGGGGCGCACCCAACACCCATTGAGGACATGGTCAGCAACCTTAGAATCATAAGTGAAGCCAGCAGTATGGATGTTACGGGCGGATAAGAACTGAGATAGGGACGAGCAGGATGCCAGTTATCGAACCAAGCAGATGTAAAGCAGCCATCACCAACCTTGGAGACAATAAAGTCCCTGATCTTACCCCGCATGTCGAGGATATTGCGCCAGGCATAGCCCGTACCACGCTTCTTGGGAGCATCCCAGAAGTTACGCCCACAGAGGCGGTACGAGTGGATCCACCTGACCCAGAGAGAATCCTTATTAGAAAGGAGTCTCCACGTATGGGAAGCCATAAGGGCAATATTCCAAATAGCAAGGTTACGAATACCCAGACCACCATGGGTCTTAGGGAGACATACAGTCTTCCATGAGACTTTAGCTTTACCACGCTTCATCTCACCGTTGCACCAGAGGAAACCCCTAGTGAGTTTCTCAATCTCGTTAGAAATAGATTTAGGAAGAATACAAACGGAAGCCCGATATATTTGCATGGAAGAAAGGACAGAGAGGATGAGTTGGAGACGACCGGCAAAAGAGAGAGACTTGTTCTTCCAGTCGTTAATCCTGCATTTGACTTTATCAACAAGGCCTTTACAGTCCTTGCGGACAAGACGAGTGGTGATGATAGGGACACCAAGGTATCGTACAGGGAAAGATCCCTCCGGAAACCTAACAATACGATCAATGGAAGCTCTGGGCCTCTCACCAACATTGCAGTAGAAGGCTTCACTCTTTGCTTCGTTAGGGTGTAGCCCAGAGACTCTAGAGAATTCAGCAAGAGAGTCATATATGACACGAACCGAAGAGCTATCGCCATGACAGAAGAGAAGAAGATCATCGGCAAAGCAGAGGTGGGTGATACTTTGCTCCTCACATTGCCGATGGAATTTAAAAGAATCGGAGTCAAAGATGTTTCTCTTGATCATAAGGTTAAGCACCTCCATGACAAGAGTGAAGACATAGGGAGAGAGGGGGTCACCCTGACGGATGCCCCTTTGACCATCGAAGAATCCGTGCATATTACCATTGATGCTGACAGAGTAAGCTGTAGTGGAGACACACGTCATTATCCAATCAATCATTCGAATGGGGAAACCAAACCCAACCAAAATGGTGTGAAGAAAAAACCAGTCAACCGTATCGTAAGCTTTTTATATATCAACTTTAAATGCACACCTAGGGGGACCACGATGACAATGATAATCATGCATGAGCTCCTGGACAAGAAAAACGTTGTCAGTGATCAGGTGCCCTGGAATGAAAGCAGACTGGTTTTCATCAACCAGAGAAGAGAGGTGGTTCTTGATACGATCCGCAATGATCTTGCTGATACATTTGTAAACAACGTTACAACAGGCGATGGGGCAGAAATCAGTGACTTTAGACGGGGAGTCAACCTTAGGGATGAGAGCAAGCACGGTGTTGTTGAGCGACTTAAGGAGTTTACTAGAAGAGAAGAACTCCTTAACCGCCGAACAGACATCGGGTCCCACGATATCCCAAGGAGACTTGAAGAATTTTACCGAGAAACCATCTGGGCCGGGTGCTTTATCATCGTCCATCTGGAACAAGACGCACTTAATCTCTTCATCCGTAACAGGAGTAAGCATGGCGGCAGATTGAATAGGGGAGAGCTTATTAGAGAAGAGGGAACACGGGTCACGAATAGCAAAGGAGGGGTGGGCTGTGCCCAAGAAAGTTTGAAAGTGGGAGACGAACAGATTGGGGAGGGCATCCCCAAAAATCCAGCTGCCCTGGGCATCCTGGATGGAGTCAATACGATTACGAGAATTACGGCTTTTAACAGACTTGTGGAAGAAAGCAGAATTTTTATCACCCTCACGAAGCCAGTCAACCTTAGCCTTCTGTTTCAGGAACCTCTCTTCATCCAGGCAAGCCTCGTTATAAGCGAGAAGGTACCTGTATTGTTCGTCACGGAGAGCCCTATTGAAAGGGTCCCGATCCAGAGCAATCTGAACTCTATCAAGCTCAGTACGAAGATAGATAACCTTAGAGAAGAGGTTGCCCTGGCTTCGGAGCAGTTTACGCAAAGGCGATTTAAGATTTTTCAGGTTTTGGAAAACCTTATACATCTGATGGCCGGGGATATCGGGATCCCAAGAAGAAGCAACAACATGTTTAAACTCGTTCTTATAGGTCAGAAAATTAGGGAACTTGAATGGTGTAGGCTTGAACGGGGATCTGAGGGGGAGAGAAAGCACAACAGGGGAATGGTCGGATGATCGGTAAGGGAGAAAAGTGACAGAAGCAAAGGGGAAAGAAGAAACGAGGCGCTGATTACCCATGACACAGTCAAGCTTCTTGAGAATGCCGCCGGAACCGTTAGGAGACTTGGTCCAGGTGTAGAAGAGACCTTTGAAATTAAGGTCCTCCATCTCAATCCGATTCACATAGTCCCTGAAATCATCCATGCCAGGAGAGATACCAGACGCCCCAACGGTGCTATCTTTCATGTCAAGAGAAACATTGAAATCACCCAACAGGATCCAGGGGGCAGCTTTAACAACATGTTTATGAGAAGCAAAAGAATCCCAAAGAGTGCGGCGCAGCTTTAACAACATGTTTATTAGAAGCACGAATTTTAACACTGAAATGCATAACCTGATCATTGGAGTCGAGAAGCATCATATCAACAGCCAGCGGGTCCCAGACAACCACAATTCTAGTCCCCCGAGTGCATAAAAGCCCATTGGAAGACCAAGACCAGGAGCCAAAGACACGACTACAGATACGAGGGAGATTATAGAAGGAGGCACGAGTCTCGATGGCGGCACAAATTTGTAGATTTTGATCACAGATAAGCTCTCTCAAAGCTTTCTGATGAGAAAACTTACAGAGACCGCGAGAGTTCCACGCAGCAACATGCGTCATATGGAAACCGAGAGGGTGGTGGAGTCCATCTGCTCGGACGCCGGAGCTATCATAAGGTGATCATGAGGGGATCCAATATCTCCTACAATGAACTGGGCAGTTTCCCCATCATCAGAGTCGACCTCAATGCAGTTATCCTTGTCTAAGTTGTCATCAGTATCCGTGGCTAAATCATCGAGAATAATGGGGGAGGGAGCATGCGTATGGGGGAGGGGGGGAAGTAGAAGCTGGATGATCAGTGATGTCAGTTGAGCAACTCTCAAGAACGGAGAATGCATTGAAGATCGGAGTGGATCGCTCAGTCTGTTTCGAGGGCGTGGTGGAAGAAAGGCGGACGATGGGGGTAGGGAAACCAGGAGGGGGATTATCAGAAAAGGGTTGGAATGGGGGCCGGTTCTTAATCGGAACCGGGCGGAACTGAAATCGCGACTTGTTAATATTGTTTTTATTTTTATTATAAGATCTGTTTTTTGAAACATCTTTAGCCGATACAACACTTTGGGTATTGCTATTAGGATTACTTTTTGAATTATCATTAGTTTTCTTTTCATTTATTGAAACTTGTTTAGAAGAAGATTTGGTATTTTTATTTGAATTATTTAGCAAAATATCATTAGATTTATTTTTATTTTTTGAGTCTTGTTTAGAAACATTTTTCTTTTTTGAGACAACCGTAAAACCATCATTTTGTTCCATAGGAGTAGAAGTTTGCACTTGATCAATAGAACTTTTATCTTTTAACTTATATTCATTAGTCTTAGAAATGACATGCAAACAAGTGTTAGTTTCATGACCGTAAACCATGCAATGAGTGCACATAGGAGGTTTCCACTCATACTCGATACGAACAGTGTGAGTAGATAACTCAAAAGTATCAGGATTAGGGATACGAACCATCACTTTTTCCACCCAAGAAGATCTAGTGGGGACCTCAAGAAGGACACGGGCATAAACAGCTTTGCCCGCCGCATAAGTGCACATATTAGCCGTATAGGAGTCCATGGCAAGGGGCTTTCCAATTTTAGAAGCTATGTGGCTAAGACCGTCCTCACTCCAAGCCTCATAGGGAATATCATGGATTTTGATCCAAAGTGGGAGTTTATCATGCTTGTTCTTATGGATGCTAAGTCCGGGTCTCCATTTTTGAATGACAATCGGGGAACCTTTAAACGTCCATGGTCCATGAGTTATGATATGTTGAAGGCCGTGATCATCACTAAATTTGAAAAGGTAAACACTGTGACCGTTTAACAAAACGTCCACAAGGCCATGTTGGGACCACATCTTGGATGCAAGATAACGTACGTCTGAATACAACAATTTTGTTCCAACAAAATAACCGCAAATAGTCCTAGCATGAGTTTCACAGACTTTATTAACGGCCTCCATAGGAATATCAACTGGAACGTTAATATCATTGCTAAGGTTCGGGATAAGACGAAAATTAGCAGTAGTGTGTTTTTGAGAGCCGGTAATAATGTTTGCTTGAGAATTAACAAGTAAAGGTAATTTTTTTGACCAAGCATTGATATTATTATTTTTAAAATAATCACTTTCCAAATTATCCGCACAATTAGCAATGGTCTCATTAACGTTAGAGGTCAAATATTTTTCCATTAAAGGACCACGCATAATATTAAATTGGGCCGATTTATTAACCTTATAATTAGGAATAATGGGTTTAGGTGGAGGGCCCAAAAGAGATAGACAAGGAGGTGAGCCATTTTCTATCAAAGAGGGGGATATGATGGGTTGCATAATCACTCCATGTGATATATGATTATCACTTCCTAGAGTAAGTGATATATTTTTTTCACGATGGCAAGAACTAGGAGGTATATTTAATCCTTTTTCAAGATTAGTCAAATTAGGATTCAAATTGGTTAAAGGAAAAGTTATCCCTTTTTTCTTGGAATTGTGCGAGCCTTTTCCTAAAGTATTGTCTAAAGTAGTCAAATTAGAATATAAATTGATAAGTGGACTACCTTTATTCATTGAGCCGTGCATATAGGGAGCCGTATCCTCCATTGTATAATCTGGAAAGTAGTCACCTTTTGGCCCATCTTGGCAACCGTGTTTCTCACAATCTTCTTTATCTAAGTTGACCGTTTGAGGCGTTTGAGCTTTATCTCCACCGTCTACAGGTTTGAGCAAGCTTTCCGACGAGCTACCGCCGCTGACCAACAGAGCAGAAAAGTCACCACTCGATTCAATTGTCAAGATCCTGTCGTCTTCACCATCGCTTCCGTCGGATGAAGAGTCGTCCATAACCATACCGTCGCCTTCGTCCCTATCGATTCCGGCTGGAGCAGCAAGATCGATAACATTCTCATCGTTGCCTTCAGACGAGCCGTGTTCAACCATCATTCCATCAACCAACCCATCAGTCGACAAATCCATCGTGTGGTGAGAAGGAACAGCCACAGAGGACCGAACATCATCATTGTTTTTGAAATTTTCGTGAGGGACGTTTGGTCTCGAGATCACAGCAGAGGTGTATCGCTTTCTATGAAGAGCTTCACTTTTTCCTTTGCTCCTTCTCTCATCAGCAGAGGTGTATCGCTTTCTATGAAGAGCTTCACTTTTTCCTTTGCTCCTTCTCTCATCAGTTGTATCAAACAATGATGAAGAATAATTCATAAAAATCAAACCTTTGTTATTACGAGAACCCATATGTAACTTCTTAACGTTCTGATCACTAGAATAAATGGATGAATGTTCAGATTTTTCAGCAGAAAAGTTCAGATTATCGTTGTTTTGCACCACTACGATTTCAACTTCAGGTTGTACAACAGATTCAATGCCTGGTGTATCACCGGCCATGATGAAATCCGACCAATAACCTTGAGAGAAAAGGATAATTTTTTCACTATTCAACCTGAGGGATGAGAGCAAGCTATTATTTTGTTAATATATATACTTTTGAAATTTTTCTATGGCAAACTCTTGACATTTGACCAATAGTCATATTATCATCATTAAAACATGTGTCGATTCATTTACATTAATTGGGTTTCGTACCTAAAGTATATATATATATATATATATATATATATATATATATATATATATATATATATATATATATATATATATATATATATATATATATATATATATATATATATATATATATATATATATATATATATATATATATATATATATATATATATATATATATAATCATGAGGGTTTTTTTATGAACTCATATATTATAAGACCCTAATCCCAAAAAAATCAAGTTCAACACGAAAAAGAAGCAAAATATGGAATTTAGCTGGAACGGGGCCATTAGTGCCGCTAATGTATATATTACCGATGCTAATATATATATATATATATATATATATATATATATATATATATATATATATATATATATATATATATATATATATATATATATACATATATATATATATATATATATATATATATATATATATATATATATATATATATATATATATATATATATATATATATATATATATATATATTAGCGACGCTAATGAGTTTATTAGCGACGCTATTGTCAATCCTGGTGAGTGGGTTTGCACGTTGTGCAGTTAGTGACGCTAACTGTTGATTTTGGGTCAAAACCCTAGATTTTGAAGTTTGGGTCATATGTAAGGGTGGGGAACCCTAGGGCAGCCACCATTCCTTCAGTTTTAGCCTCTAGAATATCCATTTTTCTCTCTAAGTCTCTTTGGATGAAATTTTGGTGTTTTTGGTCTCTTGAGAAAGATTTTTAAAACTTGGATGGTGTTTGAAGACTGTTGGTGATGCTACAAGTTGTTTCTCTTGATTGGATCTTCAAAGAGTTGCACTTGTCTGGACTATTGTGAGTAAAGTTCCCACCTTTATGCCTTTAAGTTCTGATTTAGAACCATTAAGTTGCTTTAGAGAGTAAGCCAAATTCTCTTTGGTGGTTTTATTGAGTTTTGGGTCATTTTTGACTTGAATCTTGTTCTTGAGCTTGTTTGGTCATGTATGGATGGTAAAGCTAGGATTTTTATGGACCAAGGGACTGTTTGGAAGGTTCCTGAAAGGTTTAAGACTTTGGCTGAATGGATTAAGAGCTTAATGGAAATTTGAGACTGTTCATAGTTAGCGACGCTATCTAGGGAAGATCGCGACGCTAACTGTGTGTTGATCATTGACTTTAATTTTGACCTTTGACCGTTGACTTTTGACCAATTTGACTTTTGTTCAAAATTGAGGATTCGGGGGTACCGATCTTTGAGGTTTATCCTGTTTAGGGTTTAGGAAGTTCTATGTTTTTGAGCTGGTGGTGGTTGTTGTGGTTGTGGAGTCTGTGGTGGCTGGCGTTGGTGTGGAGCACCATCACGATTCGGTACTCCCCACGTCGGCACAGTTGCTACAGGATTCACACGAGGGTTAGGAATGGGTTGACTAACTGGTGGAACTACAGGCTGAATGCATGATGGAAGGGACACAGGGGCTGAAACTGCGCCACCACCAGCACTCATGGAAGCTCCATTGATATTTACCAGAACTAGGGACACAATCGGTTGTCCCTATGTTACCTCGCTGTGTAGCTCATGGGTAACATCCTCAACTAAAACATCACTTGAACTCATATTAAATAAATGTTTACGAACGCGATTCTGTTGCGCGGTTCTTTCAATTTCCGAATCAAACAAAAGAGGTGATGTTTGTTCACCTCGACGCATACGCATGCACAGGATGCAAACGACCGTAAAAAATAATCAAACTACCAAAAACTATCAAGAAAACAACTGACTGACACAGTATGTCGGGCGCACAAATCCCCGGCAACGACGCCAAATTTTGACACGTTGCAGTCGTTGATGCGGTCAAAAATACAAGATTTAACCTTACCACTCCACTAGCTAGTAGTAAGTAAGGGTCGAACCGTGGAGTAAGTGGATGACAATTTCTGTCAAAACCCGACCAATCTATAGTATCACTCTATAGACGGTTTCTGTCCATACACTTAAAGAACCGAAAAACTCGAAAATGTGAAAAACGAATTTTTGCTCTAATCTTAAATCTAAATAATAATCAATCAAGACAATCCAATCTGATTACGAGATCCAACTCAGAAATCAGAAACCAAACAATCCAAGCAATCAATCCAAACGACAACGATTATCGAACCGAAACTATAAACTAACATGAAATAATTTCAAAACGAACTTAAATTAAAAATAAGCCCCGAATCATAGCCGAATGCTTCTGAAATCAGGAATGAAATCCAATCCACGTGGTCAACGGTGTTCTACAATCCAGAACCCTTGATTGCACGAAATCACAAAACCAAAAATGAAACGAAATAATAACGAAAACTATCAAACTACCAACTACGAAACATTAAGCTACGAATTTGAGTCAAAGATGTCTGAGTTCCACTCAAAGGATGGATCTTCGCTCCTGAATCACGAACCATGACCCTCTATTTATAGTTGCCTGCACACGTCGCGGTAAAGGCTTATACGCGGCGCGGGTTATCTCGAATGCCCGTTTCTTCGCACTTTGAATTTCAAATCCTCACCCGGTGACACAGCTGATCGCGTCGCATAGCTCCTCTGGGTATGCGGCGCACGTTTTACTTCGACCTGAAGCAGCCTTCTTTTCAAACTTTGCCAAACTTGCACTTTTTACCCTTTATTTCCTATAATTTGCAACAAGTACCCTTAGCACAAAACGTGAGTAATATCGTATTTTCAGAAGCATACTTCATTCAAAGCATAGGTCAATAACGACTATAATACTTGATATTACTAGGTCTTATCAGATATCAAAGCTTGTGGCTTGAGGTTGGGGATCAGGTGAGTTTTCTCACTATACTATATGTGATGTTATATACATAGGTAGCCTTAGTTTAGTATTTGCAGTAACGTTGCTAGTTGGGTGTGAAAGGTTTTCTGCAAATCTATGAACTAAAAACCTAAGTTCACATGCAACCTAAATTGGATCTATGTTTTCTAACTTTAAACATATAAATAATTCCTAAAGTCCAACAGAAAAATACTAAAGAAATAAATCAGAAAAACTAACATTTAGATTTAATCCTGAAGCTAGCAACACAAGTGTCCTGCCTCAAATGAGATCACACCCAGGGGCTGAGGGTGGACGAAATCCAGAGAGAGGGAATGAGAAAAAGTGGCACAGAAATAAGGGCATGGGGCTCCCTATTTATAGTTTTCCAGGTGGTTGCAGATAAGTCTTTAGAGATAAACCTTTTTGAATTCAAATAAGATAAACCTTTTTCTTATTAATTCAAACCTATTTATCTTCTAATTATATTAATCTCGAAATGATATATATCTTATATATATATATTTCGCTGGTCACCTGCCTACTAAAACTGTCACTCACTCAACTATTGAATAATTACAATTTCAGTCCCTTCACCTTTCATTAATTAAATTAATCACCAAATTAATTCCAATTAATTCCAGATTAATTTCTAATTAATTAATATAGTTTCTAATTAATATATTATCATTTTAATATATTAATAAACTATTTATTTTATTTCTATTGATTTATTAATCATATAACAAATCAATCTTTCTCTCTCCTGGAATTTCTACCAAACCTCTAGCTATGAGGGCAACCCAAATAGACTTTGCTTCTATCAATTAGGTAAATACTAATTATTAGTCATGGCTTAGACACCTAATCCAACAGGCTCCCACTTGGATAAGTCTATGACTATAATTACCAATTTTGTTGGATTAGGTGTCTAAGCCATGACTTGTAATTGAACTTTTATCTTGTGATTAAAAGCAAAGTCTATTTGGGTTGCCCTCATGGATGGAGGATAGATAGTTCAGTAGAGAGAATAGTTGATTTATTAATTGTATAATAAATCAATAGAAAATATATATATGGTTTATTAATATATTTAAGTGCTAATATATTAATTAGAAACTATATTAATTAATTGAGATTTAATCTAGAATTAATTGGATTTAATTTGAAGATTAAATTAATTAATTAAAAGGTGCAGGGACTAGTTTGGCATTTATTCAATAGTTGAATAACTGGCTAGGAAAACCAGGGACCAAAAGTGGCGCCACCTTGGAGGCTTCTCCAAGGGTTTGGCGAAACCCTAATTAGGGTTTTGGTAAGCCTGGTCCAAGTGGTCAAAAGCCTTGTCCAATTGGAGGCTCCTTAGGGTTTCAGGTGTAACCCTTGGAGGCTATAAAAGGAACCCCCTGGCACTTCATATTCATGCCATCTTCTTCTCTCTGGATTCACTCTGCTGGACTGATTCTTCCATCCCTTGGGTGTGACTTTCATCTGAGGCAGGATACTTTTGCTGCTGCTTAAAAGGATCATAAGATCAAAGGTTGGTTTTTCTTAATTCCTCTTTAGAATTGAATTGTATCCTTTAGGTTCTTAGTTCTAATCTTCATAGAAGAAAACATAGATCAATATTAGGGTTGCATGTGAACCTTAGGTAATTTTGTGTTCATTGATTGCATAGAAACCCTTAAGTGGTATCAGAGCTAGCTTGTTTTCTTGTGATTTGATTATGAACTACTTGCATGATTCTTGGCCTTGGTGTTTTTTTGCGAAAATCCACCCTTGGTGGCCTTGAATGTTGACGGCTTGGCTAGGGTTTCCTAACCCTAGCCGCCATGCCCTAAATGGTCCCCTAGATTGCTTGATTTGCTTGCCTTAATTGTGTGTTGTTATTTTTGGTAACTAAATCAACTAAAATAACTTGAACCCTAATTACTTGGCTTGTAATTTTCGAGATTCATAGGGGTTAAACAGATAAATTAATTTGATTAATTTGGTAATCTATAACCTAGATTTAATTAGTTTAATTAATTGATTAATTAAAAGACCAATTAAATCGGATTAAAGAATTAATTAAAATTTTCATAAAATTAGTATAATTTGCGAAAATTAGAATTTAATTAATTCTAAAATATTTTAATGAGATTAAAATATATCTTATATGTATTTAAAATTAAAAGTTAATTTAATATGTATAAGAAAATTGGTTAGTCTACCGCTAGTAAGCCTCATTCACAAAACTGTCCTATAAAGAGGGTATAAGGCGACTGACTATAAAATGTTAGTCTAATGGGTATCTACTCTTACCCACCGCTCTCCTGTTCAGTCGAGTGTCGTTAGCTGAACGGGTATGATAGAACCGCTAAGCCTCTTAAAAGTATAATGCTATAATTGAAAGTACTAGAACCCTAAAACAAATCCCAATCTAGTTACTTTAGGTTAAAAATGTGAATTGGTGCTAATCCATGAAATTGCACATTGCACTTTGTGGAACGTTGGTGGAGCGTGTGTGGTTTACCGGCACGCCAACTGGGGTCCACAAAAGGTCGCAATGGGTTTCTTGATTTTGTCATTATTAACGGAGCGTGTGTGGTTTACCGGCACGTTAATTAGAGATGACAATTGACTTCAAGAGTACCAAGCAATTTGCATGGTTATTCACACCCGGTTTGTGATCCTCGGCATCCCAGTCACAAACAGTGGGGCATTCCCGAGATTAAAACATGCTATCGAACAGTTCGGTAAATCTCAAAGCAACTAGGAATTCCATTATAATATGATTATGTTTCCGCGGTGGAATTGGCTGAATCGTCATTCGCCTACCTTGTAAAATTTGCAATACTGACTACGACATCCCTTTTCGGTATTGTAGATTGTTATTGTAGGATCCTAGCCTCGTATTTATTCTTGGGTAAATATGAGGATTTTTATTATTACTCTATCTAATTAAAACTACCTTCTTCTTGTTCAGATGTCTTCTGACCAATCCGTTCCCCACTCAAATCCCGGTAATGTCACCTCGATTCTGTCATTATGCTCAAAGGTGACGTTAGACGGCACCAACTACAATGACTGGATCCGCAACATCAAAATGGCTCTAAGGTTTGAACATGAAGAGTATGTTCTAGAAACCGAGCTTGTTGATGTGGACACTGAAACCGCTACTCCCGAGGAAATCGCTGCGTACACTAAACACTCTGATGATGCAACCAAAGTGGCCTGCATCATGATCGCTACTATGAACCCTGAACTGCAGCGTATCTATGAGGACTATTGGCCTTACGAGATGCACAAAGAGCTCGCGGAAAGGTTCCGCAAGCAAGAGCGCATCGAGAGGCGTGAGGTTGTAAAAGCTTTCACTAACAGCAAGCCCAAAGAGGGCGAGTCCATCTGTGCACATGTGTAGAGGATGCATGGTTACGTGGAAAGGCTTAGAAAGCTGGAAATGCCGGTTCATGAGGATTTAGCAGTTGACATAGTGCTGAACTCCTTACCCAGTTCTTATGACCAGTTCACACTGGCGTATCATTTGAACAACAACCAGGCAAACCTAGCTGAGTTACACCGCATGCTGCGTACGGCTGAGGACGGGATGAAGGGAAAAGCTGTGCTCCCTGTCAACCCGCCTGTCCTGGCTATTGGCTCCGGAAAGGGAAAGAAACGGAAAGGCCCTCCTAAGCAGAACTGGAGGGAAAAGACTCACGTCGGGTCATCTAGCGGTGCCCCGAAAGGTAAGTCTTCCGGAATTCCACATGTTCGGAACCCCAAAGAGGCCGACTGCTTTTACTGCAAGCAAAAGGGTCATTGGAAGAGGAGCTGCCCAACGTATCTACAGGATGTCAAGGACGGTAAAGTGAAACCGTCACAGGCAGGTACATATTCTATATCTAATAACTCATCATTTTCCCGTTCATGGGTCCTTGATACAGGATGTGGTTTTCACATCTGTTCTGATTTGCAGGGCCTAGAGGAAAGTAGGGAACTGGAGCATGGCAGACTGAACCTGGTCATGGGCAATAGGCGAACGTCACCTGTTACCAAGATTGGTGTTTATGGACTGATGCTGAGCAGTGGAGTTAGATTAGATTTACATAATTGTTGCTATGCGCCAGATATGGCAAAGAACATAATTTCTTTTCATGCACTATTTAGACAAGGCTTTTATTATGAGTTTAATAAATTGAATGGTTCAATTTCGGTTTTCAAAAATGATGTTTTTATATTTAATGCCATGCCTTGTGATGGTGTTTATGAATCTATTATGTGTGTTGATAATTATGGTAAAAATGTGTTGACTATTGATGCTTCAAGCGGTGTAGAAAAGGCATGTCTGTGGCATTGTCGCCTTGGCCATATCAACAAGAAACGCATCGCCCAACTCCAAAAGGATGGAGTGTTGGAATCATTCGACCTCGGGTCAGATGATGCATGCGAATCTTGCTTACTTGGCAAGATGACAAAATCACCATTCAAAGGTTCCTTTGAAAGAGGTGAAGGTCTGTTGGATATCATACACACTGATATGTGTGGTCCCTTCAGAACAACCACTAGAGATGGCACGCGGTTCTATGTGACCTTTACCGACGATTTTAGTAGATATGGATATGTCTACTTGATCAAGAATAAGTCGGATACCTTTGAAAAGTTCAAAGAGTTTAAGAATGAAGCGGAAAATCAATTGGGCAGAAAGATAAAGATGCTTAGATCCGACAGAGGCGGTGAGTATCTTAGTATCGAGTTTCTCGATTACCTCAAGGAATGTGGAATTGTTTCACAGTTGTCGCCTCCAAGAACACCTCAGCTGAATGGTGTTGCAGAGAGACACAACCGAACCTTGTTGGACATGGTTCGTTCCATGATGAGTCGAGCCTCACTTCCAATCCATTTCTGGGGGTATGCCTTAGAGACTGCCGCCCATATCCTAAATCTTGTCCCAACCAAGAAGGTTGCGAAAACACCGCACGAGATGTGGACGGGGAAAGTTCCCTCGTTGGCACACATCAAAGTTTGGGGCTGTGAAGCATTCGTGAGACAAGATACTTCAGATAAGCTCGCAGAAAGAAGTGAGAGGTGTTACTTCATCAGATACCCGAAACAGTCTTTTGGATACTTGTTCTACAGACCGAGCGAGGACGTGGTCTTTGTAGCAAGACGGGGGTTCTTTCGAGAGAGAGAACTCATATCCAAAGAGGACAGTGGGAGTACGATCGATCTCGAAGAAATTCAGGAGACGCCCGATGAAACACCCTTAGAAGAAACTAGTAACCAACATGAGGAAGAAGTTCCTGTTGGACCTACCGACATTTCGTTGACCCTTAGACGTTCAGGTAGAGTTAGCATGCCACCCGAGTTCTATGGTTTCCATATTACCTCGGATGGAGACACGTTGGTCAGTGATCGTACATTGACTAATTTGGATGAGCCAGCTAGCTACCGTGAAGCAGTGGTATTCCCCGAGTCTGCAAAATGGAAAGAGGGAATGGACAGCGAGATAAAGTCCATGTACGACAATCAAGTTTGGAACTTGGTTGACAATGTACCGGGTCGAAAGACAGTCGGATGCAAGTGGATCTTCAAAAAGAAGACCGACATGGACGGAAAAGTGCATACTTATAAAGCTAGGCTGGTTGCGAAGGGATTCACTCAAACCCCGGGGGTTGACTATGATGAAACTTTCTCACCAGTAGCCAAGATTAAGTCAATCAGGATAATGCTTGCCATAGCTGCGTTTCATGATTATGAAATCTGGCAGATGGATGTCAAAACCGCTTTCCTTAACGGGAAACTGACTGAAGATGTTTACATAAGTCAGCCAGAAGGTTTTGTAGACACTAAGCACCCTGATAAAGTATGTAAGCTTGAAAGATCAATCTACGGGTTGAAGCAAGCGTCTCGCAGTTGGAATCTTTGCTTCCATGAGAAAGTCAAAGAGTTTGGCTTCTCTAGGAGTGAAGATGAGTCCTGTGTATATGTCAAGGCTAGTGGGAGTATAGTCACTTTCCTGGTGCTGTATGTTGATGACATACTGCTCATGGGAAACGACATTCCGACCTTGCAGAATGTTAAGGCTTGGCTCGGGAAGTGTTTCGCCATGAAAGACCTAGGGGAAGCTGCTTATATTCTCGGGATAAGAATACTTAGAGATAGAAAGAGAAAATTGATAGGCCTAAGCCAGTGTACATATTTGGAAAAGGTGTTAAAGAGGTTTAACATGGAAAATTCCAAAAAGGGAGAGTTACCAATCCTAAGTGGTGTTAAATTGAGTAAGACTCAAAGTCCGAGTACCGATAAGGAAATAGCTGAAATGAGTCAGGTACGTTATGCTTCGGCAGTAGGGTCGATCATGTATGCTATGACATGTACTCGTCCCAACGTATCCTATTCACTAAGCATGGTTAGTCGGTACCAGGGTAATCCTGGAAAAGCACATTGGATTGCAGTCAAGAATATACTCAAATATCTGCGAAGGACAAAGAATATGGTATTAGTCCTTGGTGACAGTGATGAGTTAAAAGTGAGTGGATTTACAGATGCCAGTTTCCAGACAGATAGGGACAGTGGACGGTCCCAGTCGGGCTGGGTATTTCTTTTGAACGGTGGAGCGGTCACTTGGAAAAGTTCCAGGCAGGAAACGGTGGCTGATTCAACGTGCGAATCAGAGTACATCGCAGCGAGTGAAGAGTCTAAGGAGGCGGCTTGGCTAAAGAATTTCATCGGGGATCTTGGAGTTGTCCCGAGCATTCAGGAGCCAGTGGAACTTTTCTACGATAATGAAGGAGCGGTCGCCTTGGCAAAGGAACCGCGAGACCATGGAAAGTCCAGGCATATCGAAAGAAAGTACCACTACATTCGACATCAGATAGAAGAAGGGCACTTACTGGTTAAGCGAGTATCATCCGAGGACAATCCTGCAGATCCTTTGACTAAGGCTCTGAATAGGATCAAGCACAATCAGCATGCTCGGAGCATTGGATTGAAGGATGATGTTAGTTTTAGTAATTAGATAGATTAGAAACTTGTAACAGTATAAATGTAATTGACTCGGTGATTTTATAATAGAGATTTATAAATGAGTATTGTTACTGCCTTTGTCAATTGTTTATTTCTGTGTTTCTATATTTGCATGTTTAACTTCCTTAATAATTGGATTAATTAAAAACTCCACAGTCGATCATACTGTTAGGAAGTAAGTATGAATTAAGACTGTCATGAAATGGTTGCAGACTGTCTAAGGAGTTAGACATTGCAGTAAGACTGCTGCAACGTTCATGAGTACTTAGAAATAGAGATTTGAGTATTAGATAAACCTGCGCTTAACAGATTGCTTCATGGATTATATCACGAGCAATGTTAAGACGATAATATCTGGTGATCTTTAAGTGAAGAGATATGATCTGTTATTTGCGATACAAGCACTTATTGACAATACGAAACCGCGCCAGTAACTCGGTGCTATAAAACGCATTGTTGTATGTATTTGGACCCGCAAAAGTTATGGACATATGAGTCGAAACTTATCCGTTCCATGACCCGATGGGAAACATATATCTGTAGGCCTCTCGATGATTTAGAAGTTGACTGAAAGTGTTGGCCAACCGGGACTTGATTGATGTGTTCAATTAGTAGTCTCTAAAGTCATATGCAAATCAGAAATCGAGGAACAGAGTGTCAGACCAAGATTGATGTTAGTCCATGTCTTGAGTCTGAAAATATCTTGTTGGACGGAGGATCATCAGATCACTTATCTTTGGACAGGACTGACTGGGTCAGAGTTCAGACAATTAAAGTCATAGACTTATCCAAGTGGGAGACTGTTGGATTAGGTGTCTAAGCCATGACTTGTAACTGAACTTTTATCTTGTGATTAAAAGCAAAGTCCATTTGGGTTTCCCTCATGGGTGGAGGATAGATAGTTCAGTAGAGAGAATAGTTGATTTATTAATTGTATAATAAATCAATAGAAAATATATATATGGTTTATTAATATATTTAAGTGCTAATATATTAATTAGAAACTATATTAATTAATTGAGATTTAATCTAGAATTAATTGGATTTAATTTGAAGATTAAATTAATTAATTAAAAGGTGCAGGGACTGGTTTGGCATTTATTCAATAGTTGAATAACTGGCCAGGAAAACCAGGGACCAAAAGTGGCGCCACCTTGGAGGCTTCTCCAAGGGTTTGGCGAAACTCTAATTAGGGTTTTGGTAAGCCTGGTCCAAGTGGTCAAAAGCCTTGTCCAATTGGAGGCTCCTTAGGGTTTCAGGTGTAACCCTTGGAGGCTATAAAAGGAACCCCCTGGCACCTCATATTCACGCCATCTTCTTCTCTCTGGATTCACTCTGCTGGACTGATTCTTCCATCCCTTGGGTGTGACTTTCATCTGAGGCAGGATACTTTTGCTGCTGCTTAAAAGGATCATAAGATCAAAGGTTGGTTTTTCTTAATTCCTCTTTAGAATTGAATTGTATCCTTTAGGTTCTTAGTTCTAATCTTCATAGAAGAAAACATAGATCAATATTAGGGTTGCATGTGAACCTTAGGTAATTTTGTGTTCATTGATTGCATAGATATTATCGTCTAAAAAATTGCTCGTGATATAATCCATGAAGCAATTCTTTGAGCGTGGGTTTATCCAATACTCAAATCACTATTTCTAAGTACTCATGAACGTTGTAGCAATGCTGTTGCTATGTCTAACTCCTTAGACAATCTACAATCCAATTCATGACAGTCTTGATTCAATACTTACTTCCCAAAGTATGAGCGACTGTGGACCTTTTGAATAATCAAATTCTTCGGGAAGTAAAATGTAACACCCGGCTTTTTCAAACAAAATACACCCAAAATTTTTCATTTTTAAATACAGTTTTAAACATACGAAACTAACTGTTTAGGTGTATAAGTTATTACAAAAAGGGTACAAGTGTATCAAGGAGTATATATATCAAAAGTAAACTCCTTCTAAGCCGGGCCGCTACAACGAACAGTCCTATCCATGAGCTACTTCTTTACCCTTAACAGGGTTACGCTCACCTGCAGGGACATTTCAAACATATACTGTGAGCCATAAAGCTCAATGAGTAATCATATAAACAATTTAACATGTAAATATATAATTAAGTTATTAAAACTCAATACAGTGTACATTCTTGTTTGAATCAACCTTTGGATATTAATCCAATCTCCTAGCCACAAGGGCCGTTATTATTTGGATATCACATCCAATCTCCTAGCCTTATAGGCCGTTTAATTTGGATATCACATCCAATCTCCTAGCCTTATAGGCCGTTTAATTTGGATACGGAATCCAATCTCCTAGCCACGAGGGCTGTTAGCATTTGGATACGAAATCCAATCTCCTAGCCTCAAAGGCCGTTATACCATACCAATTTGCGTAATTGACTAACTTATAGATTTCCATTTCAGACGTTAAGGCTACTTTCAATTTCAAGAGTTCAATCAATACAAATATCATAAGTGATATAAGAGAGATTACTCACCTGGTATTGAGACTCTTTATAGTTCTAGTTTGCACCACCGAGGCTATCACAAACCTTTAAGGTTTTCCTGCACCTACACAATCACACACACACCATGTAGAGGTGAAAACTTTGTTTTTCAATCATCTAGGTTTGAAACTCGATTTCAATAGCTAAGATTCGAGTTTAGAAGCATCTCAACACTTCCCAAACATGTGTATAAGTTAAATTTCTAGCTATACACAGGTGGTCCTTCACCACAACTCGAAACCAACTCCAAAAGATCAAAATCAATCTTTCAAAAGGGATAGAAGTGAACACCTTACCTTCAACAAGCCAAATATCGAAAATCACTTCAATCCAACGTGAATTGGTCTTCAATTTGGTCCAAGAACGAAAGAGGGATGATTCTAGGGTTAAAGAGAGGTTTTTAATCGAGAGAAATCTGACCAAAAGATGGATTTTCGCGACTTAAATGGGTGGGGCCTGTGCGCAGCACGACCCGTGTCCAAAACTACACGGCCCGTGTAGTTTATGGTATAGATTTGAAGTTTTGGTCTGCAGAACTACACGACCCGTGTCACTATTACACGACCCGTGTAGTGTACGGTAAGAATTCATCAACTTATTACACAACCCGTGTAACTTCTACACGACCCGTGTAACCTTCGGTATACCCAATAAGTTCAACAAAACTTCCCACACGACCCGTGTAACTTCTACACGACCCGTGTTACCTGCTTTATGCAATTTTTCAACTTCAATTTCTTCCAAATGAAATTCTAACTACCCAAACTCATACAATAATCTAATAAATCTTAATTTCACTAAGACTAATATAAAAATACTTACCGAAAGTAACGTGGTGTTACAAATTCTCCCCTCCTTTAAAAGATTCCGTCCTCGGAATCAAGTAAAGAGTTGAGGGTATTTCTCCCTCATTTCATCTTCAGTTTCCCACGTCATATCAGAACCCCTATGGTGTTGCCAAAGTACTTTAACCATATTAATCTTCTTGTTCCGCAACTGTCTTACTTTCCGATCTAACACTTTCTCGGGTTGTTCTGAATACTTTAGTTTCTCATCTAGTTCAATATCAGCAAGAGGTATTCGTTGGGACTCATCAAACAATGTCTTCCGTAAGTGGGACACATGGAAAACATTGTGGATACCTTGAAGCTCATCAGGTAACTCCAATCGGTACGCCACAGCTCCGATTCTTTGGGATATCCGGAAAGGACCTATAAAACGAGCGCTCAACTTCCCTTTCTTCCCGAAGAGAATTAAACCTTTCCAAGGAGATACTTTGAGCATCACCATTTCTCCCACTCGGAACTCCAATGGCTTCACTCGCTTATCAGCATACTGTTTTTGTCGGTTTTGAGCAACTTTCAAGTATTCCTGGATTTGTTTAATCTTTTCTTCAGTTTGGGCTATGATCTCGGGTCCAGCCAACAGTTTTTCTCCCACTTCAGTCCAACAAGTCGGAGTACGGCACGATGCTCCATATAACGCTTCATACGGGGCCATCTGAATACTGGAATGAAAACTGTTGTTGTAAGCAAATTCTACCAAAGGTAGATGATCTTCCCAACTCCCGCCAAAGTCTATCACACACGTCTGAAGCATGTCTTCTAAAGTCTGAATGGTTCGCTCGCTTTGCCCATCAGTTTGCGGGTGGTACGTGGTACTCATTAACACTTTTGAACCCAACTGCTCTTGAAGACTTTGCCAAAATTGGAAAGTAAATCTGCTATCTCGATCGGATACAATTGACGACGGTAACCCATGTCGGCGAATTACCTCGTCAATGTATATTTTCGCCAACTTTTCGATTTTGAAATTTTCACTAATCGGTAGAAATTGCGCCGACTTCGTCAGTCGATCAACCACTACCCAAACAGTATCATGCCCACGCGGTGTTCGGGGTAGTTTTGTTATGAAATCCATTATGATATTATCCCATTTCTTTTCTGGAATTGGTAACGGTTGAATTTCGCCATACGGTTTCTGGTGGTTCGACTTTACCTGCAAACAAGTCAGGCACTTTTCTACATACCTTCCAATATCTATATTCATTCCCGGCCACCAATACATCGGTTTCAGCATTCGGTACATCTTGGTACTGCCCGGGTGTACAGCATATCTACTACAATGCGCATCTTCTAAAAGTAAACTCCGCGCCTCACCTTGCTTGGGCACCCACACACGGCCTCTAAAGGTCTTCAACCGCTGAGAGTTTTCAATTAAATGTTTTACATACCTGACCATTCGTTCACTTTTCACGTTCTCGGTCTTGCAGGCTTCTTCTTGTGCCACACGAATTAACTCGGGTAGTCGGCTCGCCACACCCATACACGCGGATGTAATCTTCAAAGGGTATTGTTTTCGGCTCAGGGCATCTGCAACCACATTTGCTTTGCCGGGATGGTACAATATTTCACAATCAAAATCTTTGAGTAGATCCATCCACCTTTGCTGTCTCATGTTCAGCTCTTTCTGGTCAAATAAATACTTCAGGCTTTTATGATCCGAATAGACCACAAACTTCACGCCATACAAGTAGTGTCTCCAAAGCTTTAAAGCTAAGATTATTGCAGCCAATTCGAGATCATGCACCGGGTACTTCTTTTCAGCTTCTTTTAATTGACGGGACGCATAAGCAATTACCCGACCTTTCTGCATTAATACACATCCAAGGCCCACCCGTGAAGCATCACTATAAACCACGTAGTCTTCACCGTCTTGCGGTAAGGCTAAAACCGGAGCTTCACATAAGGCTTGCTTTAATTTCTGAAAGGCTGCTTGTTGTCTATCCGCCCATTCAAACTTTTCACCCTTCTTGGTCAACTTAATCAACGGGGCAGCAATTGAAGAAAAATTCTCTACAAATCTTCTATAGTAACCCGCCATTCCAAGAAAACTACGTATTTCCGTTGGACTCCGAGGCGGTTCCCATTTCATCACAGCCTCAATCTTCGTTGGATCAACTTTGACACCTTCGCTATTAATAACATGCCCAAGAAACTGTACTTCTCTTAGCCAGAATTCACACTTGGAAAACGTCGCATATAACTTTTCTCGACGAAGTAATTCCAATATTTGGCGTAAATGAACACCATGTTCAGACTGGCTTCGAGAATATACCAAAATGTCGTCAATGAATACAATAACGAAAGTGTCAAGGAATGGACGACATACTCTGTTCATAAGGTCCATGAATGCTGCCGGAGCGTTGGTTAACCCAAAAGGCATAACCAAAAACTCATAATGACCATAACGAGTACGGAAAGCGGTTTTTGGAATATCTAATTCTCGAATCTTCAACTGATGATACCCCGACCTCAGATCAATTTTCGAAAAATACGTCGCCCCCTGAAGTTGATTGAACAAATCATCAATTCTCGGTAATAGGTATTTATTTTTCACCGTGATTTTATTCAATTCTCGATAGTCGATACACATACGCATCGACCCATCTTTCTTCTTTACAAATAGGATAGGCGCTCCCCACGGTGAAGAACTCGGTCTAATGAAACCCAGA
This sequence comes from Cichorium intybus, assembly GCA_023525715.1. Lineage (NCBI taxonomy): Eukaryota > Viridiplantae > Streptophyta > Magnoliopsida > Asterales > Asteraceae > Cichorium > Cichorium intybus. The sequence continues at coordinate 81,259,323 of CM042011.1, forward strand.
TCTAGAAGTTCTTCTAACTGTTTCCTCAATTCCTCCATTTCTGAAGGTGCCAATCGATATGGAGCCCGAGCAACAGGTGCAGCTCCTGGAACTAATTTAATTGCAAACTCAACTTGTCGGTCTGGCGGTAACCCAGGGAGTTCTTCCGAAAAAACGTCTGGAAATTCGTTTACAATTTTTACACTTTCTTTTCTCATTTGTTCCGATTTAGCAACAGACACATATGCTAAATAAGACGTCCCTCCTTTACTGACACTACTCCGGGCTTGAGTAAAGGAAATAACCGGCATTCTCAGACGCGACCTTTCGCCTTGGATTTTAATCCATGCCCCATCTGGTGTTAACACTGTAATATTTTTATTTCTGCAATCCACGTTAGCATAATTTGTTGCCAACCAATCCATACCTACAATTACTCCAAACTCCTTGGTAGTCATCGGCTTCAGATCTATAGGGAAAGTGGTCCCGTAGATCTTAAGCTGACAACCTTCAATATGTTCCGACACCCAAACATACCGACCATCTGCCACTGCTACTTCCAAACTTTCATCCATAGGAGTTAGGGGAACATTTAAACGAGACATCATAGATGTTGACACAAAACAATGCGTAGCTCCAGGATCAAATATTACGTATAATGGAATTGAATTTAGAGTGAAAATACCTGTAACTACGTCAGTCTTTTCACGAGCCTCTTCCCCTGTCATTTGGAATGCCCGTGATGCCACTGGTCCTCCCCGACCCTTTACTTATTCTTTCTTTCCTCCCCGCTCATCTCTAGGTTTATCACTAGGTGCTCCAGCTTTTATCTAGGGACAGTTTGGGCGAATATGATCTGTACCCCACATTGAAAACACCTTCGCTCCGCTCGACAGTCTCGAGCGATATGCCCTTGCTTTCCACAGTTACGACAACCCGACGATGGAATATCAGTTCGACAATTTCCAAAGTGCTTTTTCCTGCACTTTTCACACCACTTTGCTTCCTCTTTCGGACCTTTGACTTTAAAATTGGACCCCGTCTGTTGCGACTTTTTCTGGGGCGTCCACTGTTGTTCCTCCGCTTTTCGTTTAGTTTCCACAACTTTCTTTTCCTCCTCCTGTCTCTGTAGTTCCATCTCTCTTTCTGTGGCTCTATCCACCACCTGTCGGAAAGAAGACAACTGAAGCGGTTGTACCATTTCTCGGATTCTAGTTTTCAATCCCCACACATATTTATCAATCTTTCTCTTCTCAGTGTTTATCTGATGCTCTGCAAACCTAGCTTTTTCAAGAAAACTCATCGTGTACTCTTGCACCGTGTGAGATCCCTGTTCCAAATGCAAAAACTCCTCTTCTAGCCTTTTCACAGCCACCTCAGAACAATATTCTTCATTAAACTTCGTTTTGAACTGTTCCCAAAGTAAAGACTGGGTCAAGTCGGGACCCAACGCTTTACTGAACACTTGCCACCAATGTAGTGCATTACCGGTTAATTGATTTGTGGCAAACTCCACCTTGTCTCCCTCAGCACACTTACTGATTCGAAACACCTTCTCTGTATGCATCAACCATTCCATAGCTTGGATCGGATTATCCGTCCCTGAAAACTCTTTGGGCTTGCAGCCCAGAAAAGTTTTATAAGTACATTCAGTCTTTTTCCCGGAACTTCCTTCTCCTTGGACGTCTTTCTCAACACGAACTCTACTTTCCCATTGACTCTCATTTTCAGGCTGCTTGTCGTGAACTTGCTTTGCAATACTTTCATCACGTGCATTTACCAAGGTAGGTAATAGTTCACGTACCACATCAGCTACAATGGTGCGTAAATCTGGTGAATTTTCATTTGCTGGTCCACTCGCACCTCTTTCTACCGAGCCTTGAGAACGAGCCGACCACCTCTTGAGGCTCCACGCCCTGAATTTCCTCGCGTAGGATTACTTCTAGTACTTCTCACACTTCAAAATTTAACAAATGGTTAGGTTATATATAATAACAACTTATATACAACCAAATGTTCAACATGTCTATTATCTCTCAAGGTTTAAGTCTAGGGATCTATTCCACAGACACCTAGTTCACTTAAACCACGGCTCTGATACCAACTTGTAACACCCGACTTTTTCAAACAAAATACACCTAAAATTTTTTATTTTTAAATACAGTTTTAAACATACGAAACTAATTGTTTAGGTGTATAAGTTATTACAAAAAGGGTACAAGTGTATCAAGGAGTATATATCAAAAGTAAACTCATTCTAAGCCAGGCCGCTACAACGAACAGTCCTATCCATGAGCTACTTCTTTACCCTTAACAGGGTTACGCTCACCTGCAGGAACATTTCAAACATATACTGTGAGCCATAAAGCTCAATGAGTAATCATATAAACAATTTAACATGTAAATATATAATTAAGTTATTAAAACTCAATACAGTGTACATTCTTGTTTGAATCAACCTTTGGATATTAATCCAATCTCCTAGCCACAAGGGTCGTTATTATTTGGATATCACATCTAATCTCCTAGCCTTATAGGCCGTTTAATTTGGATATCACATCCAATCTCCTAGCCTTATAGGCCGTTTAATTTGGATACGGAATCCAATCTTCTAGCCACGAGGGCTATTAGCATTTGGATATGAAATTCAATCTCCTAGCCTCAAAGGCCGTTATACCATACCAATTTGGGTAATTGACTAACTTATAGATTGCCATTTCAGACGTTAAGGCTACTTTCAATTTCAAGAGTTCAATCAATAAAAATATCATAACTGATATAAGAGAGATTACTCACCTGGTATTGAGACTCTTTATAGTTCTAGTTTGCACCACCGAGGCTATCACAAACCTTTAAGGTTTTCCTGCACCTACACAATCACACACACACCATGTAGAGGTGAAAACTTTGTTTTTCAATCATCTAGGTTTGAAACTCGATTTCAATAGCTAAGATTCGAGTTTAGAAGCATCTCAACACTTCCTAAACATGTGTATAAGTTAAATTTCTAGCTATACACAGGTGGTCCTTCACCACAACTCGAAACCAACTCCAAAAGATCAAAATCAATCTTTCAAAAGGGATAGAAGTGAACACCTTACCTTCAACAAGCCAAATATCGAAAATCACTTCAATCCAACGTGAATTGGCCTTCAATTTGGTCAAAGAACGAAAGAGGGATGATTCTAGGGTTAAAGAGAGGTTTTTAATCGAGAGAAATCTGACCAAAAGATGGATTTTCGCGACTTAAATGGGTGGGGCCTGTGCGCAGCACGACCCGTGTCCAAAACTACACGGCCCGTGTAGTTTACGATATAGATTTGAAGTTTTGGTCTGCAGAACTACACGACCCGTGTCACTATTACACGACCCGTGTAGTTTACGGTAAGAATTCATCAACTTATTACACGACCTGTGCAACTTCTACACGACCCGTGTAACCTTCGGTATACCCAATAAGTTCAACAAAACTTCCCACACGACCCGTGTAACTTCTACACGACCCGTGTTACCTGCTTTATGCAATTTTTCAACTTCAATTTCTTCCAAATGAAATTCTAACTACCCAAACTCATACAATAATCTAATAAATCTTAATTTTACTAAGACTAATATAAAAATACTTACCGAAAGTAACATGGTGTTACATAAAACATGCGAAAGCGAAACATAAAATCTGATTGGTAGCTACTCTTGCTAATTTCCAAGTCTCCACGAGGTAATCACCAAGTCAGATCTTTCATAATACTATTATCGGTTTCTTGTTTTTCTTTTAAACTTTCAATTCAAGTTTTATATCTATGTCTACATGAACCTTTTACTCTTTCTATGTATCCAAAGTGTCTTACACTGATACACTTCATTGCAGATGATCCAATCGGATGCTCTTCCGATGACATCTCAATATATTATTTTGTCTTTCTCTATCCTAACTCCATTATGGTGATGTGTACTGTGACTTCCCATGATTCTCGGGGTCTTTAGTCTACATGACTGCACCCTAAGTCTATTTCGAGGTGTTATGATGTGCCAGTGAACCACACGCGCTCCATCAGAATACCAACGAAACTATTTAACCATGAAGTCCTACAGCACCACGTCTTGGTGTAAACAATTACCGATTCGAAACTCCTTTCAAATTGTTACTAACATTCACCCCAATCATTTCCCAATGATTTCTCACATGTGTCCAAATAATCCATCCAGTATTCTTAGCCAGGTTACATCCTGAATCCAACTTAGTATGCTCTAAGCATTAAGTCATCAAGACATGTTCATGACACTTCTGATCGATCCAAGAAGCTCGTGGAATCTGATGTAATGTTATTCCAAACCCTTTCGAAATCTTAAGATTACTTATAATCCTTGTGTCATGACTTTCGAAAAAGTATTTCCTTTTGGAGACTCTTTCTCATGCATCTTGAATCTTATCAAGATCATGCTCACAATGGCTGGGTCTATACTGACGATTTCATCTATCCGATAGATGTCTGTGAACTACGTGAGTATGTTGCACCTTCTTTATATCTTCCATGCCAAGTCATCACACTTTGCAATGATAGGAAACTCCTTTCCTGGGTTTGTGCATCTTGAATCTCATCAAGATCACATTGGCAGGGTTTTTATCTATCTAATAGGTGTTTGCAACCACTTGAGTACGTTGTATCTCTATTAAGTCTTTCATAGAGAACCATCTCTTAATGTCAAGTCATTACACTTTGTAATGATAAGAGACGTTTCCTAGAATCAGTATGCAACCAACATACATGATAACGATACTCCCACTGGCTTTGACACGATTATATGACTCTTTCAGAATGTTCACAAAATCCAAACCTTTGGCACATTTTGAGAATCCAAAGTCCAAAACCTTTCTGACATAATTATGGGAATCTTCCAGGCTATTCACAAAATCCAAACTTTTGGCATATTTTGAGAATCCGAACATCCTTTCTTGCGAGATGCCCGTGGGATGAATCACGAGCCCATGTACCTTTGTATTGGCACACTCTTTGTGAGTTCCTATTAGTGTGCTGGTAAACCACACACGCTCCACTAACGACTCACAAGGTGCAGCTTTACTGAACAGTATCCTTTCAGATTTCATCTTCTATTGAGAGTGCTTCTCTCGGAATCAATTACTTGACTCTGAGTATCGTCTCATTCAACCAGATGTTATGTAAGTACATTTCTATCTATTGTTCTTTCTTTTGATGGTTCAATTACTCCCACTGGTCATTAGACCAGGTGTAAAATCAATCAAATGTCACATAGACTGTATCTCGCCCTAAGGTTCTCTTATTTGGCAGCAACCGGGGCTCACCAATGCTTCCAAGTAGTCAGATTGCTTATCCGTACCATCTTTAGTGTTTTACCACTAATTGGTATGTCACCCAGATCATAACAACTTATGACGGTGACCAATACTACTGGTCAAGAGAAGAGTATGTCAGGTTTAACAGGAATCCGGTTCCTGGTCAAGGCCTAGTGATGATTAAAGGTTCTTTCAGTTGGTAAATCCTGAACTCATTTAGGATTATTCTTACTCCCAGTGTTTCCTGAGAATATGAGTCCTTTCTTAAAGAACTCTTCTTTCACAGTTACAGTGAGGATAGCCAATGAAACGACATTGCTGATCAGGTACATGCTAGTCATGAGGTTCGGACGAACGCTACATGACCCTGGACTTTCTATGTACAAGTAGGACGATCCAGCTTTACACTTCAGACAGTGTCTGCAAAACCTACTTAGTCTAAGATGTGGTCGGAATATGGTTTCAATGACTGGTTGAATATTCAACTCATCAAGAAACTAATTGGAAGTGTATATTATACATCGATGATCGAACTATTTCGACCAATGCTCCATCATCTTCCCTAAGACACATTATAACTAGTCATAGACTGTGAAACACTATACAGTCATTCCCTCTCTCTGGATTTCGTCTACCCTCAGCCCCCTAGGTGTGATCTCATTTGAGGCAGGACACTTGTGCTGTTAGCTTCACGATTAACTCTAAAGGTTAATTTTTCTGATTTATTTCTTTAGTATTTTTTCTGTTGGCCTTTAGGAATTATTTATATGTTCAAAGTTAGAAAACATTGATCCAATTTAGGTTGCATGTGAACTTAGGGTTTTAGTTCATAGATTTGCAGAAAACCTTTTAGTGGTATCAGAGCTATTTGGTTGTTTTCTAATTGAATTGCTATAACTAGTTTCCTAAAATATAGGGTTTAAAGCTTATAAACCCTAATTATGGCCAAATCGATTTAGGGTTAGGGTTTTAGAAACCCTAGCCCCTCCCCTTTATAATTTTTGAAATTTGCTAGGATTTTAGAAGGTATTCTATTTTTGGTAATTGTGATTATTTAATAATTGGATAACCTTAAACCCATTGCTTGCTAATTTCGAAATTTAGGGGGTTTAAGATAGGTTTAAATTAATTTGATTAATTTCTGATACCTATCTGTATTTAATTAATTTAATTAAATTGTTTAATTAAAGGATAAATTAAATCATTTAAAGGTTTAAATTTAATTTTTAATTAATTGTTTAATTTCAAAAAATTAAATAGATAAACCAGAAATATTTTAAAAGTTTAAAATACATCTTATATATATATTATAATTAAAAGTTAATATTATATGTATAAGATAAATTGGTTAGTCAAATCAATAGTAGGCCTCATTTATGAAGCTGATCTATAAGGAGGGTATAAGGAGACTGCCTATAAAATGGGGGTCTAATGGGTGTCCACTCTCACCCACCGCTCTCTTGATAGTGGAGGGTCGTTAGCTGAACGGGTTTGATAGGACCGCTTAATCTCATTAAAAGTATAATGTTATTAATCAAAGTACTAGAACAGTTTTATAAAATCCCAAATCTAGTTACTTTAGGAAAATGTGAACGAGATGCTAACCCATGAAATTGTACATTACACTTTATGAGACATTAGTAGAGCGTATGTAGTTAACCGGCACACTAATAGGGGCTCATAAAGAGTGGTAATGGGTTTCTCATGATTTATCATTGTTAATGGAGCGTGTGTGGTTAACCGGCACATCAATTAGAGATGATAAACAACATTGAGGTTACCGAGCATATTTGCATTGTTATTCACATCTAGTTTGTGATCCTCGACATCCCAGTCACAAACAGTAGAGCATATCCGAGATTAAATATGCCATTGAACAGTTCAATGAATCTCACAGATCTAGGAATTTCATAAGATTGAAATTGATAAATGTATATCTACCTTAATGACCACTGTGTTGTGATTATGGCATCTCTCTTCATACCATAGTTGGGGTATTTTGGATCCTAGCATTGTTATATAATAAATTGGGTAATTATTTAAAAGGATTAATTAAACTAATAAATTCTATTTTTTATATAGATGTCTGAATCTAGTGTCAATTCTCTTCCTCCTCCTCCTTCACCCATTTCTGAGAGCCTCAAAAAGTACCTGTTAAATATGGAAAGGCTGACTGGCCTAAACTATGAGGAATGGCTTCACAATTGGAGACTGGTTCTCGTCATTGCTGTCAAGCTACATCTCATTGAGTATCCGATCCCAGTTCCACCGAAACATGTCATCACACAAAGACTTTATGATGAGCATGACTTCTTAATTGATGAATCCGAGGAAGTTTGTGACATCATGCTATTGACCATTGACCCCAAGTTCCGCAGGGATTTTGAATTCATAGGGCCATGTGAGTTAATACAACTAGTTGAGGAAAAGTTCCAAGAACCGGTTCAAGAGGAACGAGCTAGGATCTTCAAAAGACTTGCAGAGTGCAAGCTGAAAGAAGGAAGTAGCATCGATTCGCATGTTCTCAAGATTGAAGGATATATAAGCGAATTGTACAAACTTGGTCACCCTCTTAATCAGGAAATGAGTGTTAACATCCTACTCGCTTCGCTAACTAGTAGGTACGATCTATTCATTCAGACGTATAGAAAGGGAAACCAGAAACAGACTCTCATGGAAATGCGTTCAATGTTGATTTTATACGAGTCACTCATGGAGAGGCATAGTTCCACTGATTCGGCTACTTCTGGATTGAGTCCAGTGAGGAGACGCAGTAAGAAATGATCCAGATCGTCTGGACATGTTCTGAGATGTCTCAAACTGGGAATCTATAGGATTGGATACAGTCACAGAAAGATTGGAAGACGCCCCAAGGCCAAATCTTTTGGAAACTCAGGTATATCTAAAAACCTCAAAATTCCTGATCCATAATTCCTTGATACATGATGTGATAGTCACATTTGCTTTGTATGCAGGGACTCAGTAGGGTACGAGACTTTGACGCATAGGAGCACATTTGGATTGGATCTCCAGCTCATGCAGTTTTGAAGTTTAGTTAGATATTATGATCATTTTATTAGCTTATTAGATGCGTGCAGCATTGTCTGTCATATAGTACATTGTTCGAGGATATTTTGTTTTAATAAAAATGTTGATTTTCTTTTGATACATGTTTGTTTAAATTATCCTTGAAATGTTGTATGAGTGTGTTAATTGCATGAATGGTAATAACTTAAATGTTGATATATCTAAAGTGTTTGGATTCATGAATTGTGTCCTTTATGATTGTTAAAGTAAATTTTATAAGAATCAATTCAACCAAAGGTCCAGTTGGACAGGACTTTGGAATCATTTGACTTAGAGTCACATGATGAATTGAGTTCTTAATAAAATCATTTGTGGCAAGAAATGAATCACCCAAAGATCCAGTGGATAGGACTTTGGAATCAGTTGACTTAGAGTCAGGTGATGATTGCATATCTTGAAGAAAATTAACAAAGTCATAAATTTACATAGAGATGTAAAAGACATTAAGATTATGAGCAACGGACACACTAGTTACTGTGTGTTGCTTGAGTCTTTGAACAAAACACAATTAGTTATACTTCATAATAATTTGCCAATTAGTTTGACAAATATGGTTTCGCTTATCAGAATAAGCGATTGATTGAAACCTTGAACTATTCAAGGACTTCAAAAGAAGTATAAGATCAACAGAACCTAAGTGACAACATAAACGGAGAAAGTGTTTCACAGTTTATTCTCTTCCAAGAACATTATTTGACTGTATAGTTGGTAATAGAAATCCGATGGGTTAGGATGTATGCATAGGCTTCTGTGCTTGTATGTGACAGTCGTTGGATTCGTTCTGGCGACTGAAGAATGATGGCAGATCGGGGCAAGCCCAAGAGTCCAAAGAATGAGTTGATTAATGGCAGATATGGGCAAGCCCGAGAGCCAGGTTGTTCAGGGCAAGCCCAGAGACCTTTGTGAATGTGTTTTTGTGATAGATCGTGTGGTATTTTGGGAATTTCACTAAGCGTTGTGATTACTCTTTCACCCTAAATGTTTTTCAGGTAATTACTGGCTTGAGCTTGGAGCACGACGCGACTGTATCGCATCTGAGATTTTCTGTCAAGATACCAAGTATCTTTAAAAGGCGTTTCATGGGTACTTATCATCATAAATAAGGTATGTCCATCATCCTCTCCCTCTTTGTGTATAAAACTTTATATTTTTCCTCTTCCATGACCTTTTTGCAATAGAATTTAATTGTATGCCCAAACTTTTGATAGTGAGAGATTTAGATTTATGGAAAAGGTTTTCCCCATCCTCTTCCTATATTTCTATTTTCTGATTGATCATCGTAATTTTTGGTTCTATCGTACGTGTTTCCTGACTGAAGTTGAAAGGCTTGTTCAATAAGGGTTGACTCAAACGATTTCATACACATTGCATTTGAATGCAAGGTTCCAACAATACTTTTAAGTTAAAGATCTAAAAGATCCTTCGATTTTTTGGATTGCAACCACAATATATTTAAACTTTCTTGTCAGACTTAGCAGAATCTTTACAACACCCCCGTTGTCTTAAATTGTCTCACAATCTAGTCTTAGTAGATATAATAAGGGGATGATCCTATTGTAATAAGCTTCAATTGTTTCCATTTCACGCAATTTAATGTTGTCACATTCACATCTTAATATTTCCAATCTGACTACTTTGACTTTATCATATCACGTATATGTTCTATAAATAGTATCCCATGCTTCAGTTGAGGTTGTGCAGACGAACATCCTTTGGAAGATTACATTGTCACCGGCTTGGTACATGAAACAAAGTGCCTTTTATCGTTCTTATGCTCATGAAGTCTCTTCATTTGTTCTTATGAGAGTTTCGTTTGTTCCCTTGGTTCATCTATTATGTTCTTTACAATGTCCAAGAGATTGTTTGCCTTATAGAGCACTTTCACTTAAATGTTCCAATGGTAGTAGTTAGATCTAGGGTTAATGTCATAAAATAGCAACCAATAATACATAATTTGCTCTTTAGGTCACTTATCTTTTAATTGTATTCAATAAGTCACTGAACTTTTTTCTATGTTCTCATTACACCATTGAAATAAATTTTATCTGGATAAAACTGATACTAAATCCTATGGGTTGTCCCCTGTGACATTTAATATATCATAATTTATTTATTTAGTTCGGTCTGACACTGAAATTGCATCCATAATGACATTGAATTTGATAAAAAAAAAAACTCGATTTAAATGCACTTTAATGGTGTAATGAGAACACATAAAAAATTTTAGTGACCTATTGAGTACAATTAAAAGACAAGTGACCTAAAGAACAAATTATATATTATTGGTTACCATTTTATAACATTAGCCCTTAGATCTATTTAACTCAGCAAGTTGCAGATGTAGGTTGTGTCCAATGTTGGACGTCATTGGCCTTTGTTGGATCAAATTCCACTTTGTTAGAATGAACATAGAATGGAAAGATAAGATAAAGACTTATAAACACTTGTTCTTTTAATAGAATCAACAACCACATACATACATACATACATACATCTCTTTTCTTTTGCTGCTGCTGCCGTAGACTTGGGAGGGAGAGGTGGGTCGTGCTTGGCCCTTGGAGTCGTGGCTAAGGGCTGTCTAGTTGGGAGTGATCTATTGGGTGAGGTAAGGTTTCGATCTCTTCTTCTCTTTTGGTTCTTTCCAACTAACCGAGGATCTCATCACCACCACCACTACCTACGTGGGTTTTTGTGTGTGTGTATGTTTGCGTGTTGGTGTATGAAGGGTGTTATTCCTTGTGTTTTCTTTGGTTTGATGCTTCAAGATATATGCTTCCAAGTTCCATGAAAGAGATTCTTGTGTTCTAAGTGTTGGTCAAGCTCCTTATATACACACATCTTTATGAAGTACATGTGTGTGTTCATGATGTGTAAGCTCATGATATGGGATCCAACTTCAAGTATTCTGATTTTTATGTTGTCCTTGAGCTTGTTTTAGACCCTAGAGGTCTTTATATGATGTCTTAATGGGTTTGGGGTTGAAAACCGTAACCATAATGTCATCTTTGGGATTTTCGTATTTTTCATTATTTTGGTCTGTTCATAGAAAATTCATATAAAATTGTGTAGTTGGCCATTTTGGATGAATTATATCTTTCTGGAAAGGTATAGGTGTCTACTTTCTTGTTCCAAAAGCTCTTGGACTAACTCAGAACCTAAGTCTAGTGAAAGTTGCAATCTTCACTGACTGGTCCAGGGCTGTGACGAACAGTGAATTCCGACTTGTAAAATTCATAAGTGATAGTAGGAGAATCATTTCAGGGCAAGGCCAGTGGAAAACGTTCGGTACATGTGTCTAGTTTGTTCCCACCAAATTTAAGAACCCAAATCCTTCTAATTATCATTATTGGTTAATATCTTTGAGGGCAGGTCCTGTGACTGTTTTTGTAATTTGTGGTGACTTGGTGGATTTTTCCTTTGCAAATGGGAAATGCAGATGACCTGAGGTTAGGCCCTGTGACCTTGTCCTTGGGTCTAGTTTACCCTTGAATTTTATTGGATTTTATTCTCAAACCCTCCTTGGTTTAATATTACAAATCTTGTCGTGGGTCAAAAATTCAGTTTTGCTGTCAAGTCTTCTTTTGTGTTTTTTGGTCTTGGTTGCGGCAAAGAGTTCATGGCGGGTGTTTGGTCATATATATGCTTATTAAAGATAATTAATAACCTCAATGATGTATTTATAAGGTAAAGGGAAGGTATGGACACGGTACGTGTCGGTATTGGGAAAATACATGTATACTTATATAATTATAAGTAATAAATGTAAACATCGATCCATTCTAAGCAGCACCACGTGGAATGTAGGTTCGGGGAAGAAGGAGAGTTCTTGAATATCACATGCTTGTGTGTGCGACCTACTTCAAGGATCGAGGTGAGTTTCTCACTACACTGTAGGGATGTTATATGTGCTTTCCTGTAGTATGTGTGTTTGTATGATGTTTGTGGACAATACCTTCCTTTTATAGTTGTAAGTGTTGGCGTATAGTGGGTGGTTAGTACTAGACGTGTCTAGTTCTAGTGTGTAGAGAATACGGGCTCGATGAACTGAGCAATATGGGGTGGCTCGACGAACTGAGCAATATAGGGTGGCTCGACGTACTGAGCAATAGGTTGGCTCGACGCACTGAGCAATATAGAGATATCCGCAAGATGCACTGAGCAGATACGCATGGCTCGACGTACAGAGTATGCGCGGCTCTGAGTGTGGAGCGGTGGGGTTCGATTTATTGAGCAGATACGCATGACTCGACGTACAGAGTATGCGCGGCTCGAAATGCGCGGCTCGAAATGCTGAATAGGAGAGTTTAACTCAACGTACTGGGTAGAACGGATTATGTGTTTATTCTACTGTGATGTATGGTTGTATTTTTATAGGGGTTGAGTATGTGTAACTGACATGCTGTGTATGTGTTGGAACTCACTAAGCTATGTGTTTAACCTTTCCCTATTAAATTACTATTTCAGGTTTGCAGGTGGAATTGACGATCAGGCAAGACGGGTATATATATATATATATATATATATATATATATATATATATATATATATATATATATATATATATATATATATATATATATATATATATATATATATATATATATATATATATATATATATATATATATATATATATATATAATTCTTTAACCGTTGCACCTGTTAAGATGACGGTTAGGAATTAACTACCCGAGGTAACTGTGTAGACAATAAACCACATAGCTTACGTTCCACCAGGGATATGATAAGATTATGATTAGTGCCAAGCAAGAATTCGAAGTACATTTTATCGGCACACGCATGTACTTTAATTGGTTTAAGCTATTAGTGATGTAGAGTATAGGAGCCATTTGTTCTAAGTACTTCTAAAGTGATGTTTGAAAAAATAGTATTTTCCCATGCTCCTGCCTAGGTATTGCCGAAGAAAATTCACCGAAGTCTGATTAAATTTAACCTGGCCAATTAGTTGGCATATTGGTTAACAACATTATAAAATGCGGAAAAGAATTTAGTTACTATAATTATTTGTTGAGCGGTGAAAAACACATATTCTATGTGAGTGTTATGATAATTGATCGGAAGATCTTAAGTTTCACCAAGGAAGTGAACGAGACTTCTTGTATGAAGCTTGTAAACTAGCTAGACGAAAAATGTCAAATACTACAAATATTCATAATAAATAAATCCATGCAAATTCACTAAGGACATTATAGCACATGCCATGAACTTAACGAGTCCATGTACAATTCTTTGTCCATAAACAAAGATAAATTTGTAAATTTCAGATTAAGTATGCATTACACATATAGGCCATATAGCAAACTTATTTAGTATTGTATCTCGCTTGGTGTAGCCTTCACATGTATATTGGTGCAATAATTAAAAGAAGCCTGTCTGAAGTCGGGTCCAAGTCTTTAGTAATCTTGAAGGGGACTCGATATGGCTAGAGCCCTAGCAGGAATTGATGAGGGCAGACTGGGTCCAGGGTCCATATCTGTGTAGCAAATATGACTTGATTGGAACTAGACAAGAAGACAGGTGCAGTCCATCTTGAAACGAAGGTGCACAGAGGCACACCATCACACCACATTCCTTACGTGATTGGTATAATTGTGGTCTTCCAAATAACACCATTTATCGTTATCCATCTCTCTTGAAACTCGGCCTCCCAACAATTGACATATCTTTCATGGACTCTTCTCTGTAATCTTTGTTGCAGATCCATTTATAACAACGGGGACCATTGCAAGGGTATGGTTGTAAAATCAAGTCATTTTCAAAATAATATAACAGTCAGTGCCAAAATATACAAATTAGACCGATAGATCTCATGTGCCTAATAGCTATGGTGGTCCGGTTACTATTAGGGAGCCATACTTCGAATATGATCGCGCGTGTTTGAAAATTATAACCAAAAGGTGTAATGCAAAAAGTTCAGTGTGAGTAATATGTGGAGATTTTGATAAGTTTTTTATTCTGGCGAAGTTTAAGACTTCTAACGATGATTGTGACATTGTGTTAAATTTAAGTAACCAAATTTGAGCAAACGGGTTGTAATTTAAACCGTAACATTTATATTTAAATATTCCACAAGAGGTTCTCACTATTTGCTTGTCTACATTTACAAAATAAATATTAGGTACTGCTCGGTAGAAAAATCCATATTCGGTTAGGTGTATCCAACATGTCTTGCATGTTCCATGTGACGGTAGATATTTAGCAATAAATACAAGATTATAGTTATTCTATAAGAAACGTTTGATTGTTATATAAATGTAATCTTGTTTGTATTTGATGCATGAATGAAAGCCAAAATACCATTAACTATTATTTGGTTTGTAATCGAAAGTATCAAAACCAAACCGATTCGAAATCGATTTTGAAAATTTTAAATTCAGTATTTGGTTTGGTTTTAGACCAAACCAAACTACCAAATTTTAATTAATTTATATACTAATTAATTAAACAATTCAAAGAATTATACTTTGAATATTAAAAAACATAGCACATATTAGTTACGGCTCTTACTTCTCAAACAGCCAAAATTGGATTCCCAACTTCCTCTAACTCCTCCCCTTCCGCCCATACTACTCATTTTGACATTCATAAATCACGTAAATTGTATTAAAAAACTTTCATTTCAAGTGTTCAAGGCAGTAGCAAATGAAAAAACCTTTTGCTCATTGCTCACCAATCAACAGTAGGCAGCAGCAAAAGAAATTTTTTGCTCGCTACTCGACAGTCAATAGTAGGAAATAGCTTAAACGGAGGAGAGCTTGGTAAGTCACTTGGAACAAGTTTAGTACTTGCGATTTTTTGTTTGGAAATTTAATTTTATGTTTGACACTTTGCGTTTTTTTGTTTGGTTAAGAACATTTTGTTTGATGTTTGAAATTTTAGATTTTTATATGTGAAAATTTGGATTTTATGTTTAGAAAAATAGAAATTTGAACTTTATTTTTAACATTATTAATTGGTTTCCTCGATTTTCAAACTAAACTAAGCCGAATTGTAGGGGGTGTTTGAGATTGCTTATTTAACTTAATAAACATTTTTTGATATAAGTGCTTATCGACTTATGTGATGATAAAAAGAATTTTTTTTAAAAGTGTTTGGATTGATTTATTTGATGAAAATAAGTTATAAGTTGATAAGTTAAAAAGTGTTTGGTATGTTTTCTTTGAAAAATTAGCATTTTTGTTCCAATAAGTCATAAGGAGTTCTAATAAGTAATGATGATCTTACTTATGAAATTTGATTTATGTACTTATGTTGAAAAAGAGTTTTACATATAACTTATTAACTTATTTACATTTGCCAAAAATACTTTTTGCCTTTTTGATTTTTTAAAAAGTTAATAAGTCAATAATGAGTTTTTATAAACAATCTCAAACACCCCCTAATTATCTTTCTTGTTGGGCTTTTATTGCTTGAATTCAATTTGGTTAGGTCTTTGATATTGGCAAAAACAAAATTCAAATCAACGAAACGTAAGAACCCATAAACTAAACCGTTGCACACTCTACTACGAAGTAACATAGTAGTTATCTCTAATAGTCTTACTGTATACTCATACTCTGATTGCTCTGCATGAATCAATTAATGAAATTAATGAAGTATTCTAAAGGAATTATTTTGTCCATATTTGGTTGGTTTCTGAAATGGAAAGAAGCATTCTAATAGGAATGACATTCCTTTTAAATATGGTTGTCTTATTCTTTGGCTATCCCGTGTTTTCCTTTTTCATTCCATTCAATAAGAGCATGATAACTTTTGATTTTGCTCTATATACCCATGAAAATCGCAAGCAGATAATTACATCCCATGTAAATCTGCCACACTACAGTACACAACAGTTTTTTGCCATACACAACAATATTATGTTTTTTATACATATTGTACAACCCATATAAATCATAATTGTTGTGTACGGCAAAAAACTGTTGTATACGAATCAGCTCCCTAAAAATTTTCGTCCAAAACGCAAGAAAACCAACAGTAAAATGAAACATTATATTTCCATTTTCATGTTTTGTTACTCTAATAAAATGAAATAAATCATTAATCCATGTTTTTTGGTATGTAGAAATAGACGCATGAATATACTAAAATTAACAATGACAAAAATAAATCTAGACACTAAATGCACATAATTTTCAACTTATACAACAATATCTTGTTAAAATTTATATTTTGCATCATAATCAATAGATACTATGAAAATATCTATATTAATAACACTAACATAAATAAATTAAAATATCCATGTTTTTAAATAATCTTACTCAAAATATAAATAAATTAGACACTTTGAAATAATAATTTTGTGAGAAATATATCAAATAGGAAGTATGATTATTAATATCATGTTGGTGATAACTAAAAGAAAGAAATAGCCTTGAAAATTCTTCATACCAATTTTCACGTGGCATCGACAACCACGTCATTTACCCGTCCAAATTGGAATTCATCATCAATTATAAAGGAGATTACTATCAACTCTTATCTATATGAGAGCATTCGTACAAACTTATTCCACTCACGAACAGTCAAACCAACAAGTTTTTTCATATCCTTACCAAGCTTGTTATGAAGATCCTCTTTATTTCTCTCGGTTCCAAAAAATTTTTGAACTTTTTTGTTGTCTCCTTAATCTTTCAACTAATTATATTTGTTGACTTTTTCAAGCTATTAATATGAGGATCCCAACTCTTATGTTTTTTTCTCTTTAATTGCATGCTTGATTATTCTCTAAAAGGAGCATAAGTAGGGTTGTTTAGTGGTAGACCAACATTTATATATCTAATCCATCTATAGTATAAAATATTTGATAAAAAAGCTCTTGTTGTTCTCAAGTTATCGGTATATAATATATATGTAACTATTTGAGCACTTCTTCTATTTGCATTCTCCTTGCTAAATAAAAGACACATGTCCCAATAATGAGGAAATTTCATATCTCTCCATTTTGTTGAATTCTTATGTATTTAGCACAAAACATTCAAGGATATATAAATGAAATTAAAGGTAAAAAACTTCAAAACCTATATAAACAGCATATATGAAACCATTTAAATGAATATATTATTTCCAAGTATCAAGTAGTTAATATGTTTGACATTAGAGTTGAGGAAATGTATCTAAATCTTGGATCCTATTTTGTTTCTTCTTAAATATTGAGCTCTTATAAATTAACATTCCTAATTATTCAAAAGGTTTAAAATGCATGTCTCTAAAACTACCTAGTTAAGAATCTCTGTTCCTAGGTTCCTTTGGTAAGAAGGTTGAACACATTCTAATCAAATAAAAAAGGTGGTGATAGGCAATGAATTTGAAGGCGTTAATGCTTTGTATCATAATATCTTTGGAATTACATATGCTAAAAGAAATTTTTTGGATAATTAGTTAAAGTTCCATATAATTCAATGTGATATAAGGCTTGCAATAATTCAGTTCTTGAATTCAAGAAAAGCAAAGAGTAATTCAATGAAAATGGTTCTTGTTGGAGAATGGATTAAAGCTCAAATAATAACAACACAAGTATACTTGTGGAAATATAACTAACTAACAACAATAGTTTAAGTAAATGTTAATAACAAATATGGACAAAACTAATAAGATATTTCTATTAAGTTCGTGTTGGAAGGGATACGAACTTCACATGACAAGGTACCCATTTATTGTAAGTAAGGTGTACTTGGTGAACAGTCAAGTGGTATGGCACAGTGTGCCCATACTAAAAAAAGTATATTAATGATAATGCAGAAGTACAACTATCATGAGATTACATATCTAACAATTTATGTTGCAAGAAATGTGTCTACGATAGTTGTCGTATTCTTGTACTTCTGTCGATCTTCACTTACCAATACACCATGGCTGCTGATCAATCAAACACAACTTCTGAACTCCTGATTATGTCCACAATGGATGTTACACTTCTTTCGTCGAATAAAAGTCTAATGTTTAAAGTATTATTGGTTAAACATTTGTGAAGGGTTTAGACCTACATGGTGCGTCGAATGGAAGGACGTATCGCATAAGAGGGTTTAAGATGAGCATATGAAGCATGACTGGTCACGACGTGACTAGCCCTATTTCACAATACGACGCCACCAATATGAAAGTCATAATGTTTGGGCTTTGAACCCTATTTAAAGACACTAACTTTCATGCGTTGTCTCTCTCATCAACCTCTACCCTCAGAAAGACCTAGAACGAAACCATAGCCTCTATTGTGCTTGTGAGCCTCCTTCCTTGCCTTTAGAGTGTTCCTTGAAGAAAAAGAAGAAGAAGAAGAAGAAGGTGGTGATACAAGGAAGCTAAGTTCTAGAGTAGATTAGACCTTCTCGCCATGTTTTGGACCTCTGTGAGTATTATAGTTCCAAGATTTATGTATTCCATGCTTAGATCTAGTAGTTAGAGATGTTTTATGACAATTTTAGTCCATTTATGTATGTTGTTCTTAGAATTGGGGAAACTCCAGGCTATCAAGTCACTTATAAGGCATTTCTAAAACTGTTGAGCCAAGAGGAGAGCATTCTCAAGCTCACTTGAAGCCATACAAAGGATTTTTAGTTTTTTAAGCCTCATTTTGACATGGGTTAGTGTTGGACATGTATTGGAGGTCCATATCTATATATTTGCATTTTTATCCATTAGGAGACTAAATGGATGGTTTATGGAAAGTCTTGGTTGTTGGCTTAATCGATTAAGCTCTTAAAAGATAAGTTGTAATGCCCAGCGATCATGGCGTGACCACCCTAGGTTCGCAGTGTGGCGGCTAGAGGAAACACATTTTAGACCGCACCTCCATGTAAGGCGTATGGCTATGGACGCGCATGTAACGTGGCCGTTGACTTTGATTATTGACCGTTGGCTTTTGACCGGATTGACTTTTAGTCAAACTTTGATGGATTTAGGATTTGGACTAAGGGATTAACCTTTAATTGGTTTGGGTAACTAAATTTATATCTAAGGGTGATTTAGGAGGTTCATGTTGCTGAGTAGTCGAGGACCCGGTGTGTGTGCTTTAGCTTTCTGATTTAGGTGAGTCTTATCATTATGTATCTTAAACAATTTAAAATGTTTCATTTAATTTAATTCAATTAATACCATTTAATTAATTAAAATAAAATTTTATATCCTAATTTAATTAATCAAATTAAGGCAATAGGCATATAAGGCAGCTAAGCAAGTTAGGAAACTTGCAAGGCAATCTAGGGTTGTAACCCTAGCCGCCAGGTATCAAGGAGGCACAGAAGAAACCTGTCTACCCTAGCAATTTTCGAAATCTAAGCAAGGAGGCACAAAACCTATTTTTTTTATTTCTATCTAGCATGCAGCCTAAAAATCACGTCTCTAGCATAAACCCTAAGATCATAACATGTTTAAATCCAAAAATTCTATCATAACCCTATGCAATTTTCAATTTTAACAGCATGCAAGAAATCATATTCAGTAGTTTAAGATCAAAATGCAAATAACATATGAACAGTGACTCTGATACCACTATTGGGATTCGATCACATAAACACATAAACAAATGCAGCTGAAAACTACAAGATCAAATCACAAATTTATTCATGAACAGAGTTCAGGATCATGCAGTTCATATCAGTTATATCAACAAAACATAAACAGAATGTACCTTAAGATTATCTCCATCCTTGAATTTGATGAACAACATCTTGCAAAGGATGAACATGATCCAAAGTGTGAATCCCTCTAATGACTTATACCCAAGAATACCAGAAAACCAGGCAGGTCAGAACTTCCACTTGGGAAGGAGGAAGAAATCTCAAACCCTAAAGAGGGATGAGAATCTCGCAGAAAAGGGAGGAAGGAGTGGAGTAGGCGACTCCTTTTAGGTGAGGGATGATTTAGGGTTGAACCCCAAGGCCTCTATTTATTGTTTAAGGGCTCCTAGGGTTTCAAACTTAGGAGCCTTTTGGCAGCCGCACCCCCTGGACTTGTTTCCATTGATTAAACATTTAATCAATTACAGAACAATCCTTTTAATTGATTCTAATTAATTCTAGATTAATTTATCAATTAATTTATTGATCTAGTTTCTAATTAATTTATTTCTCAATAAATTAATAAACTAATCATCCTTTCTTTAATTCCTTTTGACTTTGTATTTTTTTTCTAGGTCATAAGGGTGATAATGCCTAGTAATATCAAGTATTCTAGACGTTATTGAGCTTTGTTTTGAGTAAAATACATATCTTAATTCACGATATTACTCACGTTTTGTTCCAAGTGTGTTTTGTGCAAATTATGTGAAATACAGGGTGAAAAGCCTACAAAATGGCAAAGTTATGGAAGAAGGCTACTTAATGTCGAAGTCATACGCGCGTCGCGTGCCCATAAGAGCTACGCGACGCGGTGAGCTGTGTCACCGGATGAGATTTGAATTTTCAAAGTGCGAAGAATCAGGGTTTTTGGATAAGCCGCGCCGCGGATAAGCCCTTCACACGACGCGAGAAGGCATTTTTAAAAACTATAAATAAAGGCTCCCGGTTCGTGATTCGGGAGTGAAGATTCGACCTTTGAGGGATACTCAGGCTTCTTCCACTTAGATTTTCGTAGCATAGTGGTTTTTACTTATTAGTTTGATATTTTGATTGTTATTTCGTAATTTTCAGTTTTTGTTCATTCGTGTGTTCAAGGATTCTGACTTGTTGAATTCCATTGACCGCAAAGATCTGGATTCCATCCCGAAGTCAGAAGCATTCGACTCTGGTTTTGGGTTTAATGTTAATGCACGTTTCGTTTTAATTACATTTGATGTTTATTTGCGATTTCGGTTTAATAATCGTTCTCGTGTTGATTGTGGAAGTAGGATTAGTTTTTGATTTCTGAGTTGCATCTCGGAATCAGATTGGTTTGGTTTTGATTGATTATGATTTGATTGCAAGTGTTAGATCGATAACTATAATTACATATTTTCGATTTGTTTCAGTTCTTTCACGTGTATGAATGAAAATCGTCTATAGAGTGACACTATAGACTGGTCGAGTTCTTGACATAGAATATTTTCCACTGACTCCACGGTTCGACCCTTACTTGCCGCTAACTAGTGAGCTGTAAGGTATAAATCTTGTATTTTTGACCGTATCGACGACTGCGACGTGTTAGAGGGCAACCTAAAAGGACTTCTGCCATTGTTAGAAATATTAGCACAAGTTGATGACCTTGCACATTATTCCAACAGAAAGCTTCTCCATTTTGTGTTTCTAAGATTGTTCTAATGATTATGGGGACTTTAGATGGATTTTTGGTCCCTTTGTTGCTTTGTCTTTCGTATGGAATAGAAAAGGTCAAACCTTTATGTCCCTAGTTGCATCCCCTGAGCTTTTGAGTCAGTTTTAGGAGTGAGCCAAGCTCTCTTAAGGGATTTTCTTGATGATAATAATTTGTTCCATGCTTTTAGACTTGGATTCTAGGATTTGGACATTCGTGACTACTAAAGGTGGCAATTTTATGGGTCAATGGTCGTATGGGTAAGTTGTGGAAGGGCTTGACCCCCTGGCTAAATGGATTAAGCGCTTAATGAAGTTTTGGGACTATTCGTAGTTAGCGCCGCTATCTTAAGGAGATAGCGACGCTAATTATGATAGCGAAGCTATCTTAAGGAGATAGTGATGCTATCTGGTGTTAACCGTTGACTTTTGACCTTTGAGTTTGACCAGTTGACTCTTGGGTGAACTTTGGTGGACTACGAAACTGGACCGTAGGATCGGTTTTTAGTCTTCCAGGTTGTTGATTTACAACTTTGTGATAAGTTAGGAGTTCGTGCTGCTTAGCGTGTAAGGATATTAGAAACTTGTGGCTTGAGGTTGCAGATCAAGTGAGTTTTCTCACTATACGCAAGGTGATGTTACATGCATAGGTAGGCTTATTTAACTATGTGTAGTATCATGTGTTCACACGGGTGTGCGTTACATTATTTGACTGTATAGTTGATATTAGAGACTCGTATGGTTGATATTAGGGACTCGTTATGTCAGACTGTATGCTTATGCTTTATTGTTGTATGTGTTAGTTGCTGGATTAGTTCCTGCCACTAAAGAATGATGGCGGAGAGGCTAAGTCGCGAGCCCGACTATTCGGGGTAAGCTCGAAGGTCGAAAAAGAATGATGACGGATCAGGGCAAGCCCGAGAGCTAATTTGTTTGGGGCAAGCCTGGGACCAAAAAGGAATGTGCTTTATTTGTTAGTCCCAATAAACCACTGGATCTACTTGGTATCAATCACAAACTTGAATGGTGCGGAATCCCAATGAAGTATGAATCGAAACACAAACAAAAACAAGAACGGATTACTACAATCTTCAATGCACTCTATTAATGATAATAGACGGGTACATAAGATATCTTGTGATCAAGGAACAATTTGTTTCTCTCTCTAAAGCTCACACTCAATCACAATGGCTAACCTAACAAATGACTAATAACTCACTATTTATACTAGTCAATACAAAGCCCACCCAACCAACTAAGCCCAACCGAAATCCCATCAAGCCCACCGAGAAACGTTTGGTTTCCCGGTCATTATAACTAAACAATCAAGGTTTTTCGGTCCCTAACCGAAAAACCAATTTAGCCCTTTAATTACATATTTTCTATTTTAGTCCGTATTAAATGCAAAGATTAAACCACTAACATAATTCCTAACAATCTCCCCCTTGGATTAATGCTTTCATTTAATCTTCAGGCTTGTCTTGGTCTTGGCCTCAATTGTACATTGCAGAAGAATTCTAACAATCTCCCCCTTAACCGAGTAACAGGTGAAGATGTTAATATCATTCAGCACGATGCAGAGACAACTTTATCTTCGGCATTGGATAGTCTTCAGATTTGACTTTGAACGCGCATTAGGTACGGACTTCAGCATAGGTCTCGAATCAGCACATCCAGTTTTTATTTGACTTTGACTGGGAACATGGAGTCTGATTCTTCATCTTCTCTTCTTGATCACATAAGGTGCATATGTAGCAACGAACTGATTGAGGAGGAATTCAACACAGCTTGTCACATGGAGTTATAATTCACCTTCTCTGGGGTTGAAATGATTGTATTTAAAACTTGAAACTTCACTTCTGGCTCCATCACTTGAAAGACTTCACTGGATTGTCTTCGACTATAACCAGTGCGCAATGATGACCGCAAATCCTGTGGGTCACGAAGTCATAAAACTCTCACCATAGTTGTTCAAGGATTCATCATTGGCTCAGAATGAGACTTCTCGCAGTATCTGTGTGAACCCGGAGGAATGCACTGCGATTGTTTGAGTATCGGAGAACTACTCGTGGCCGTTTTGATTTAGGCCCTGCATATCCTTGATCAGAGATCTCAATGCAGTTGATAAGTCAACTTGGCTCTTGGCGAGACGTTCAATGGTATCCAAACTCTGCGGAGTGTACCATCCTAGTGCCAATTTTGAATCAGGTAAAGTTGTTGGGGTTTCACAGCTATTGTGGTTAACAACAATGATCACTGACCCAGAGTTTCAATGTTTCATCAATGTGAGGTAATATCACATTGAGTCACGAACATTTGAATTAGAAGAAGTTTAGGTCAAGAGTGGTATGAGCGTGCAATATGTCTTGGTTACTAGATATACCCATCGACTAGACTTTCGAATTGTCATCAGTGTATGGTTTATTACACTGAATCATCCAACTCTTGATTTAGAAGCTTTGTATGTAAGAAAAGTTGTTGATGCCTCACA
The DNA here is from genome assembly GCA_023525715.1 of Cichorium intybus. Classification (NCBI taxonomy): domain Eukaryota; kingdom Viridiplantae; phylum Streptophyta; class Magnoliopsida; order Asterales; family Asteraceae; genus Cichorium; species Cichorium intybus. Next base: position 81,283,441 of record CM042011.1, read on the forward strand.
TTTACTACTGGTGTTGTAGTAGAGATCATTAGCATAGAATGTCGAAATATCATCACCACTTGGTTTAAAAATGGTGAGTCGTCTATTTCTTGCAACAGAAAGTTAGAGGTGGTTGAGAATGGATTGGTGCGTGTGATAGATTACGGTATGCAATCTAACCATCGGCACAGACTTTTTAACTCTCAACTTCGAGTGGTTTCTCTCTAAGTGTCTAGAAGTTTGTGTTCCAGAAATACTTTAAGTTTGGATAAGAAGCGGTTGTCAGTGCTTCACACTCATTGAGGTGTACCAATGAGGATCACAAACACTTAAAAGTTACCTCAGCAGTGAGTGGTATTAACTCGGTGCGTCGCCGGTAGGTAAGGAATGTCTTAGTGAGTCACGGTGATAGTGAAACACATCTTTGACATAGGATTTTGATCTGTATTCCTGATTGGTATTTATCAGGAACATTGACGATCGTGCAAATAAGAAAAAGAACAATATTTTTGTAGTTTTTAATTTTCTGAAAGGAAATATATGAAAATTATAAAAATATTTTTGTATTTTTAGGTTTTGTAATTTTTGTTTTGTTTTTCTTTTGAAAATAAAATACATAAAGGAAAAACATCTTTTTGGAATTTTTAAGTTTTCTGAAAAGTAAAGACATAAAAAAACATATTTTTGTATTTTTGAATTTTGTTTTTTTAATTCTCCCCCTAAAATTGTGCATAGAGGAGAATGAACAAAAAAAATGCACAAATTTAACTGAAAACAAAAGGAAAATATACAAAAATTGAACTATTAGTCATCAAAACGAATCAAAACAGTTCAGGACGAAGTTACCTTTTCAGTTTTCAATACATCATTAGACACGAACCCCACGTTATCATTTTTTCCTTTCCTCCCTCCCGCAAAGGACACATACTCTCCATAAGATTTGAATATTGTGCAGCTGAGAGATGTCTCCATTCATGTGCCTGGAACAGCCACTATCAATAAACCGAGGTCTGATGATATTCCTCTGTAGCTCCTCCTGCACATAACATGGGATTAGTTGGTCTTGGGAACCCAGTCCATCTTGAAACTAGGTTGACTATTGTCATCAACACACTTCACTCGCTCCCATGACATATCCTGCTTATCAGATAAGAATGAAAATTTAACAGGATTATGAGACGAGTTGGAATTTTGGCCTTTTGGTACCCATCGGTAATTTGGTTTGGGTCTTTTGTTGTTTGACCGGATGGGTGTATCAGCAGTTGATTTTGAAGCAGCACTCCCCCTTGACTTGTGTTTCTGTTGCCAGTGTAGACTCGAGGACGATCCTTGAGATGAACTCGACCTTATCGATTTCGATTGGGCAGAGTCATCTCTCGAATCAGTCTTGTTGTCCTTGGGGGCCTGCTTCTTGGCCTTGGCATCATTCCAGTCGCCATCTCTTGATCGTGATCTTGAGGGCTTTCTTTTGCGAGAACTCTCTCTTGGCACGTTCTGCCAGCCTTGTGCGTAGAAGGGAATATGTGGGCGATGTGGACAGTTCCTTGCGATGTGGCCTACAATCCCACAATTAAAGCATGTTCGTCTTTTTAAGTAAATGAGATTATGACTTGGTCCTTGTCCTTTTGAGTTTTTCAAGGAATTGCCACAAGAACAAGCACAATCACATTTTGTGGGACTAGGTCTTGGTCCACAGGGAATGTCACCCTTTTTCACAAACATAGGTGGTTTATATTTTCCAACGTTTGGAATTTTTGAATTCAAACCATCACCACAAGTTTTAGAAGGGGCACAGGTCTTAGCAGATTTCTTCTCTTTGATTTCATCCTCCTTCTCCACTGTATCTGCACATGAGGTAGAGAGATTAGTAGAGTTCATTTCAGTACTCTCAGCGGTGCCAAATGTATTCGTTTGAATATAATTTAGCCAGTAACATTCTTCTGATTCTTCAGTGTCCGAGGATGGAGTAAAGTTGTTATTGTATGGAGGGGGAACTGCACTGTATCCAAGACCTTCACCATGTATGTTTGCCCAAACAGTTTGTTTTTCAAGTATAGTTTCAACTACTTCATTAGATACATATACCTTTTTAAAGGTTGTTTCAGCAACTTCAAATTTTGATTTTAATGCATTTAGTTCAGCAGTTAAACTAGCAATATCTTCATTGGTAAACCTAACGTGACATCTTGTTGTGCTAAGTTCATCTTGAATTTTCATGTAGTCTGAGGTTTTGGCATCTAGTTTTTCTTGAAGAGGTCTCAGTTTCTTCTTGTGTTTATGAACTAGATTTTCAAGTTCGAAGACTTCTCGGACAAGATTTTCGTTTAGTTCGCGATATTTATTGATTATCTTTTTGCAATCTGGGGTGCATGAGACTTCAGAATTGTCCTTTGTCGTGGTGGTCATTTTAAGGATTTAAGATGACAAATAAGTCTTCAAATGCCGAAAGGTTGATCGAAAAACCCCAAAAATTTCTGGCGAAAAACCAAAAGTTAACCCTTCGAAACTTTTAACCCACTAATTTTAGCGAAATTACTGTAGCACCGAGGAACCTCACACCGAGAAATCACACCGAACAACAGTACCGAACAATCAGTCCAACCGAATAACCAGGCGAAAAGCAGAGGACCGAACAACTTGGACGAGCAACAATACCGAACAACTTGACCGAATGACTTGTACCGAGCAACAGATTAACTGAGTAACTAGGCGAGAAACAAGAGACCGAATAACCAAATGGGCTGACCAAATAACGCTATAATGGACCGAAAAACTCAAAGGCAGACCGAGCAACCTCCAAAACCCTAGCCACTATAGTGCCGCCGCCGAACAACCTCAGGAGCCTCACCGAAAAACTCCAGATCTGACCGAAAAACTCAGATCTGATCAGAAAAACGCCGTTTTCACCAAAAATTTGAACTTTCTGGATCAAAAACTCGATTTTTGCCCAGAAAAACCGAAGAACACCAAGATCCAAAACGTCCAAAACAGCAAAATCCGTCCAAAAATCGCCAAAAACACCAAGATCCAAGCAAATGTTTCGAAAAATTGATACCAAAACACCAAAAAATTGGATTTTAAGGCTCTGATACCACTTGTTAGTCCCAATAAACCACTGGATCTACTTGGTATCAATCACAAACTTGAATAGTGTGGAATCCCAATCAATTATGAATCGAAACACAAACAAAAACAAGAACGGATTACTACAATCTTCAATGCACTCTATTAATGATAATAGACGGGTACATAAGATCTCATGTGATCAAGGAACAATTTGTTTCTCTCTCTAAAGCTCCCACTCTATCACAATGGCTAACCTAACAAATGACTAATAACTCACTAGTTATACTAGTCAATACAAAGCCCACCCAACCAACTAAGCCCAACCGAAATCCCATCAGGCCCACCGAGAAACGTTTGGTTTCTCGGTCATTATAACCGAACAATCAAGGTTTTTTGGTCCCTAACCGAAAAACCATTTCAGCCCTTTAATTACATATTTTCTATTTTAGTCCGTATTAAATTCAAAGATTAAACCACTAAAATAATTCCTAACATTATTTGATGGATCATGTTGTATTTTAGGAAACTCACTAAGCTTTATGCTTACTCTCTCACCTTAAATGTTTTTCAGATACCTTTCAGATTGAGCTTTGGAGCGTGGCGCGACTTTATCGCATCCAACATCTTGGTGTTAAAGTCTTTCACTGGTTAATGTTTTATACTTGATTTAATAATTATGGTGTTAGATGTTTTAAATACTGAACTTGGATCAAATGGTTTTATCTTCCAACCTGTTTTATGTATTCGAACCGCCTTTAAAAATGAAAATGTTCGTCTAGAATTTGGGACGTTCCATTTACCATCAGCCTGTCTGATCATCGCCTATCGAGCTTTTAGGATGACAAACGCCGGTTCCACGTCCTTTCTTGTTGCTTCTTGTGTCACATTGAAACATTTCTTTTTTGTTGTTATAGGATGCATAAATGATTTCACAACAGTAGCCCAATTTGGGTATATCCCATTTGCAAGATAGTACCCATGTTTGTATTCTTCTCTGTTCAAAATAAAAGAATATTTTTGTGCTTTTCAAGATAGTGTGTTGTTAAATAGGGTGATTAATAGAGGACATTTAAGTAATTGTTGCCACCAGTGACACCAAAATATGAATGTCATATCCATAAATCTTGCGACGCCAAGACTTCAAATATTATTGTTGGGAAGCTATGATCACCTCTCATGTACTAGCCTTACAATGACGTTAGAAAACTCCTTCAATCCAATGTGTACAATTAGTGCTACCTAGCATACTTAGAAATCTATGATTGGATTCATATGCACCGTACAAAAGTCAAAAGTCGTTGAATGTTGGTTTGTGCATAAGTTCAGCGTCATACAACTTAATAATACCATAGCAGAAGTTGTAGAGGATTTCACTTGAAGTTCGTTCTAACATATTCAAGTGTTAATTGAACATGTTTGGCGTGCTTGCTTGTGCTATTTGTCGTATTGCATATGTACATTTTTGCAATGTAGTGAAATTACAAAGTATGTGGGTTCAAAGATTTCATGTAACCTTCCCATCCCATCCCGCAGAGGATCTGCCGGCCATGGTACCGCCGATACTCGTGGTCCCACCCCCAACTCATGCCATCTTTTAACCGACTCTGTCCTTCCTTATGCACCTCGGTTATCCACCCTCCGAATGAAAAGCAAGTTCATGTTGGGAATACGAGGGTGATCATTATTCCTTAACAAAAAATACGAAGTACCAAATATACGAAAGCACATCCATCTTCAATGCAAACGAAACGCTAGAAAACAATCACACATCATTTGTTAAGTCTATCTAAAACACACCATTACAACCGGTTGTAGTAGGTTGTTGCTGACGTGGTAGCATACATGGTTGGGTTAATGACTTGACAGGGTAACGTATTTTTCTTCGTGTTCACATTTAGGCAACTATGTTTTTCCGTTCACATTAGTCAACTATTTTTTTGGTTCACATTTGACTGTTTAACTTGTTAAATCTATTAAAAAAACATCACTATGACCCATACTCTCTCAACTTTAGTTTTGCTCTGTTGACCATATAGTTTTGGAAAACATGACCCACACCATCTCAACTTCAGTTTTTCTTTAATTTCAAATCTTAAACAATAAACAAAAAGATTAGGGCAAAATGACATTATAGCCCAACAATGTATACAACTATGGTTTAAAAGGTCCCTGAACTATTTTTATTGCTTTCTAGGGAAACGAACTTATGTTTTGTGTGTTTGAATAGTCCCTAAGTCAAAATTGAAGGGGTAATCCGGTTTCCACTTTTCCTAGTCACCTTTTTTGCCACATTTCCCGGTTAGGAGGAAACAAGTACGATTTTTTGATATTAACTTCTTACGACCCTCTTCATCCTTGATTTCCTGCAAATAATCAAGTTTAAAAGTTAACTCTAATTAATGAATTAGCATTGGGTAACGCCTAGATAGATATAATTACAGTTTGAAGTTGTATGTTTAAAAGGGGATCGGAGTTCAATACCTCTTTTTGGAGCAATGACACCGACCAGAAGACTTAGTGCACTTTGTGTGAAAATCATCCACGAGGTTATGTTTCCTTTTGAAAGAATAATTCGACAGATTCGGCTATCCCACGGATGAAACCGGCGAAAGTTTCATGATCTGGAATGCAGACGACATCGATGGTTGCAACCCCTCGGTATCTTTGGTCAAGGATGACATAAACGAATTCGCCGGAGAGGCTGCTGCAGTGGCAAAATTGATTGTCTTGCTAGAAACACCCTTCCTATCAAAGGATCCCAACTTTACTAACGGACGGGGGTCAGAAACCTAAGGGATTTAGACGGCCGCTACTAAATCGTCTGATGGTATTGCTGGCTACTTTTAACCGCTGTCGGAGTCAATGTCGACTTTTTCTCTAATACAAGAGGTGGGTTTGAAACAGGTCCACGTAGGAAATGGGCGTGACCAGTATCGAGGAGAGAGATGAATTTATTAAACTTGGTGACGGTGACATCAGCGACAGCTACGTAATCGATGGTAGAGGAAGCATCGTTGGTGCCACAGAGTACGATGGTTTTTGGTGTGAACGGGATGAAAGTAATCTGATCAAATTCTCAAGGCTTCGGAGACCGGCGGCACCAGCTTCTCAGACGACAATTATGGCGGTATCCAAACTTTTAAATTGTTACTCATCTTATTTGTTAAGTAAACAATGCCCAATCATTTATTGAAACCGACAATTACAAGTAGAGGTCCTTTTTTGACAGGTAAAATGAAGTTTATGCCCCTAAAAGACCAAAAAGAAACTTGAGCACCTTATAACCAACAACCAATAGTTGGTTGGGATTCATTGTCATTTTGCAAAAGATTAGTTAACAAGTTAACTGTTTAAGATTTGAAATTAAAGCAAAACTGAAGTTGTGGTGACGTAGGTCTACCAGTAGAAAATAAGTCTTTAATTACACAAGAACTATGACACATACTAATTTTATGACATAGAAAAATGTATGTCATAAAAATGTCATCTTTTTTAAAAGCTGAAGGATTTACGACATATATATAATTGTATGTCGTAAATCTGTGTCATGTTTTTTTAGCTTTTACGACACACAAAAATGTGTGTCTCTTTTAGTGTCAAAATCCAAAAATAAAGAAAAACACGTAATACACTTCTATGTCATATTATAAAAATGTATGTAATCTTGATTTATTCCCCTTTATTTCCCTAGATATAGATAGTCTGTCATTCTCTCACAATTCCCATCGTTTAGGGTTCCATCGCTTCAAACGAGTACGATATTGAGCAGGCTGAAGCTAAGACTCGATGTTTGTCAGTGTTGGTGATCGACGTTGGGAATTTGAAGATTGTCGGTGTCGAGCATTAGCGTTATTTTTCTCATGTGGATTTTATGCATGTTTATGTAAGGTTTGATGCGTTTTAATGGTTTTTGAAGGTTGTCGGTGTCAACTTCTCTTTGTAGGACCTGTCATTTTGAATTGGTGAGTCTGAATTTCTTCATAAAAACATGCAATGTGTGTCAATAAAGGCATTTTTTTAGTAGTGTTCGTGTTTTCCAAAAGTTAAGGGTTAACAAAGCAAAACTAAAGTTGCGGGGTGTGAGTCATCATAGTGTTTTTTGAACAAACTTAACAAATTAAATGGTCAAATGTGAACAAAAAAATATAATTGTCTAAATGTGAACACGAGAAAAAGTATGTTACTCTATCAAGTTATTAATCCGGCCACGTATGCTGCCACGTCAGCAACAACATATTACAACCGGTCATAATAATGTTTTTTGAACAGACTTAACAAGTTAAATAATCAAATGTTGAAAAAAATATAGTTGCCTAAATATGAACACGGAAAAAAATACGCTACCCTCTCAAGTCATTAACACATAAATATTATATTCAATTGTTCAAAACTATTTTTTCTTATCGAAAGGCTAGAATACAATGACACATCATTTATTTGTTACTTTTTTTAGCTTGTAGAATGAAGATTTATATGATCCCATAATTTTTTGTCATAAATTCTATCACATTTGTTATAGAACAAATTTGGAAACACCATCAATGCCATCTCGATTCTCTTTTGGCTAGATACCAAAAAACATGTAAATATGCATTTTGAACTATTTAATGTAAGAAACTAATTATTACATGAAGGATTAAACATAGTCTCTAAGGCGATTCGGAGTACACTGTGATGCCCAACCGTGATGGCCACGTCACGCACCATCACGGCGTGCACACCGCCCCATGTGACCGTGATGGGCCGTGATCGTGGTCTCACGTGATCCCCTTCACGCCCGATCACACCCAATCAGCTCCATTTAGCCGTTGAACGGCTACTTTAAAAAAATTACCTTTTTTAAATTACCAACATTTACACATATATATAGACAGACCTCTTTTTACCTCAAACACACACAATTTCATCATCTTTTTAACTCAAATACACACAAATTTTCCAACATCTTTTGCAATGGAACAAAATCCAAACACACTACCTTCAAACCAAAACCGTGAGTATGATCCGTTCGGATTAAACTCGACCCCATGTCAATACCCGAACCTTGAATCACCCCGGGGTGGTTTTATAAATTTACTTCAAGGCGGGTCGCCGATCTCACAACCGCTACTTTTTCAACAACCATTTCCGCCATTCAACCCATATCAACAATTTCAACCCCCGTTCTCGTTTCAACCGCAACAATTTAGTTTACGTTTATTTTCCAAGTGTCGCTTTTTTTCTAAGTTAGTTTTTTTGTTGTTTTTTAATTTTAGTGTAATTTTTATTTTTAATGTAATGGTTTTTAATTTAAAAATTAGGTTTTAATTTATTTTTGAATTTTTTTAATTAAAAAAGATGATGTGGTATGATGAAATGTGATAGGTATAAAGTGTGTAATGTGATGGAGTGTGATAAAGTATGATAGGGGTAAAATCCTATGTGGCGATGATGTGACGCTCATCACATTTGTGCAATGTGATGGGTACTCCCACTAGTCTAATAAGTTGGTTATAACAAAATGTTCCAGTAATTTTAATCATCAATTCAATATAATATTCTAAATAAAACTCAAAGATAATATTCTTATATTATTAAAGTCATCATATACACAAGAAGCAACAAAATTCCAAGTATTCATCGAGCTTTTTCCTTTCGTTCTTATTGGCTGCTGATACCTCACTAGTAAACTTGACCTCAAAACATCTGCATGCCTTTCTATTGAAACAAAAACACAATAATTTAAAATTTAAATCCATCCAGTTTGGACCCCACAGCCTACAGGTGGTCCAATCTGCTTCTGTTGATTCGCAAAAGATTTGACTGCGATTGTTTCATACAAGACAATCTTATGAAACAGAGCTATGTGTTAGACTTGCAAAAGTCTTTATATCGATTATATATATACTTTGCTAGTTTAGAGGAAATACAAACAAATATAATACAAGTATACAACTGATATAACCATAAGATAGAAATAATATTTTTAGATGAAATACATACAAACTAATACAATCAATATAATTATAAGATTAAAAGTAATATTTTAAGCAACCATGGTATCTAGGGCTGTAAACGAATTGAACGTTCAACGAACCGTTCGGCGGGAAGTTCGTTTATGTCCGTTTATTTAATAAATGAACGGACATGAACATAAATTCTCGTTCGTTTAGTTAAACGAACGAACATGAACAATGATCTCGTTCGTTCAATTATGTTCCTGAACATTCGTTTATGTTGTTCGTTTACATTCACGCATGTTTGTTTATTTAAATTCTTTTTATCTTCATATATGTTCAATTGCGTTTGATTACATTACAGTATTATATGTTAGTTTATGTCCATATATATTCAATTGTGTTTGTTTATCTCTGTTTGTTTATGTTTGTTCGTTTATGTCTGTTTAGCATGTTCACGAACATAAATGAACGAACATGAACAAGATCATTTGTTAAACGAATGAACATGAACAAAAAACGCGTTCGTTTATCCGTTCGTGTTCGTTCGGCTACCATAAACGAACGAACATGAACAAGTCATCGTTCGTGTTCATCAACTCGTTTGCAACTCTAATGGTATCCAAACTTTCGAAGCTATTTTCATATATACTTGAACACGACAAGATACTTGAATCATCGATTATTAATTTAGGAGTGAAAACTAGTTTAATTTTAAAGGATGAATCGGTGGTCCTTGGAAGAAGGGGTATCTTTGTAATGTTGACAATCACAGCTTTACAGTGAACCAACCACATTATTCATATATGTATGTATAGTACTAATGTACAACTGTTAAAGCGCAAATGTCGAAGGGCAAAGGGGACCCTTTGGGTAAGGGCAGATGACTAGAAAGTGACAAGACCAATAATGAAAAATTAAAAACATATGGTACAAATATGGTAAAAAAATAAAATAAAAAAATAAGTGAGAGGGGTAGGGGTAGGTCTATTGGGGTGGGGGACATAGAAAACCTTGAGGTTTGGTATCCTATCTAGGACAATTTAATTGCTTTATGTGATAGATACAAAATTTACATGGTGAGATTGAACGTGATATTTGTGCTTTTGTTTGATTTATTGGTTGTATATGTTTATCCTTTTTTGTTTCATGTTCCCCAACACTAGGAGAAGATAGATACCATAAGATTTCAAATTTTATATGCTAAAACTATTTCTATCAATCAGCTATAATTAAACAAAAGTTTTAAATTATATTAATACCAATAATTTCGTGTATTTATTCCACTCAAGTAATCGAAGTTTGTCATGTATATTTTAAGCTATTAAACTTGGGGAAAAAAAACGTTTACTTATTAACTATTTAGCGATTAACCTGGCAGATATCGTATTAAGGTGGTGTTTCTTTTTTACTTAATGAACTTAATACATAACAAACTTAATGGTTCAGCTATATGTGATTGTTTTTTTTACTTAATGCTAACCAAATATCTTAATGAGTTAAGTTAAAAAAATATGTGTCCTTAACATTAAGTCATGATTTTATATTTTATTTTCTGGAATTACCCTTATTTTCTTAATGAACATCATATTTATATAGAAAACTATAAATAATGAAATATATATTATACTTATATATTGAGTTATTTACTATTATGTGTATAAATATCATATAAATTTCCGTGTGTTCGTTATGTTATTTTGTTTAATTCATTATATATTTAAATATTGATTGTTTGAGTTTAATTTTATTTTTTGAAATTACTTTAAATTTATGTTCAATTTAAATTATGAATCGTGTTATTTTTAAATTTCTAAATTTTTTAAAAGATTTTAGTGTGAGCACGTACAACTTTAATTTATAACAATTATTCAATAAATGGTCATTTGTTATTTATCAAGTTTAAATATGAGGGTATAATAGTCATTTATTCATATTCACACGATTCATTCAGTGCAAAAAAGAAAAAGGATATATAACAACAATACTGTATCCATTCAGCATCATTTATCAATTCAGGACTTAACATGGAAAAAAAGCAGGCCTAAGTTGACATATGCCTGACACGTAATTAATTGACAATTTATCATCTAATTCACCCATCTAAAATCTAAATAATAATAATTATTATTATTATCCACAAACCGATTCGTTCTCGTTAATTTATTGTTGCTCCTATATTAATTTTACACAAGTTTATATCAATTTGATTTAGGAGAGTGATTTGTACACAGCAATATCTATACATACACAATGATTTAATGTTTTATATATATTGTAAAACATGTTTAAAATATAAATTGTTATGTATAAAAAAAATTGTTGTATAGGGATCACTTCCCTTTCATTTATGAATCAAACCAAATGTTTTGGTTGATCTTGCAACCACCTTGTTAATGATGGTCATATTTTGTTGCGGTCGATGATAATAACATTGTAGCAACCATTATCTTTCTCTATATGCTTTTTTGGCGCCCAAAAAATGTCTAGAAGCTATCATTCGACTTGGTTTAAAGTCGTTACATTTAGGGCGTGTTTGGCAAAACTAGCTACAAGCTGGTAGCTGGTAGCTGGAGCTTTTAGTTAAAAACTACTTCAACTAGCGTTTAAGATAGTAGCGTTGTTTAAAATAAAAGCTTCAAGCTTGTGTTGCGAACGAAGCCTTTGTTTTTATCAGGCTTTTTCGTAAACGTTAGAAGCTACAAGCTTTCAAACGTTCCTAAAAACTTTGTGCCAAACACGCCGTTAGTTGTCATAAGTTGCCCCAAATTTATCACTCATACTCTTCCACTTAGTTATGTAATCTATTTTATTATAGTAGTTCTCCCTCTTCATTTTGATTTTGAATGATGAAGGTAAAACTAATATAGATTTGTATTTGAGTTAGTAAATTTAAGAACAATGACACTTCAACAATACTATTACACTACATGAAAAATCTAGAATAACCAAAAAAATAATATTTCACTACATGACAAATCTAGAACAACAAAAAAAATTGTTGTAAAAACAAAATATGTAGCTATTTTTCAATAGAGTTTACTACATAGTTGTTGATCATAGTCATTTTGCTACATATTTATATGTGGCTTCTAAATTCGAACAGAAAGTATTCGGAAATTAACTATAGAACTGAATATTTGCTACAAAATTAGCTATAACTCGTGCCTCCTTCTATAATCTCCCTCGTATCTGTAGTCGTGTCTTTGGATCCTGGTCTTGGTCCTCCAATGAGCTTTTATGCACTCGGGGGACTAGAATTGTGGTTGCCTGGGACCCGCTGGCTGTTGATATGATGCTTCTCGACTCCAATGATCAGGTTATGCATTTCAGCGTTAAAATTTGTGCTTCTAATAAATCCTTCTTTTGCTCTTTCATCTATGCTCATAATAATCACATGCTGCGCCGCACTCTTTGGGATTCTCTTGCGGCTCATAAACATGTTGTTAAAGCTGCCCCCTGGATCCTGTTGGGTGATTTCAATGTTGCTCTTGACATGAAAGATAGCACCGCTGGGGCGTCTGGTATCTCTCGTGGCATGGATGATTTAAGGGACTGTGTGAATCGGATTGAGATGGAGGACCTTAATTTCAAAGGTCTCTTCTACACCTGGACCAAGTCTCCTAACGGTTCCGACGACATTCTCAAGAAGCTTGACCGTGTCATGGGTAATCAGCGCCTCGTTTCTTCTTTCCCTTCTGCTTCTGTCACTTTTCTCCCTTACCGATCATCCGACCATTCCCCTGTTGTGCTTTCTCTCCCCCTCAGATCCTTGTTCAAGCCTACACCATTCAAGTTCCCTAATTTTCTGACCTATAAGAACGAGTTTAAACATGTTGTTGCTTCTTCTTGGGATCCCGATATCCCCGGCCATCAGATGTATAAGGTTTTCCAAAACCTGAAAAATCTTAAATCGCCTTTGCGTAAACTGCTCCGAAGCGAGGGCAACCTCTTCTCTAAGGTTATCTATCTTCGTACTAAGCTTGATAGAGTTCAGATTTGTGACAATTGTAAATTTTGGTCAACAAAAGTCAACTGTAGTCAAACGAAGCATACGTGAATCTATATGTTGAAAAGTTTTTTTCCATAACTTTTGCGTTGAATTATTAATATTATAGTATTACGTATGCTAAATCAAAACAGTTATCGGTTAAAAATCGAAAATACGGGCAGCAGACTACTGTAGCGTAGAAATTCGAAAATCGTACAATTATTATTTTGAAAATAATAATATTCATAAAACAATCTACTTGTAAATACGAAAGTTTCGATATATAGAACGTCGAAAACGGAGTTCGTATGTGAAAGTTATAACGATTAAACCGCTGTGTACGGATAAATGTACACAGGGTTTGGAACCAAAATACAAAATGAGGTGCCTTAAACATCAAATATGAAATAACGATTCATATGATAAGTAACTTAATAACATCTAGTATTTGATTTCAAAGCTAAATGCATTTTCCGGTAAAATGCCGAAAATCGCGAAAACGGAAGAATACCGCGCTTAAACGCGTATTCCGGCACCCAACGAGTTATAATTCAATCAAAATAAATGTTTGGCAATGTTTTTATACAAAATAATTATTTAGAACTTCGTTTCGTCAAAAACGCACAAAATTTCACTAAAACGACTTACTATTTTATAAAAATCACTCATTTTTATAAAGTATGTTGCTATTTTATAAAAACCACACCACCCCACCCCACCCCCTACCCCAAAATCGGCTGCACCCCATCTCCCATGCAATCTAATGTCACTATTCACTATCCTAGATACAATAAAGCCTAAGAGTTTAATAATACAAAAGAAATCAAAGTAAGATTTAATCAAATCAAAGAAAGATGTGATCATCTTTTCATTTGGAACCAAGATTCACCCAACACTCACTCTCCCTTCTTCTCTCCCTCTCCTCAATCTCGGCTCTCTCCCTCTCTTCTTCTCCTCCAACCCGCCACCATCAAACACCACCACAAACCTCCATTTTCAAGTGTTTTTGCAAGTCCAAGTGGTAAGACACCTTCATCTCTTGATTCTACTCCATATTACACAAGTTTTACACCTTTTACACACACTAACATCCACCCATATCCATTGGATATTAGATTTGTCCAAGGGTCTTTGAGCTCAAAACTTCATCATCTTCAAAGATCTTTCAAGTTCTCTTGGTAAGTTATGATCATCTAGTGATTTAAGTTCTAAATATCTTCATATACTCTTTTATACACACATACTCACAGAAATCCATTGGATAATAGCTTTGTCCAAGGGTCCTTCGGGTCTTAGAACCAAAATCTTCAATATTCTTCCAAGGAATCCTAAGATCCACACTCAATGTGAGTTCATACCCCTCATTTTCATCTTTTCAAACCGTTTTGGGGGAGAATACAAGTTCTTTAACTATAAATGTTGTTTTATTCAAGTATATATATGTTTAAATGTTATATATGTTGATTTACACAAGTTTATAAAGTTAGTATTTGGGTAAAAATACCTTTGACATGAAATATGGTTAGATCTTTGTAAGATATTCACCATGATACATGAAATGCTTGTATAAAAGTTACTAGACTATAATTAAAGTGTGTAAAAATGATAGATCTTGAACAAAAATGTTATAAATATGATTTTGGCATGAAATATGAGTAGATCCATGTATTATGAACACTTTGGCATACTAAGTTGTGTAAAAGTTACTAAACTACAAATAAAGTGTACAAAAACACTAAATCTTGGATAAAAACGTTATAAAAACGAAAACTACTAAAAACTACGTTTTTATAAATAAAGGCACTATTTTTAGCAAAAATGGTTATAATCAAGTTATTATATTATTTTTGTGTGAAATATCTCAAAAGATAATATTTATAATCTTTGAACAAGTTATTTCGCTATCGTTCGTAAAATAAAGTTATTACGACGCAATTACTAAAAATAGACTATTATTGGAATAGTTTATGAACAAAAGGTTACTATGACATTCAAACATGATAAAAATAATTATATAAAAATATATAATTATTATACTATACTATATTATCATGGGAAAAATGATAATGGATGTTTACAAGAGTTTTTATATACAAATCGTACGTAAACAAGTTGATTGGAATACATACATTTTTGTGAGATGAATCTTCAAAGTGCTTTTATAAGTACCTACTATAAGTCCTGAACATTTTTATATAACCAGAGTCTCGGTAAGAGAGCGTGATATTTGAGTATAGATCTATACGGGATTGACAACCCCGCACCTGAGCTGCTAGCTACAGCTTGACCGGCAGGTCTGAGGTGTCCAAATGTCTAACAGTTCCGACGCCTGAAGAACGTCGCAGCAGGCCAACTAGTCACAGTATGGTTATATGGTATCTCACATGGGAAAATAATCAACTTAATATTTTTATAAATTGTTTACGTGGAAACATACATTTCAAAGAAAGTACACTACAGTTTACATATTACATTTTAGTCTTTGGGATTTAAAGACTTGGAACATTTTATAAGAAAATATTGGATTTTCTTGGTTTTCAACACTATCGTTTACAAACAAAGGACGTTTCTTATACAAAAATCTTATGAACTCACCAACTTAATTGTTGACACTTTTTCAATTACTTGTATTCTCAGGAAACTGATTTGGTAAATCAAGTGCTACAAGAAAGGACGTTACGACGTCATTTTTGCCTATTTTGATATCATTATAATTGTATTTGAAACATGATACAGTTAAACTATGTAACATTTGCAATTATGTAATGATGGTTGTTTGTTTGGTTTTCACTATTGTGCAACTTTGTTATGATATTGTTCATGAAGTCATCCACCCTTAAACTATTCTGCCAATACGGTTTGAGGGTGTGACAGATTGGTATCAGAGCATTGTTTATAGTGAACTAAGTATATCAGTCCATTTAAAGATATACAACTATAAATACAATGGGACTAAAACTCTCGAAAATATTTTCGTACGAGTATACTTTTAAAATTACAACGATAATTTTTATAAAAGTATAAGTACATGCATACATACTAGAACGATATCATAACGAGAACATACAAAAGTGGTAAGATGAGTTGAACGCTACGGATAGGCCTAAGTGTTTGGTAATGATGTCTTGGATAAATAGAGCCTGATCAACTGTATTGATCCAAGATATGATTAACGTATACTTAGGAATGGTCATGGTGAACAACGAGTCCGAACACTTAGCAGTAGCCAAAGGGACTAAACATAAAAATTTAAAATACTATAGGAGTATTTTATGACACTATAGAACTAAACATGAAATTTAAAATACTATAGGAGTATTTTATGACGCTATATAACTAAACATAAAGTTAAAATACTATAGGAGTATTTTAAGACACAATATAACTAAACATAGAGATAAAATACTACAGGAGTATTTTATGAATACTACGAAGTCGTACACTTAGAATTTTCTCTTACATACCTCTCATACCCCTTAGAAATCACCTTACTTATAACAACTTCTAATGACTTACCAAGAACCATGTACAAAGAAAAACACTAGAACAAAACATAAAACAAAAATACTATACGAGTATTTTGTGATACGATAGGACCATACATCTAGATTCTTTATGCACCTATTATACCCCTATCACTACATAGTCGACATAAACATATAATAGAAACGCCGTACTTTGATAACCCTTACCAAGAACTAACCAACGTCAAATCTTAAATCCTTGTGGCAGAATCATGCCACCTCGCCGAAGAAATAACAGACGCACACCCGTCGAAACCCCTGAAGCGCCTATGATGGACTCGGCGACATTTCAAGCCGCTGTCACGGCAGCCGTGACCGTAGCTGTCGCCCATATTAACACCAACGGGGCAAATGGACACGAAAGTGGAAACGACACCAACGATTCCACCAATGGGGAAACATCAACCCATTCTCGAGTGTGTACTTACAAAGATTTTGTCAGTTGCAAGCCGATAACTTTCCATGGTACCGGTGGTGTCCTTAACCTCACAAGGTGGATCGAGAAAACTGAGTCGATCTTCGATATCACTGCGTGTACAGAAGAAATGAAAGTAAAGTTCGCTGCCTGCACTTTCGCTGAGACGGCTATGTCTTGGTGGAAGGGCCATGTCAAGTCACTGACACTCCCAGTGGCAAACTCGATGGGCTGGGAGGAATTAAAGACAATGTTGATGAAGGAGTACTGCCCCCGAGGGGAAATCCAGAAGTTGGAACAAGAGTTGTGGAATCTCACAATGAAAGGTTCGGATCTAAACGCTTACACGAACCGATTCAACGACCTGGCAACCCTCTGCCCAGCCATGGTCACACCGGAGTCTGTAAAAGTGGAACGCTACATTTGGGGACTATCATCCCAGATCCAAGGGAATGTAGAAGCCGCAAGTCCAGCCACTTTTGACAGCGCCAAACGATTGGCCCAACGATTGGTCGACCACGGGGTGCTCCAGGGAACCATGACCCAAAAGACTGAACAGCCAAGGGAAAGGGATCACAAGAGGAAACCCTGAAATAGGGGTAGAAACCAACCAAACCAAGACGTTGCGAAAAGACAACAGATTGTGGCAGTTCGTGCAGCCACTGTCCCGAACGCCCCAACTACCACCAAGCAATACATTGGGACGCTACCCAAGTGTAACAAGTGCAACTTCCACCATATCGGACCCTGTAGAGAAATGCACTGCTTGAACTGTAACAAGAAGGGCCACACTGCCCGATTCTGCAGGACGCCAACCCCACAAACCCCTCAAGCCACTAATGTCGGGGTGAGTCAATCCTGTTATGGTTGTGGTGAGACAGGACATTTTAAGCGTGATTGCCCGAAGGCCAAGAATGTGGGGAGAAATGGAAGAGTCCTAGCCATGGGACGCGCTAAAGCGGTAGAGGATCCTACCGTGGTTACCGGTACGTTCCTCGTCAATAATTCATATGCTTGTATACTATTCGATAGCGGTGCGGAGAGGAGTTTCGTAAGCCACGAGTTTAAATATTTACTAAAACAAAAACCTCAACCACTCAACGAAACATTTACAGTAGAAATGGCTAATGGCAAAACAGAAAGCACAAACAACATATACGTAGGCTGTACACTTACTCTGGACGATCACTCCTTTCAAATCAACTTAATGCCTGTTAAAATAGGAAGTTTTGACGTGATCGTTGGTATGGATTGGCTAATTCCCCATCATGCCGACATCATGTGTTACGAACGAGGAATCCGACTTCATCTGCCGAATGACAAGACCATTGTTGTCTACGGTGATAAACCCAGTACCAGCCTCCGAATCGTGTCATGCATCAAAGCCCGAAAATACCTACAGAAAAGATACCATGCCTTCCTAGCCCACGTTGTTGACGAAAAGAAAGAAGTAAAGAACATCAAAGAAATCCCTGAAGTCTGCAACTTTCCCGACGTATTCCCAGAAGACCTTCCAGGAGTACCACCCGCACGACAAGTCGAGTTCAGGATCGATTTGATCCCAGGAGCCACCCCGGTAGCAAAAGCGCCATACCGATTAGCCCCGGCAGAAATGCAAGAATTATCCAGCCAACTAAATGAACTGCTAAGTAAAGGGTTTATCAGGCCGAGCTTCTCACCTTGGGGAGCGCCGGTCTTATTCGTGAAGAAGAAGGATGGATCATTCCGTATGTGCATTGACTATCGGGAGTTGAACAAGCTCACCATCAAGAACCGATACCCGCTACCCCGAATTGACGACCTGTTTGATCAACTCCAAGGAGCGAGCTATTTCTCAAAAATCGATCTGAGGTCGGGATATCACCAACTCAAGGTTCAAGAAGAAGATGTTCCAAAGACGGCATTCAGAACTCGCTACGGCCATTATGAATTCGTTGTGATGCCCTTCGGATTAACCAATGCGCCCGCAGTGTTCATGGATCTGATGAACCGAGTATGTCGACCTTACCTGGATAAATTCGTAATAGTATTTATTGACGACATACTTATTTATTCACGAAGCAAGGAGGAACATAGCCAACACTTACGACAAGTTTTGGAGACGTTAAGAGCGGAAAAGCTGTATGCGAAATTTTCGAAATGCGAATTTTGGCTTCGAAAAGTGGACTTCCTAGGCCACGTAGTCAGCAAGGAAGGGATACATGTGGATCCCTCCAAAATCAAAGCCATCGAAAGCTGGAAAGCGCCAAGAACTCCGACAGAAATCCGTCAGTTTTTGGGCCTTGCTGGCTATTACCGAAGATTCATACAGAATTTCTCCAAAATTGCAAAGCCACTTACCACCCTGACACAGAAGGGTGTGACGTTCAAGTGGGGAGATAACCAAGACGCCGCCTTCCAGACCCTAAAGAAAGCTTTATGCAGCGCTCCTATTCTGTCCCTTCCAGAAGGAACAGAAGACTTTGTGGTCTATTGCGACGCATCGAACCAGGGTCTGGGTTGTGTACTCATGCAGAGAGGAAAGGTCATTGCTTACGCTTCGAGGCAGCTTAAAACTCACGAGGTCAACTACACTACACATGACCTCGAGTTGGGAGCAGTAGTGTTCGCATTGAAGATCTGGAGACACTACCTGTACGGCACAGAATGTACAGTATACACCGACCATAAGAGTCTCCAGCATATCCTCAACCAAAAAGAACTCAATATGAGGCAACGACGTTGGATGGAGCTACTAAGTGACTACGAATGCGAAATTCGTTATCACCCAGGGAAGGCCAACGTAGTAGCTGATGCCCTCAGTCGAAAAGAATACTCGGGCCGCCGAGTGAAATCATTAACAATGACGATCCATTCCCAGTTACCCACTCAGATTAAAGAGGCGCAGCTAGAAGCCTTAAAACCTGAAAACGTCGCAAATGAAGCCTTGCGAGGGATGGATAAAAACCTTGAAGTTAAGGATGACGGAGCTCGCTACCTCATGAACCGAATCTGGACACCGAAATTCGGCGGATACAGAGACATTATCATGAATGAAGCTCACAAGACTAGATACTCCGTTCATCCCGGGTCCGACAAAATGTACCTGGACCTCAAGAAACTGTATTGGTGGCCAAACATGAAGGCAGAAATCGCTACTTACGTGGGCAAGTGCCTGACTTGCGCCAAAGTTAAAGTAGAATACCAAAAGCCCTCGGGTTTGCTAGTTCAACCACCAATATCCGAGTGGAAGTGGGAGCGGATAACAATGGACTTCATAACCAAATTACCAAAGACAACCGGTGGGTTAGATACTATATGGGTAATCGTCGATAGGCTAACCAAATCCGCTCACTTCCTGCCAATCAAGGAGAGTGATAGGACGGATAAGCTAGCAAGACTTTACGTCAAAGAAATTGTAAAATTGCACGGTGTGCCAAGATCAATCATCTCGGATAGAGATAGCCGGTTCACTTCAAACTTTTGGCAATCATTACAAAAGGCTATGGGAACCAGGTTTGACATGAGCACAGCTTACCATCCGGAGACGGATGGCCAAAGTGAAAGAACCATCCAAACGCTGGAAGATATGTTGAGAGCCTGTGTGATAGACTTCGGTAAGGCGTGGGACACCCACTTACCGCTCATTGAATTCTCATACAACAACAGCTACCACACTAGCATCAAAGCTGCTCCATTTGAAGCTCTATACGGACGCAAGTGTAGATCCCCTCTGTGCTGGGCCGAAGTGGGTGATACTCAACTAGCCAGAGGCCAAACACCTAACAGCGCTCTCACCGGTCCGGAAATCATACGAGAGACAACTGAGAAAATCGTTCAGATCCGTGAACGATTGAAAGCATCTCGTGACCGACAAAAGAGCTACGCAGACAAGCGACGCAAGCCTTTGGAATTCCAGGTTGGTGACCGAGTGTTGTTGAAGGTCTCGCCATGGAAGGGAATGATACGCTTTGGAAAGCGTGGGAAGCTGAACCCCAGATACATTGGGCCCTTTGAGATCCTCGCTAGGATCGGCCCAGTAGCCTACAGACTTCGATTACCGCAGGAGCTCAGCAATGTCCATCCCACCTTTCACGTGTCCAACTTAAAGAAATGCCTGTCCGATGAAACTCTTGTCATTCCGCTCGACGAGATCGAGGTGAACGAGAACCTTCTTTTTGTGGAAGAACCCGTAGAGATCATGGACAGAGAAATCAAGAGGACAAAACAAAGCCGCATTCCGATAGTTAAGGTCCGCTGGAGTGCCAAGCGCGGACCAGAGTTTACTTGGGAGCGCGAAGACCAGATGAAGCAAAAGTATCCACATCTCTTCCCAAACCCTTGAGAATCCACTCAAGAGTTAAATTTCGGGACGAAATTCTCTCTAACGGGTAGATGATGTGACAATTGTAAATTTTGGTCAACAAAAGTCAACTGTAGTCAAACGAAGCATACGTGAATCTATATGTTGAAAAGTTGTTTTCCATAACTTTTGCGTTGAATTATTAATATTATAGTATTACGTATGCTAAATCAAAACAATTATCGGTTAAAAATCGAAAATACGGGCAGCAGACTACTGTAGCGTAGAAATTCGAAAATCGTGCAATTATTATTTTGAAAATAATAATATTCATAAAACAATCTACTTGTAAATACGAAAGTTTCGACATATAGAACGTCGAAAACGGAGTTCGTATGTGAAAGTTATAACGATTAAACCGCTGTGTACGCATAAATGTACACAGGGTTTGGAACCAAAATACAAAATGAGGTGCCTTAAACATCAAATATGAAATAACGATTCATATGATAAGTAACGTAATAACATCTAGTATTTGATTTCAAAGCTAAATGCATTTTCCGGTAAAATGCCGAAAATCGCGAAAACGGAAGAATACCGCGCTTAAACGCGTATTCCGGCACCCAACGAGTTATAATTCAATCAAAATAAATGTTTGGCAATGTTTTTATACAAAATAATTATTTAGAACTTCGTTTCGTCAAAAACGCACAAAATTTCACTAAAACGACTTACTATTTTATAAAAATCACTCATTTTTATAAAGTATGTTGCTATTTTATAAAAACCACACCACCCCACCCCACCCCCTACCCCAAAATCGGCTGCACCCCATCTCCCATGCAATCTAATGTCTCTATTCACTATCCTAGATACAATAAAGCCTAAGAGTTTAATAATACAAAAGAAATCAAAGTAAGATTTAATCAAATCAAAGAAAGATGTGATCATCTTTTCATTTGGAACCAAGATTCACCCAACACTCACTCTCCCTTCTTCTCTCCCTCTCCTCAATCTCGGCTCTCTCCCTCTCTTCTTCTCCTCCAACCCGCCACCATCAAACACCACCACAAACCTCCATTTTCAAGTGTTTTTGCAAGTCCAAGTGGTAAGACACCTTCATCTCTTGATTCTACTCCATATTACACAAGTTTTACACCTTTTACACACACTAACATCCACCCATATCCATTGGATATTAGATTTGTCCAAGGGTCTTTGAGCTCAAAACTTCATCATCTTCAAAGATCTTTCAAGTTCTCTTGGTAAGTTATGATCATCTAGTGATTTAAGTTCTAAATATCTTCATATACTCTTTTATACACACATACTCACAGAAATCCATTGGATAATAGCTTTGTCCAAGGGTCCTTCGGGTCTTAGAACCAAAATCTTCAATCTTCTTCCAAGGAATCCTAAGATCCACACTCAAGGTGAGTTCATACCCCTCATTTTCATCTTTTCAAACCGTTTTGGGGGAGAATACAAGTTCTTTAACTATAAATGTTGTTTTATTCAAGTATATATATGTTTAAATGTTATATATGTTGATTTACACAAGTTTATAAAGTTAGTATTTGGGTAAAAATACCTTTGACATGAAATATGGTTAGATCTTTGTAAGATATTCACCATGATACATGAAATGTTTGTATAAAAGTTACTAGACTATAATTAAAGTGTGTAAAAATGATAGATCTTGAACAAAAATGTTATAAATATGATTTTGGCATGAAATATGAGTAGATCCATGTATTATGAACACTTTGGCATACTAAGTTGTGTAAAAGTTACTAAACTACAAATAAAGTGTACAAAAACACTAAATCTTGGATAAAAACGTTATAAAAACGAAAACTACTAAAAACTACGTTTTTATAAATAAAGGCACTATTTTTAGCAAAAATGGTTATAATCAAGTTATTATATTATTTTTGTGTGAAATATCTCAAAAGATAATATTTATAATCTTTGAACAAGTTATTTCGCTATCGTTCGTAAAATAAAGTTATTACGACGCAATTACTAAAAATAGACTATTATTGGAATAGTTTATGAACAAAAGGTTACTATGACATTCAAACATGATAAAAATAATTATATAAAAATATATAATTATTATACTATACTATATTATCATGGGAAAAATGATAATGGATGTTTACAAGAGTTTTTATATACAAATCGTACGTAAACAAGTTGATTGGAATACATACATTTTTGTGAGATGAATCTTCAAAGTGCTTTTATAAGTACCTACTATAAGTCCTGAACATTTTTATATAACCAGAGTCTCGGTAAGAGAGCGTGATATTTGAGTATAGATCTATACGGGATTGACAACCCCGCACCTGAGCTGCTAGCTACAGCTTGACCGGCAGGTCTGAGGTGTCCAAATGTCTAACAGTTCCGACGCCTGAAGAACGTCGCAGCAGGCCAACTAGTCACAGTATGGTTATATGGTATCTCACATGGGAAAATAATCAACTTAATATTTTTATAAATTGTTTACGTGGAAACATACATTTCAAAGAAAGTACACTACAGTTTACATATTACATTTTAGTCTTTGAGATTTAAAGACTTGGAACATTTTATAAGAAAATATTGGATTTTCTTGGTTTTCAACACTATCGTTTACAAACAAAGGACGTTTCTTATACAAAAATCTTATGAACTCACCAACTTAATTGTTGACACTTTTTCAATTACTTGTATTCTCAGGAAACTGATTTGGTAAATCAAGAGCTACAAGAAAGGACGTTACGACGTCATTTTTGCCTATTTTGATATCATTATAATTGTATTTGAAACATGATACAGTTAAACTAACATTTGCAATTATGTAATGATGGTTGTTTGCTTGGTTTTCACTATTGTGCAACTTTGTTATGATATTGTTCATGAAGTCATCCACCCTTAAACTATTCCGCCAATACGGTTTGAGGGTGTGACAAGATTTCTCTGGATCGGGACCCTTTCAATAGGGCTCTCCGTGGCGAACAATGCAGGTACCTTCTCGCTTATAACGAGGCTTGCCTGGATGAAGAGAGGTTCTTGAAACAGAAGGCTAAGGTTGACTGGCTTCGTGAGGGTGATAAAAATTCTGCTTTCTTCCACAAGTCTGTTAAAAGCCGTAATTCTCGTAATCGTATCGACTCCATCCATGATGCCCAGGACAGCTGGATTTCTGGGGATGCCCTCCCCAATCTGTTCGTCTCCCACTTTCAAACTTTCTTGGGCACAACCCACCCCTCCTTTGCTATTCGTGACCCGTGTTCCCTCTTCTCTAATAAGCTCTCACCTATTCAATCTGCCGCCATGCTTACTCCTGTTAAGGATGAGGAGGTTAAGTGCGTCTTGTTCCAGATGGGCGATGATAAAGCACCCGGCCCAGATGGTTTCTCGGTAAAATTCTTCAAGTCTGCTTGGGATATCGTGGGGCCCGATGTCTGTTCGGCGGTTAAGGAGTTCTTCTCTTCTAGTAAACTCCTTAAGTCGCTCAACAACACTGTGCTTGCTCTCATCCCTAAGGTTGACTCCCCGTCTAAAGTCACTGATTTCCGCCCCCATCGCCTGTTGTAACGTTGTTTACAAATGTATCAGCAAGATCATTGCGGATCGTATCAATAACCACCTCTCTTCTCTGGTTGATGAAAACCAGTCTGCTTTCATTCCAAGGCGCCTGATCACTGACAACGTTCTTCTTGTCCACGAGCTCATGCGTGATTATCATTGTCATCGTGGTCCCCTAGGTGTGTATTTAAAGTTGATATACAAAAAGCTTACGATACGGTTGACTGGTTTTTTCTTCGCACCATTTTGGTTGGGTTTGGTTTCCCCATTCGAATGATTGATTGGATAATGACGTGTGTCTCCACTACAGCTTACTCTGTCAGCATCAATTGTAATATGCACGGATTCTTCGATGGTCAAAGGGGCATCCGTCAGGGTGACCCCCTCTCTCCCTATCTCTTCACTCTTGTCATGGAGGTGCTTAACCTTATGATCAAGAGAAACATCTCTGACTCCGATTCTTTTAAATTACATCGGCAATGTGAGGAGCAAAGTATCACCCACCTCTGCTTTGCCGATGATCTTCTTCTCTTCTGTCATGGCGATAGCTCTTCGGTTCGTGTCATATATGACTTTCTTGCTGAATTCTCTAGAGTCTCTGGGCTACACCCTAACGAAGGAAAGAGTGAAGCCTTCTACTGCAATGTTGGTGAGAGGCCCAGAGCTTCCATTGATCGTATTGTTAGGTTTCCGGAGGGATCTTTCCCTGTACGATACCTTGGTGTCCCTATCATCACCACTCGTCTTGTCTGCAAGGACTGTAAAGGCCTTGTTGATAAAGTCAAATGCAGGATTAACGACTGGAAGAACAAGTCTCTCTCTTTTGCCGGTCGTCTCCAACTCATCCTCTTTGTCCTTTCTTCCATGCAAATATATTGGGCTTCCATTTTTATTCTTCCTAAATCTATTTCTAACGAGATTGAGAAACTCACTAGGGGTTTCCTCTGGTGCAACGGTGAGATGAAGCGTGGTAAAGCTAAAGTCTCATGGAAGACTGTATGTCTCCCTAAGACCCATGGTGGTCTGGGTATTCGTAACCTTGCTATTTGGAATATTGCCCTTATGGCTTCCCATACGTGGAGACTCCTTTCTAATAAGGATTCTCTCTGGGTCAGGTGGATCCACTCGTACCGCCTCTGTGGGCGTAACTTCTGGGATGCTCCCAAGAAGCGTGGTACGGGCTATGCCTGGCGCAATATCCTCGACATGCGGGGTAAGATCAGGGACTTTATTGTCTCCAAGGTTGGTGATGGCTGCTCTACATCTGCTTGGTTCGATAACTGGCATCCTGCTTGGTTCGATGCCTTCATTCTCTAGGTTGCTCTCAAAGATCGACTGAAGACCCATGATAAAATCAGAAGCTGGGAGACTAACGCCAACCTCATCTGTGCCTTCTGCGGTGATTGTTCCGATTCCCTTCCTCATCTTTTTTTTGAATGTTCTTTCCCTTCTATGGTTTGGCAGGATCTTCAGCATGTTATGCACATTTCCTTCCCCACAAATTGCTGGTAGGATATCATCAATATTCTCAAGCCCATCTCTAAGGGTAAGACCGTTTGGTCCGTTATCCGAGACTTGTGCTTGCGGGAGCTATCTACCACATTTGGCAGGAAAGAAATAACCGGATTTTTAAGAATAACATAAGATCGTATCATGCGGTTGTCAAGACTATTATTGATGATATCCGTTGTAGACTGATAAGTCTATCTATGAAACCTTCCCCTAATGTTATTTTGGATAAAAGGGTCTGGTCCATACCCTAAGGTTGAGAGATGTATTTCCTACTTTTCACTGTGGTCCATTATTCACTCTTATTATCTTCTATCTTATCTTTTCTATTATATATTTCTCTGCTTGTATGGTTTGTTTCTTTGCAGGATGTTTGATTTTTATGTTCCTGTTATGTTCTCTGGTTCCAAATTCTGTTTTGGTTCCTAGTATAGCCTTGTTGTCCATTGGGCCTGTCCCAATGGGTCTTTTTGTTGTTTCTTAAGTGGGGAGTCTCCAGCCTTAAATTGTATTTATTCTTTTTATTAATAAAATTTGACAGAGATACCGTCCTTTTTACCCAAAAAAAATAGCTATAAACATAATGATGGAATGATATTCCATAGCTAAGTCTTTTATTGATTATTACTTTAGCTACGTAATTTGCTACAATTTTGTTCTACAGTTAATTGGTTGACAGAACTTATGATAATGTAATTTGCTATAGGAAAAAAAAAAACAATTATATTAACTAAAAATTACAATATACTGAGTTTGAAATTACGATGGCAATAAAATATATACATTAACTCTAAAATAATAACATGAATAAATATCCAATATAAAAAATATTGCATACGCATGCCAATCCACACATGCCTCTTCTCTGCATCGTTGTACTATATCTTATGCCCCCATGCCAATCTTTTATGGACCCTTCTCTTTAAAACATCATACGGTCTAGAACATTGTCAAAGAATTGTTTATAGTGTTATTTTCTCTTTAAAACATATGTAAAAATGACCTAAAATGAAGAATAAAGCACAAAAGGCTACGAAAAATAAGAGTAATGGTCATAACTCTAAAACCAAGCCATGTTAATTACAAAATGAAGACACCCTTCAAACCGTGTACAATAAGAATGGTAATCCTCTCTAAAATGTATCTTTAAAATCTCACAACCACGTGACCGTAAACAATCAAAATGTTATGGACAAGAGTTCACGTGTCTATGCGATAAAAAGTAAATCTCATTTGCATGTGTAGCATCCTTTAGAATCTAGTTTAGGGTGTTACAATATGTTAATGTAATGGATTATGCTTATGTATTTAGTTAGAAAGATCAAAGTCCTCAAAAAACTGTAAAATGGGGACAAAATTTTGAATTATGTCAAATATGTTCCACCGATCAATTTTATGTGAAAGTTATGCTTGAACAAGGTAATTAGTTTTTTTTAACCGTCAAATATTACACACCTATACTATATCCTAATCCACCTAATCCCCTAGTGAGTTAATTAGTTATCACTAGACTAATAGTTTGGTGGTTAAATTGATAAAAAAAAATGGTTATTATTATCATGAGAACTAGCTGTCACAAGTATGTAGTTTCAGTCATTCATCGTGATGTTCACATGTGTCGATTTGGTGTTAATTTGTTTAACTAATTTATGTTTTGTTTTATTTTTTAGTGTAAATTGTATTTTGAATGGTTGTGGTAACAATAATTTTAATTTTTATCCATTTAAATGAATAGTTAAATTCATATAAATATGACTATTTTGAACATTCTTTCTTCATCTTATTCATGTTATCCTTCATTTCCATATCCCAAAACATATGCTACCTTTATCTTACAGAATTGTAATGTTTAATTTGATACAATAGAATGACACTTAATACGATTGAAAAGAAGGTCTAAGAGGTTCTTCTTCTTATTAATGTTATCCTAAAATAATCATAATATTCATTAGTTAATATTTTTTATTAGAGAGAATTTCGTCTATGTCGTTGTAAACTTTATAATTACCATATATCATTGTAAAACTTCAAATTACATGTATACCCTTATAAAACCTAATATATTCACATATATACCCAAACGCTTAATTTAATGATACTTAACATTTTTAAAAATTTATGATATTTTATTATTAAAAACCAATTAACTTGTAACATTACGATATTACCCTTCTCCCAAAAATCCTAAATATATCAATAGAAATATGAATGTAGACGAAATATCAACCAAATGAACAAAGTTTGTGTCCCAAATTTAAAAATTGACATGGAGCTATCATCGTTCCACAATAAACATTTATGTTATTAACCAAAATTCACAGTCCACTGTTAGCAACTTCCAAGATGTCGATCGATAACAAATTGAACTCAACTGTTTGAAGCTGTCATCGGTCCGAAACAGGTATCAAATCTAAAATCCTACCCTAGATATCGATCGATTGAACAGAGTGAAATTCTCAAATCCAAAATCTAACATGAAGTCAACCACAATTAATAATAAAAACACAACTTGATGAATGTTTTTTAATTATTAAGAAGATTAATTATAATTAAATTAATTATTTGGTTGCATATGTGAGTTTATGAGTTTTATAAGGATATTAATGTAATTTGAAATTTTACAAGGATATAGACGTAATTATGAAACTTTATAAGGATATAGGCAAAAATTCTCCCTTTTGATTAAGACTAAACCCATAAAATTTTAAACACGTTTACTTGTATAAAGTAAGTGTATTATATTGACCGACATTTATACTGTGTGACAATATAAAATAATATATATGTAAAAAATGTTATTGAACTTTATCTTAATTTGAGTGTCATTAATTTAAGGGTTTATTTCATAAAAGACCTTATATTTTCAACTTTTTTCTATTTAAACCTAAAACTTTATTATTTTTTTTTCAAAAAAGACCTAAATTTTGGAGAAACTTTTTAATTTAAACCCTTTACCCGGTTTTACAGGTTATACATACTTTTTTTTTTCAGAAAAAAACCCTAATTTCTTTTTTTTTTTCAAAAAAACCCTCAATTTCAGTGATTTTTTCACAAAGAAAATTTTTTCTTCGTTTTTGTAATTGACATAACTTTCATATGTGATGTCCAAATTCTACAACTTTATATCCCTGGAAAGGTCGTAAGTAATACTACAATTTTGTTTTACTGACTTTTGTTTGAATATCTTCAGATATTTTACTACAGTCGCATAAACATGAGCATAAACTTATTTAGATATTTTTTTGCGATTTTCTAACCTTCATATCTGAGGTGTGCAAGTGTAACGCCAAGACATGTTTTATTATATAATTATAATAAAAGGGCAAAATGGTCATTTTACCTTGGAAGGGTAAATTGGTCTTTTGGACAGAAAAGTATTTGGTTTGAAATAATATTTTGAGTTTTGGACTTAAAATGTTATAAAAACTGAATTCGGGTCGTTTTACCGTAAAAGGGTATTTTGGTCATTTGACCATGTGAAGGACCAAATATGAAAAATATTGTTGGTTGTGGCAAAAATGTAAGAAATGAAAGTTTTATTGTAATAAAACTTGATTTTGTGGCCAAAGTTCAAGAAAATGAACTTAAGGACCAAAAATGTAAAAATTTGAAGTATAAATAGAAGAGAGTTGACTCTCTCTTTGACTGAACATTGTGCAGCAACGGGAGAAGGTTTGGAGATACGATTTCTGCAGGAGATCATGAAATTGAAGCAAGAACTAAGAACAATTGTTGGAATGGGTGATTTCCAAGCAATCAAGGTAAGTAGATTGCTCTTTTTGTCTAGTTCTTGAAGAAGTTCTAAATGGGTTTTATAGAAACTGAAATTTGTAAATTTCAGTTATGATTATGTGTTTAAATGGTTAGATACTTCCATTAAGTCATGCTAGTAAGAGCTTAAATCAAGAAAATGGAAGTAGGTTGTTATTTTTGATGAAATTGAAGTTTTGGGGTTTTGGAACTAAGAACCCTAATTCTTCATTTTGATTGATTTGGTTGTTTTGGATGGTTGAAAACCTTGTTAAAGTATAAGGTTTTGGTCCTAGAACAAACCCCAATCGATTAAGTCATGTATTAAGGGCTTAATATGAGAAAATGGGATTTTATAGCTTGAAAATCGGAGTTTCTGCACCTCTGCCCAGCGCTCGCGACTTGACCACGTGGTCGCTCGCGACTCGAAGGTCTGGGCGCGACGCGCCTTACCCTTGGGCGCGATGCGCCTCCAAGGCAGGGAGTCCAAAATGCTAACTTTTGTTTGGCTTGTCCGTTTTAGCTCAAATTTGGACCATAGGCTCGTTATGGTCTGAAAAGTTTGGAAAAATTTTTATAACGAGTTTTCGACCCCTCGGGGGCACTGTAGATCAATTCGAATGCCTCGGTGAATAGTAAAATTCATAAAAAGTTAGTAAACGGAAAGTTTATTAACTAGGCATTGTTTGTAATGATATTGTAATGAACTCTAGTGTATTAGAGTCAATTTAGATGATTATTAACCTATTATCATTTGGTATATAAATGGATAAATAGGTATGGGACAAAATGGTTGTGGTGCACGCAAAGGCAAAAAACAACCGAAATTGAAACGCAGCTAGTATCCAGGTGAGTAATCTCACTGATATCATATATGATATATGATGATTGAACTGTTACAGGTTGAAACGGCTTCGAGGGACGAAAATGACAAGAGTAAAGATAGAAGAAAATGACAAGACCAGATAAGCTGTGAGTTTATTATAGACAAGAACGGAACTGTGAGTCAGTTAATATTGACAAGACCAGATAAGCCGTGAGTCTTTAATAGACAATAACGGCACTGTGAGTCAAACCTTTATATAGACAACAGCGGGCTAACCCGTGAGTCTAGGCAACAGCGGGCTAACCCGTGAGCCATGGTTTACTTTGATGAGTCAAACTTATATAGACAAGACCGGATAAGCCGTGAGTCTAGGCAACAGCGGGCTAACCCGTGAGCCAAGGCAACAGCGGGCTAACCCGTGAGCCATAATTGATCGTCAAAGAAACTGTTAATAGATGGTGCGGCCACTTGTGGCTATGATATTGGATGCTATATCCAACTGGTGCGGCCTATACGGCTATGGTAATATTACAGGTACATGGTGCGGCCTTTTGGCTATGATATCGGGTTATTGAACCCAGCTGGTGCGGCCTGCGGGCTATGATATATATATTGAAAATGACATGATACGGCTGATATAGCCATGACATATGATGCAGTCCATTGTGACTAAGAAACATGGGACAGAATTGGTTAGACATGAGTATATGTGCAAATAACTGATGTGGCTGATAATTGCAGGTTATCATGATTTAGTCTGTAAGGCTATAAATTAGGATGTGAAATCCTAAAAGATATTTGGTCAGCCAGTAAGGCTAGGAGTTTGGATTCGATATCCAGACAGTTATATGAATGTATTTCTAATACTTGTTATTTGCAGATACGATTACTCACTGAGCTTTATGGCTCACGATATTTGTTACTGTCCCTGCAGGTTAGCATGATACTGATAAGGGACAAGATAGAGTCCGTGACTTTGAAGTGGGACTCATAGATGCTGTCAGTAGCAGCCCGGCTTCAAAGGAGACTATGGTATTTTATACTCTCCTTGATACGCTTGTACCCGTTTTTATTAAAATATACCCCTTTGTTTATGGTTTTAAGTACTGAAACCTTTGTTAAAAATGAAAAATTTTCAGGGGTGTTTTTGTTTTAAAAGTCGGGTGTTACAAGTTGGCTATGCAGTTATCGCGGTCAAAACCGTAATCGCGGTAACCTATCGATATTTAATTTTGCGGTTCTCGAGGTGGTATAGCGGTGATATAGCGGTTTTTTAGTAATATGTAGAATTTATATATTAGACTATTACTAGTAGAATTAATATCATAAAAGTCATTCAAAAAACATCACATAATGCTTAATTTAAGAAATAAGTCACATAATATAACATTCTAATATAGAAAATGTCAAAGTATCAAAAAAAAATTTTTTTTTTTCCTTCACCCGGATAATAGCGGTAAATCGCGGTCATTATCGCGGTAAATCGCGGTGAATCGCGGTAAATCGCGGCGGTATACCGGCGCTATACCGGTACCGCTATTTTCCACCGCTAAACTGAACCGCGATTATGCTGACCACCGCGAACCGCTATACCGGCGCTATACCAGCGCTATACCGGCGCGATTAACTACATAGCAAGTTGGTATCAGAGCCGTGGTTTAAGTGAACTAGGTGTCTATAGAATAGATTCCTGGACTTAAACCTTGAGACAGTAGATACGATGTATCGTTAGGTGTATATAAATTGTTATTATATATATATAACCTAACTATTGCTGACTTCTAACGTATAAGAAGTACGAGCAGCGAGTATTATTGGGAGGAATTTAGGGCGTGCAGCTTAAAGAGGCGAACCAGCCCTTCCTCAAGGCTCCATCGAACGAGGGGCAACGAGACAAGTAGCGGAAATCCACATGATAAGCAACAGTAGTTGCTGTGGTCAGAAAAGGAAATTTGGGTGCTCACCCTGATTGATATTCAAGGTGAAAGAACAGTAGTTGAGACTACAAGAAAAGCAGAAAAATATTAGTGGACTTCTCAGAAGAAGTTAACCTGATTTAAGTCTAGCCTGGAAGGGAAGAGACCAGAACGAAAAGATGATGTGATATAAGAAGTGCAGGAAAAGTACTCAGAACATATTAGAGTTGAGACTCTATCGTTGACACGCTGAGATTGCAGAAAGTGAGAGCATATGGCTCGAGTATGTTGTATGGGACGGAAGTGGTTCCAGCGCGGAACTATAGATCACTTCCTTATGAAATACTCACATGCTAAATGTGGAGTAACGGGTAATGAACCCAGAAAAGAAAGAAGAAATAAATGGTCGAAAAGGACCGGTGGTACTATGAGCATTCGAACAGATTGTGGAAGCAGCTCGTGAGGAGACTGAAATGATCTCCGCTATAATTGTTATGAATATAACTTGTGTATGTTATATTTGATCCAAGAAGCTATGCTTTGGATCGATGACGTTAATGTCTTGTCTGAATATTTCATCAATGATATAGGATGAAAGTTTGGAATTGGCTATAGTAAGTAGCAAATATGTTCAAGATATTGAACACCTGAAAGGTAGTCTGCTTAGGATTTACGGGACCCTTTTTCCCTATAAATCTGAAGCCGATAATTACCAATGACCTGAAGAAATTGTACATAAACTGGTTAGCAATGAATTATGCTAACATGAATTGTAGAAATAAGAACATTATGGTTCTTGAAACAGAAATGAGCGGATGAAAATCCATGGTGAATGACCGTTGTTGAGAATACCGGTTAGTTTCTTTGCTTAAACTCGGAAAAGAGTTTGTAAAGGAATGATATTGTAGTTGGCATACGTGGTATGGGCCAAGCTTAATAAAGTGGTGATAGTAGTGTACTACTTTAAATAAATTTTCGGATATTTCTTTTGAAAAGAACTTCCAAGATTTCTGCCAGATTGGCAAGAAGAGCTTATGATTAAGCTGGTCTTGAGAGTCGTTCCTGTTAATTAGGCTCTGTGTTGATTGGCCTCTGCAGAGATGGCAGAGTGGTAAAACAATTGGAAGAAATTGTTTTTGAATTAGGATCTCATATGGCCGAATGTGTCATCGTGTGGATCCCTATCTGTTTGAAAAAAGAAAGATAAGTTAATGTGTATGTACATTGACTACTGAGAATATGATATTCTCGAAACCAGATTGAATATGAAGTACAGTTGTACCAGATACTGGAGTTACTTCACTGAGTAAGTGATATGTAAAATTCTCCAAGCATAAAAATTTGGCTAAAAGAAGTTGAATATTCTTCGGGCATGTTAACAATGCCAGAGATGATAAAGTAGAACCAGTGGAAAGAATGATACCGTGATAAAACTGGAACCGCCTGAGGAATCTGACTGACATTGTAGTTCCTTGGATTTGGCGGGTTACTATAGGAGAGTTGTAGAAAACTGCTCCTTGATTACTGGTCAGTTGACTAAGGTTAACTAATAAAAGTGTAAAGTCTGAGTGGTAGAAAGACCACAGATATGTTGTAAAGGTTTGGAATAAACCTTGTGTGAACCTCTAACGTTAGCAATGATGCTAAGCGGAGAAGATAAATTGGATTATAGAAACGCATCCAGAGTTGACTTTGGATACATGATATTGCAGTAGCAATTATGACTTTGACATTTAAGCTTTGGAGACACTACTGATGTGGTGTAAAGCTTACTGTTTATATGGATCATATAAGTTTGAAATACTTAGTTGATCAAAAGAAGCTAAACATGAGATAGCAAAGACAGATGGGTTACTTAAAGATTTCGGTTATGAAATCTTGTGCCATCTCGGAAAGGCGTATGTGATTATAGATGCCTTGAATTAGAAAGAGTATCTTTTGAAAGATACAACCACATGCATGAATGTGGCGAATTGATCACCTGAGTTGATTCGGGTAGCACAGAAAAAATGTGTGCAAGTCTGAAAACGTGAAAAGTGAATGAATGATTAGCTGTTGAAAGAAGCTAGTTAGAAACTCATGACGATTGAAGACCCTTGGTGGTTGTATATGTGAGTTCCAAGCAAAGCGAGATATGAAAATTACCCTTAAAAGATGTATATTTAGGTAGATATGCAGAATGCCCGGGGCAATACCAAACTGTGTAGGGTAATATAACCTATGTATTTGGTGGCCGGGAATGAAAGAAAGACAGTGAAAGACATGTGAAAAAAATGTTTGACTGGTGTGTAACTACAGTCAAATCATTAGAAGTATGTGGAAAAATTTAGCCGCTGTCGGTCCTAAAGGAGAAATGGGACGAAAAATATCATAGACTTTGTAACAAAGTCTTTGCAAGTACCGCATGGGTATGATACCATATGGGTAAGTGCAGATTGATTGATGAAATCAGTGTAGAATTATACTGACTAAGAAAGAGATTAAGATCGAAAAGTAGCGAAAAGCTATATAGATAAAGTAAATTGTCGACGTGAGTTATCGGCACGGATTGTATCGGACCGAGGTAATAGAATTATTCTTTGAATTTGGCATAAATTTCAAGAATAATTTGCTCAAAAGTACTAGTAAGTACTGTATAGGAATTGCAGAAATAATAGACGAGGCGAGGAAAATGACGCAGACTTTAAAAGATGTGCTTGAAAATTGCACAGTAAACCCTAGTGGAAGATGATAAGATCGTCTATTTTTGGTAGAACCCGTAGATAATGATATTTTAGTACCAGCATTTAGATGACTCGTATAATACATAGTATAGAATACCGTATTATCCTTCGATTTATAGGATTGAAGATGTGGAACAGCCGTTGACTAGATTCTAGACGATGATACAAGTTAAAAAGAAGACTTGATAAATACGAGAAAATTGAAAAATGGCTAAGAAGCAGTAACGGTAGTACATAAACCATAGAGTAAAACCGTTGCAATTCCAGATGAGGAATGTCGGGGAAACCAAAAGATCCTACGGAAAGACTAGAAATTGAGGTGGGACAAAAAGGAAAGTTGAGTCCTTGTATATTGGACCTTTCCAGGTATCCCAAAAAGTAAGAATTGTGATGTATTGATTGAAGTTTCTTGATGAACTTCAAGATACTTATAAAGTTTTCTATGGGTCTCATGGTTCTGAGAACATAGATTGATAAATTCTAACGAATCCCTCATGTTGAAATGAGGAAGATAAGTGATTAAGGTGCCCGGGACAACCGGAGGAGTGATATGCGAGTGGTGATATAACCACGAGATAAGAAGACTAGTATGGTTAAGTGCTTAGGCAATACCATAAAGGTTTCCATATGATATGAGAAACCGAAATTGTAACGAGAAAGAAATACCCTCGTTTGATAGTATGATTTCGGGGACGAAATCTTTTGAAGGAGGGGAGAATTTGTAACGCCAAGACATGTTTTATTATATAATTATAATAAAAGGGCAAAATGGTCATTTTACCTTGGAAGGGTAAATTGGTCTTTTGGACAGAAAAGTATCTGGTTTGAAATAATATTTTGAGTTTTGGACTTAAAATGTTATAAAAACTGAATTCGGGTCGTTTTACCGTAAAAGGGTATTTTGGTCATTTGACCATGTGAAGGACCAAATATGAAAAATATTGTTGGTTGTGGCAAAAATGTAAGAAATGAAAGTTTTATTGTAATAAAACTTGATTTTGTGGCCAAAGTTCAAGAAAATGAACTTAAGGACCAAAAATGTAAAAATTTGAAGTATAAATAGAAGAGAGTTGACTCTCTCTTTGACTGAACATTATGCAGCAACGGGAGAAGGTTTGGAGATACGATTTCTGCAGGAGATCATGAAATTGAAGCAAGAACTAAGAACAATTGTTGGAATGGGTGATTTCCAAGCAATCAAGGTAAGTAGATTGCTCTTTTTGTCTAGTTCTTGAAGAAGTTCTAAATGGGTTTTATAGAAACTGAAATTTGTAAATTTCAGTTATGATTATGTGTTTAAATGGTTAGATACTTCCATTAAGTCATGCTAGTAAGAGCTTAAATCAAGAAAATGGAAGTAGGTTGTTATTTTTGATGAAATTGAAGTTTTGGGGTTTTGGAACTAAGAACCCTAATTCTTCATTTTGATTGATTTGATTGTTTTGGATGGTTGAAAACCTTGTTAAAGTATAAGGTTTTGGTCCTAGAACAAACCCCAATCGATTAAGTCATGTATTAAGGGCTTAATATGAGAAAATGGGATTTTATAGCTTGAAAATCGGAGTTTCTGCACCTCTGCCCAGCGCTCGCGACTTGACCACGTGGTCGCTCGCGACTCGAAGGTCTGGGCGCGACGCGCCTTACCCTTGGGCGCGATGCGCCTCCAAGGCAGGGAGTCCAAAATGCTAACTTTTGTTTGGCTTGTCCGTTTTAGCTCAAATTTGGACCATAGGCTCGTTATGGTCTGAAAAGTTTGGGAAAATTTTTATAACGAGTTTTCGACCCCTCGGGGGCACTGTAGATCAATTCGAATGCCTCGGTGAATAGTAAAATTCATAAAAAGTTAGTAAACGGAAAGTTTATTAACTAGGCATTGTTTGTAATGATATTGTAATGAACTCTAGTGTATTAGAGTCAATTTAGATGATTATTAACCTATTATCATTTGGTATATAAATGGATAAATAGGTATGGGACAAAATGGTTGTGGTGCACGCAAAGGCAAGAAACAACCGAAATTGAAACGCAGCTAGTATCCAGGTGAGTAATCTCACTGATATCATATATGATATATGATGATTGAACTGTTACAGGTTGAAACGGCTTCGAGGGACGAAAATGACAAGAGTAAAGATAGAAGAAAATGACAAGACCAGATAAGCTGTGAGTTTATTATAGACAAGAACGGAACTGTGAGTCAGTTAATATTGACAAGACCAGATAAGCCGTGAGTCTTTAATAGACAATAACGGCACTGTGAGTCAAACCTTTATATAGACAACAGCGGGCTAACCCGTGAGTCTAGGCAACAGCGGGCTAACCCGTGAGCCATGGTTTACTTTGATGAGTCAAACTTATATAGACAAGACCGGATAAGCCGTGAGTCTAGGCAACAGCGGGCTAACCCGTGAGCCAAGGCAACAGCGGGCTAACCCGTGAGCCATAATTGATCGTCAAAGAAACTGTTAATAGATGGTGCGGCCACTTGTGGCTATGATATTGGATGCTATATCCAACTGGTGCGGCCTATACGGCTATGGTAATATTACATGTACATGGTGCGGCCTTTTGGCTATGATATCGGGTTATTGAACCCAGCTGGTGCGGCCTGCGGGCTATGATATATATATTGAAAATGACATGATACGGCTGATATAGCCATGACATATGATGCAGTCCATTGTGACTAAGAAACATGGGACAGAATTGGTTAGACATGAGTATATGTGCAAATAACTGACGTGGCTGATAATTGCAGGTTATCATGATTTAGTCTGTAAGGCTATAAATTAGGATGTGAAATCCTAAAAGATATTTGGTCAGCCAGTAAGGCTAGGAGTTTGGATTCGATATCCAGACAGTTATATGAATGTATTTCTAATACTTGTTATTTGCAGATACGATTACTCACTGAGATTTATGGCTCACGATATTTGTTACTGTCCCTGCAGGTTAGCATGATACTGATAGGGGACAAGATAGAGTCCGTGACTTTGAAGTGGGACTCATAGATGCTGTCAGTAGCAGCCCGGCTTCAAAGGAGACTATGGTATTTTATACTCTCCTTGATACGCTTGTACCCGTTTTTATTAAAATATACCCCTTTGTTTATGGTTTTAAGTACTGAAACCTTTGTTAAAAATGAAAAATTTTCAGGGGTGTTTTTGTTTTAAAAGCCGGGTGTTACAGCAAGTACCTCCACGGATCTAAATGGTTTATGTAATTAAAGAAAACCAGTGTTACATTGGCTTGTTTTTTTTATAATAGTTGTATCTTTTGTATACGAGCTCCGTTTTCGACGTTTCATAAGTCGACGGATTCGTAAACACGAATACATCGTGTAATTAATATTATTTAAACCAAAATATTATTTGTATGATTTATCGAATTTTAAGCTACTGTAGTCTATTATTCGAAATTATAGTGTTTACTCGATAATTGATTCGAAATAGCGTATTGTAGTATTATAATTTCCAATAATACATTAGAAAAGTTATGAAAATTGCATTTTAACGTATTATCCTAATTTGCGCTCTGGTTGACCTTTGTTGACTTTTGTTGACCAAATTTGACGGATGTCACAAACGGGGTCGCAAGAAAGCGACGACGTGGCACTTATGTGGTTGGAGTTTGAACGATACAATTTAAACCTTCACGAGCGGATGGAATTTGAAAAAAAAAAGGCTTACGAAGACAAACAACGAGCCTGCCATGATCGACAACGAGCCCGCGAAGAAAAACAACGACTAAAAGACATAAAGTTTTTGTCGTCGACTAAAAGACCTCAATTTTTTTCTTATTTATGAAAAAACCCTGAATTTTTTTTTCCAGAAAACTTTGTAATTTAGGCCATTTACGAGTTTATCCGCAAGTTAAACAATTTTTCAGGGACTTTTTTACAAAGAAAAATATTTTTCTTCGTTTTTGTAGTTGGCATATCTTTCATATAAGATGTCAAAATTCTACCAACTTTATATCTCTGGAAAGATCGTAATTAATACTACAACTTTGTATTACTGATTTTGTTTGAATATGTTCAGATCTTTCGCTACAGTCTCTTAAATATGAGCATAAATATAATTAAATATAACTAAATTTGAAAAATTAATTACATTAACTATAATTAAATTAAAATAAAACATTTCATTAATTAAGAAAATAAAATTACAAACCTAAACTAAAACAAAAAATTACAAATTAAAAAATACTACAAACCACAAACGTAAAAAAACGAAACCATGACCAATATTTTTTATGATATCAGCTTTGTATTTTAAAACCATCTCGAGTGCTTCCCCCTCGAGACACTCCTCCGGATTCGACGACAAAAAATTTATGTCTATTAGTCGTTGTTTTTATTCACGGGCTCGTTGTCGATCATGGCGGGCTCATTGTTTGTCTTCGTAAGCTTTTTCTTTTCAAATTTCATCCGTTCGTGAAAGTTTAAATTGTACCGTTCAAACTCCAACCACATAAGTGTCACGTCGTCACTTTCTTGCGACCCTGTCTGCGACATCCGTCAAATTTGGTCTACAAAAGTCAACAAAGGTCAACCAGAGCGCAAATTAGGATAATACGTTCAAATGTAATTTTCATAACTTTCCTAAGGTATTATTGGAAATTATAATACTACAATACGCTATTTCGAATCAATTATCGAGTAAACGCTATAATTTCGAATAATAGACTACAGTAGCGTAAAATTCGATAAATCATACAAATAATATTTTGGTTTAAATAATATTCACTAAACGATGCATTCGTGTTTACGAATCCATCGACTTATAGAACGTCGAAAACGGAGCTCGTATGCAAAAGATACAACTATTATAAGAAACAATCCAGTGTAGCGAAATATCTTAACATATTCAAACAAAAGTCAGTAAAGGAAAATTGTAGTCATACTTACGACCTTTCCAGGGATATAAAGTTCGTAGAATTTGGACATCGTATATGAAAGTTATGTCAATTACAAAAACGAAGAAAAAAAATTTCTTTGTGAAAAAATCACAGAAATTGAGGGTTTTTTCGGAAAAAATAAAAGAAATTAGGGTTTTTTTTTGAAAAAAAAAAAGTATGTATAACCTGTAAAACCGGTTTAGGGGGTAAATTAAAAGGTTTCTCCAAAATTTAGGTCTTTTTTAAAAAAAAATAAAGTTTTAAGTTTAAATAGAAAATATTTGAAAATATAAGGTCTTTTATGAAATAAACCCTTAATTTAAAGCATATGAAATGTCATT
Source organism: Cichorium intybus (assembly GCA_023525715.1). Lineage (NCBI taxonomy): Eukaryota > Viridiplantae > Streptophyta > Magnoliopsida > Asterales > Asteraceae > Cichorium > Cichorium intybus. Next base: position 81,324,174 of record CM042011.1, read on the forward strand.
TCGGTTGCAAATGGATGTGGTTTAAAAAAACTAATTATCTTTAACCACATCATTTCGGATGACCTCTGTTATAGTATCAAATAGAAATAGATAGATAGATATAGGTTGCATTTAGATTTTACGATTAATAGCAACACTTCTTTTTCCAATTAATAGAAGTGTATTTTAAAATTAACATATAACATCAATCTATTTTCAATAAATAGTAGTTGCTACTTTCATCTTTTCTTCCATATCCCGTTCTTCGATCAACAAATTCAACTCTCCGCAACCAAAGAAACTATAAACCAATTAGATTGTTCAAGCATAAAGAACTACAAAGAAAAATAATTTAGAAACAAGATGACAACAGAATACGAGTCAATTTATATTGACCATTGGGTATCGATTTATATCAATTTCACTTATTGATTTTAGTCGTTTAATGAGGTTCGTTTATCGGTTAATATTGGTTAACCATAATAATGCAAATTGATTGAAAAAAAAAAAGAAAGCACATTGCTATAGAAAGTGAATCAGAAATTACATTACTATAAAAAACGAAAAACAGGAAGTTCAATGTCATGGTTTATTCTGATATTGGAGCATAGTGGATTGTGGTTCTGTTTCGATTGTAAAAACTAAAAAATGTTTCGACTTTTTTTAGTTTTATTTTGACAATAGATAACCGACTTGAAATACATGAAAACAACTCTAAGATACAATTTTGTGAATAAATATTTTGTCGATGGTACGGATCACAAATCTAATATTTTCCAGGACAAATAACGAAAAAACACTATATTTTACAACTTTTTCTGGTTTAACCATCAAATTTTAATTTGTTCTAATAAAACCACCAAATTTTGGAAAAAAATTCAATCCGACCACTATGACTTGAAGAAGCCGGTAACAATGGCTTCGATGAAACTTTTTACCAAAAAATAATGGTTTTTCAGAATCTTAAAAATTGGTGGTTAAACCGAACTTTTGGCAAAATATAGTGTTTTTTTTGTAATTAGTCCAATATAATGTTTACACTATACTTTATACAATTACGAAAAAAACACTATATTTCATCATTTTTTCTGGTTTAACCATTAAATTTTCATTTGTTCTAATAAATCACCAATTTTTAGAAAAAGTTTTAGTCCAACCATTATGACCGAAAGAACCGGTAATAATGGCTTCGATGAAATTTTTTACCGAAAATTTGTGGTTTTTTCCAAATCTTTTAAAAATTGGTGGTTAAACCGAACTTTTGGCAAAATATAGTGTTTTTTTTGTAATTAGTCAAATATAATGTTTACACTTTACTTTATACAATTACGAAAAAAACACTATATTTCATCATTTTTTCTGGTTTAACCATTAATTTTTCATTTGTTCTAATAAATGACCAATTTTTAGAAAAAGTTTTAGTCCAACCATTATGACCGAAAGAACCGGTAATAATGGCTTCGAGGAAATTTTTTACCAAAAATTTGTGGTTTTTTCCAAATCTTTTAAAAATTGATGGCTAAACCGAACTTTTGACAAAATATAGTGTTTTTTTCTTAATTAACCCTATTTTCCACCGTACTTAAAGGTATGAAAGATCTCAGTTATATCCAAGTTTATTGTACACTATTCTATTGTTCTTACTTAAATTCTTATCTCATTGGCTCATTGCATATTTATGTTTGTTTAATTTTGTTTTATATTCCGTAATCACTAGTCCTTTACATTATCAGTGACATGCTTGTTTCTTTGTTTTAAAGATTTTTGGTGGTTAAATATCTGATATTTTGCATTTAATTTCTTGGTTTTTTTTTTTTTTTTTTTTTTTTTTTTTTTTTTTTTTTTTTTGCCTTTTTGGATAGTAAAATTAGAATAATTGTGAGATGCACAGTAAACGATTGTTGTCTTATCCATTTATTTTTTGGATTTTAAAACATGAACTTCGATAAAACATGGTATTAAAGTTTCTAACGAGAGCTAATTTTAAGTGGGCTTTAAAACATGATTTGAACAGCATATTAAAGTATCTCATATAATTGAACAGCATTCATACAGTTTAGTTCAAGAAAACATCTCATTCAAGCATTTCATCAAACACATGGTATGCATGTAAAATTACAGATTTGTCCGATAAATACAGCCTTGTAAAATTAACCTTAATGAAGTGATGTAAATCAAATGAAAAAGAAATGGAGGAATTAAACCAATACATACCTTTCAACTATTTGTTGCGATAAGATTGAATGAAGAAGATTATGTTGCGATTTATGTATTGGTAACCAATTGAAAAAGGGTAAAATCGGTAATACCTCAATCCTTTATGTATGAACAACTAAACATCATTTTTTGAAAGTACAATGCCATGATATACAAAGAAACGAAAGTAGGATGCTATATAATGTCAGACCTGTGAGTTCTTTTTAGAAGAAAAACAAATTATAAAAGCAAGGATATTCTATGAACCACATGAAAACATACTTTTTAAAACAACTCACAGTTCCTTGATATAAGAAAAGATTATATATACTATGATTGTGTTCTTGCTTGAATAAACTCTTTCGGTCTTTCCCATTTTGGATTTTTCGTGAACTTCAACTAAAACAGAAATAGATTAAAGAAAGGAAAACAATGAACATTGATGAACCAAAAAGTGTAGATTTATTCACTTGATGATCAGTTCTAAAGTCAACTTCTTTCACAGTTAACGAAATTCTCCCTAAAATCTATTGTTGCAGTCTGAAATTTCAATCCTTAGACAAAGCCTAAAATTATTCTTCCACTTCGTTTTCATCAAAATCATCATAACAAAAACAAAACCTAACAATGAAAATTTAATATATGATGCAGTTCCAAAAAAAAAACAATGAAAATTTAATCAATAGACAATTAAACAAGTAAATGAGAAGGATTAGGTATGAAAGAAGTAAATCATGTCGGGGAAATCTAAGTCGATGTCTAATTCTTAAAATGAATCAAGGTCGCATGAGCAAAGAATCGCTGATTGAGAATCAGTAATTATCCCTTGCAAGCGTGTAGGAGAGACGACACTCGACAGAGATATGTAAAATTGTTAATGGAAGTCATAGATAGGGAAGAGGGAGATTGAAAAACAGGAATTAATAATGGAGTTGTTAAAGAAGAAGGGCTGAGATGCTGTAAAAGAGCTTAAAAAATCGATTGTGTACAACGAAACAGATTTAATACGAAAGAAAGAAAGCATCGAACGAGATGACTTACCTTGATACAGAAGAGATCCGTCGAAACCGAGGGGAATCCATCGCCGTCAATGGAGGAGTAGAAGAGACTTGCAGGTGGAGGAGAATGGAGCGAGAGAAATTAGAATGCAGAGGGCGAGCGAGTTCGAAAAACACTGGTGCTGCTACAACATTATTTTACGTGAAAATATTGTATTTGTTAGGTTTAATATATCAATAGGTTACGGGACTGATTACCCTCAGGTGAAACCATATATCTATTAGCTGGTTCCAAAATATATATATATATATATATCAATAGGTTACAAATTTATGTGTTATATGATTTATAATAAAAATATTGGTGAATTTCGTTTATATTTTTACAAACCCTTCTAATTACGTCTATATCTTTGTAAAATTACAAATTATATATATATATATATATATATATATATATATATATATATATATATATATATATATATATATATATATCCATGTAAACCTTAAAAACTTTCATATACATCCAAAAATTTAATTTAATGATTATTAATCTTTTTAAAAATTAAAAAAGTATTTTAAATTTGTTTTTATTATTAAAAAAGTAATTAATTCTTTTCAAATAACTCAATCGAGTCATACATATTGCTGACTTGCTGAGCTATTAAGAGTCGTTGTCTAGAACTTTGACCCTATAAATGTTGGTGTTCCAATTGAAGAATCATGTCACTTAAATCGGTTATGGGAGATGAAGTCTAATTTGTTTAGCAACCAATTAGAGTTATGCAAGAACTCACTATTAGCCGCAAAGATTATACACAATCACAATGTTAATTATTATTAATTTAAATATACTCAATCACTATTAGCCGCAAATATTATACACAATCACAATCGTTTATGGGAGATGAAGTCTAATTTGTTTAGCAATCAATTAGAGATATGGAAATCGATTTTTACAGATTACTATCAACTCGTGAAAGATGATGGGAATACTACATATTGGTATTTTAGTAATTTAGTAATTAACTAATTTAGAAACAGTTTTTTAATTTTTAAAAATGCTAATTATTATTAATTTAAATATTTGAGTATATACGTGAGTTTAAAGGTTTTATAAGGATATATATGTAATTTAAAAGTTTATAAGGATATAAACGTAATTAGAAAGGTTTATAAGGTTATAGACGAAATTCTCCCTAAAAATATTTTATATGATAAGAAAAATATTTTATTTAATTATATGGTTTAATAGACAGAATATGACAACAACAATGATATATGATAGTATATAAAATATTTTTACAGATACACTAAAATGAATATGAAAAATCACTTTTGTCAAAGTACGATGCTATTAATGAATATTTTTGTAAGTTAAACGATAAAAATGAACTCTTTTCAAAAAACTGCCCAATAATAAGCAACAATGTACAAAAAAAAAATGAATCTTATTTAGATAATCTAAAAAGAATAAGAAAGAGTCATGTTTTTTTAAAATACGATGCTATAAATGAGGTTTTTTTGCAAAGTTAAATGATTAAAACGACTTTATTTCCAAAAAGCAGCCCTATAAATAAGCTAAAATGTACAAAAAATTAATCTTTTTTGGATCATCTAAAAAGAATCAGAAAAATTTATTTTTTCAAAATACGATGTTATTAATGAACGTTTTTGCCAAGTTTAACACTATTAATGGACTTTTTGCAAAGTTCAATGCTAAAACTGATTTTTTTTTTTCAAAAAACTCTCATATAGATGAGCTAGTAGATGAAGCTATGGTGGAGCCAAAATGTTTTGTTATTGGTGTTGTTAGTTGGATTCAGGTGCTTGGACTGGCAGCATTGTTTAAGCTCATACGATCAATTAATTTAACTACATAAGTAGCATTGTTGCTTCCTAATATTTAATGGAATATAAAAGTTACTTTATAAAATATTTTTGAGGAATCTGATTTTTTGTATCTTACGTAAGGCTAAATGCAAAAAGCAACAATGTACTTTTATATATTTGTGTATTATCGCATCCTAGTTTCATTTCGTTCTATTACAACATTAAAATTGCAAATTTTGTTATATCAATAATCTAATACAAAAAAAAAACTCTTTCTATAGTTTAGCAATTGGGGGTTTAAAAATGGAAGAAAATATAGCTTTTGTATTTTGACATTTTTCATTAGCCAACCTAAAATGACTAATTTGCCATTAATTAATTTTTTTCAAATTTTTATTTATAATTTATAACAAACAAATAAAAGAGGTAAATTAGAAATTTGGTTAATATGCTTTACTTTGTCCAAGTTTTGAAATCTTCTTGAAGTCGTCCTTATGTTTGCATTTTGATTCATATTTAGTCCCTCAGAAAATGAAATACAAGTCTTAAATTGGACATAACTTGCAATTTTTAGTAAAGCATACGACCGAATTGTTGAATCCTCAAAGTGATCTTGTTGCTAGTAATGAGACTTTACTCCAGCGATCCGGAGTCTGAGAAGTGAAGTGAAGCGAAGGGAGTGTTAAGTAAACTAAACCGAACCAATGTCTGGATCCGAGGCAAGTTAGATACGAAGTCTATGAACTAAAGTAGAAAAGATCTTTTGATATCTTTATAGTAATGTACTTTTGTGTAGTGTGTTAGTATTATCATTGCTTCAACACAGGTTGCTTTGCATTTATGGGTTTTAATCGAATTGAAAGGATCTATATATATATATATATATATATATATATATATATATATATATATATATATATATATATATATATATATATATATATATATATATATATATATATATATATATATATCACAATCGCTCCTAAAACTATTTTTAAATATGATAAGTCAGAATATTAATTCTATGTACTCGGTAAACGTTGCTAACAGTCTGGGTTGTCCCACTCGGGGCTCTCATTCTTAAACAGCCCCCTCAATATCTTAAGCCAACCCCTCATTATTTATTGCTAGCCCCTCAATATATGTTGCCCATCCTCACTTTCTATCCTGATCAAGACCACACCCCCTCACTTTTTACCACTTAACGCCGTTATCTCCCCCTCAATAATTTAATGAAATATTCCTTTATTCCAGTGCACATTAGCCTCAACAAACAAAGATTCCATGTGCATTTTAGCAAAACCCCTTTTAGGATACATGTCACCTCCCTATTGGTGGACATTTTCTTCCACCCTATATAAATCGTATCCCACTACCTATGTTTCCACCACTCTTACCACTCTTACACCCCACGTAAATTAGCAGAGGATTTCCAAAAGTGTGCTCCCTCCTTTATGAAGATTTGAAGGCTTTGGACTTTTTATTCCTTTTTCTGTATTCATGCAAAGGAACGTAATGTTCTTCATATTCTTCATCCTCTGTTATCTTTTTCATTGTAATTGTTGAACATTCAACCTTTTATCAATGGAAATTTCTTATTCTCAATCTTATTATTCTTGTTCATTATTTTTGTTAATTTATTTTGCATTTGTTTGTCATTGGAGATCTTTTAGTTTAAAACTTACTCTTCAAGATATAATTTCTTATGTTTTGAATGATGGTTGAGTTTTAGATGATTTTATCCAGCATTTGGTATCAAAGCTTGTGTACTCTACTACATAGCTTGATAAGATCTTTGAGAAACAACTGTTTGCTTCATTTCTTGTTTTTATTTGTTTTTGGCTTTTGAATCTTCAAATCTTCATGAAGTGTTCAAGAACACATCTCTTGAGGAAGAAGATCTTTGAGGAATTTATCTTTTATCTTTCTTCGCTATCTTCTCTCATCACCTTTATTGGAAAATATTTTTCTCAACCTTTACAATTTCTCCTTTACTAGAAGATAAGTCTAAAAGTTGGGTCCTCCATTTTTAGGTGTTTCTCTTTAAGGGATTGAGGAAATATAGTATTTCTTTTTTATTGTTCTTAACTTTTCCAAAGCAAAAACATAAAAAAAACGTCAATATAGTATTTCTTTGTGAAGATTTCGAGATTTTTGGACTTAAGTTTCTTGAATCTGTCACTTTCTTCACCAAAGCTTTCAAAATTCCTTTTCAAAACCTTTTTAGATTTCAAATTTGATCAAGATTTTTCTTAGTATTAATTGTTGATATGGAAAATTATAATCAAAATCAGAATTTAGTCAACATGTATTACATTTCTGTTTCTAATAGTGTTGGTTATCCAATCATGAACCGATTCTTATTCCAAGTAAATATTCTTCTTGGGAACTCGTATGGAATTTTATCTTGTCGGTCATGAAAGTGATATATGGAAATATATTTCCATTGGTACACACTCTCAATATCTTGTTGGAACTGTCACTGTACCACCTCCCTATGTACTCGCCGATACCACTCGAATGATGGGTGCAACAACTCCAGGAATTTCTACTAAGGTGCGGAAAAGGAAATCTAGGCTCTAAGAAAAAGCCATCTAAGAACTTCTTTGTGTTATTCCCCATGACATCCTTATTCAACTACCAGAAGTGGAAAAGATAATCCGCACATTATTTGGCAAGCGTTGAAAAGACAGTTTAAGGGAACCACCAAAATTTTGGCAAGCCGAAAAAAAGTCGAGATGAACGATATCGATGCATTTAGGATGTATCGTGATGAATCAATCTTTGATGCATACACTCGATATAATATTGTCATCAATCAGTTCCAGATGTGTCATGGAGAAAAGACCCAAAAGGATATAAATTTAAACATTTTAAACAACTTAACTCCAAAGTGGGCAAATATTGAAATGATGATCACACAAATTACTCCAATTGATACAACATATCTTTAGGATTTGTATGATGAACTAGAAGTTCATGAGGCAACGGTTAACACGAACACTCATTTATATGGAGGCCCTTTGGCTCTTTCTACCGTTGAAACGACTGCTAGACTTAATTTCCCTCCAATCAGTTTTTTCAAAATCCACAAATACAGCCTTTTAGTTCAATCATGTCTATCATGCATCAAAATCTTATGCCAAATCATTTTGAAGGACAAAAATCATTTTTCAATCCAATTTTTAGGCCAAAATCAATTTCCAAACCAAATGCCTAATCACTTTGGACAAGCTCAATTTTCAATCTTCATTCCAAATTCTTTAAACATGCAATATCCTAACACCATTCCAAATCACTTTTCGAGTCAAAAAAATTTTCACTCTCAATTTCTTAATCAGACTCAAGTGGGGAATTCAAGATATATGCAGACCCCATCCTGGACATACAAATAATTTTGGTCAAAACACTTCAATGTTTGAGAAAATACACCAAAATCAAAATGCCTTTTCCAATGTGTAGAATGCCTTTGTGAGCAATGTATCACGCACTCTAGACACTGAATACGACATTGAATATGGTCAACTTCTTGCTTTGCTAAGCAACTTCAATCCAAATTTCAAGAAGTCTGTCAAGAAACCATCAGGCAGTTCTCGAGCTCAGAGTTATCAACAGCCTCAACATTTCAATTAGAACTCTTGAAATTTCCAAGGAGGAAATCAACCACCAAAATCCTCTAACTCATCCCAATCTGATGGCAAAGTGTTAAAGATGGAAGAAATCAAATGTCTTAGGTGTCAAGGACTAAACCATTATGCAAAAGACTACAAGTCTAAGGAAAAGAAAGTCAAGGACACTCCCCACTACTTCAACAAAGAAACAATGGTGGAAATTCAATCCAAGGACAATGCTCTAATGGTTTTGGATGCCCGTGGAGTTGAGATATGGCCTTCCAATGATGAACCTGAAGCCATAGAAGAAAGCGATGCTCAAACCTATTTATGTTTTATGGCTGATGACACGACATCTCCTCTACACAGACTTGTAGTACAAAAGAATCGTGAAATGCATCATGACTCATATTTAACAATTGGGCCTTTCCAACCATTCATAGATGAGATACAAAAGATAATCATTAATCACACCGATGAATGCAACCAAGTATACGACACTCTTACTGTTTACAAGTCTGAAGTGCAAACTTGTCAATACAGAAGTGAGGAACATAAGATAACCATTGCTAAGTTGAAAAAAAATTAATTATCAGAACTAAAGAACATATGGTTGCCTCTTAGCAATAGAGAATTGTGTTGCAACAACGTGATTCTATTGCTATACACAATCAGGACATGTATTCTCTTCTTGAGAATTACAATCGTTCACAGGCCTTTCATGTTGAAAACTATGAGCAAACTAATTATGGTCTTAAGCATGAATAGACTAGGTATGGTCTTGGTTTTGATATGATCAAATCCTTTAAAGAAATTTCGACAGACCAAGATTGTTCTGGTGATGATCTTTTTTCATCAACCAATAAATGTGAAGAAAAGGAACTCATTATTAAGTGTAATCAAGGTGTTCTACTCAACAATCCTCCAATTCAATAATCTGAACAAATTCCAGTCTCTAGTTGCGATAATAGCCGATCAAGCCAAAGTACTTCAAAACGCATAACACTTCTGAAAGAATACAATATTAGTAGATGAAGTCTATGTTTTGGAACCTAAAACATTTCCTTCTCTTGAAGTATCTGTTCCAGTTACCAAAGATGTTTGTCAAAAATACTCAAAGAAACAACAGTTAAGTCATGATATGATGCATCTGGCAGTTGAAAATCAACCAACTTCAAATACAGATATTTCCTTGTTAATCAACTCGGGAAAATCATTCATTCCTTAATATCCACAAACATTTACACCAATCGTTGTTTCTGTCCTGAGTGATAAAGGAAAGGACAAAACCCAGTCAAGAACCCATTGTTGAAATCAAACCAACTGAACTCAAACCAAATGAAACAAAATCTCTTGCATCTGATATTGTTGAGTCAAAAACCAATTGAAACAAAACCCATAGTATCCAAGGAGGACCTACTTTTTCAAGAACTAAGCAACCAGTTTTTGAGAACAAAGATAAGAAGAAGAACAAAAAGAAAACAAATATTGGTCAGAGTAAACCTTCTAGTTTCACTATGGTTCAATCTCAAAAAACCAAACAAAACAACTTTTCCGGTCCTAAGATTCAACCAAGCTTTTATACACCTAGACCAGGAATGATTGGACCTCATCTGGTTCAAAATGTTTAACAAACTCTTTTGCTTACCAAAATGGATATTTTCAAATCAAAACAACTTTTCCGGTCCTAAGATTCAACCAAGCTTTTATACACCTAGACCAGGAATGATTAGACCTCATCTGGTTCAAAACGTTTAACCAAACTCTTTTGCTTACCAAAATGGATCTTTTCAAATCAACCAAAGCTTCAATCCATTTTGTAGCACAAACCCAACTTTCAATCTGAGCCACATGCTTGGGGGAAACCCACATTTCACAACTTTTAACCATTGGGGGGGGGGGGTCTGTTTCCTATGATTGATGCTATGAGTGTTCCAACAAGTTTTGTATTTCCTGCATCTGGTGGTTATCCTTAATTTGTTTATCCTCAGAATCAATCATTTCATGGACCTCCTAGCTCGCCAAATAAACTTTCCAAAAACAAAAGCATTTCAAAGTCGGCTTAAAATAAAAAGAAAACAGTTGTGAGTCCTAAACAAGAAAAAAAACAAACAAGGTTGTAACACCATCAAAAGAAAAAAATAAGAATATGGTTGCAATTCCTAAACGAAACTCCAAAAAACAATTAAGATTTATAAACTTGTTAATGACCAATCCAAACAATTCGTTTATGCAAACTCCCGACGGCCCAAACAAGTTTGGGTACCTAAACCTCTTCTTTAAACATTTCAGACATCTAGTGTTGGACTGTCTCACGATGAGACTTAGTATATCGACAGTGGATGCTCCAAGCACATGAGGGGACATAAAGGCTACCATTGAGATTTCAAAGAATATACAGTAGTTTAAGCCAATATGTTACATTCGGGAATAATATGCGAGGAAAGGTCATGGGCCACAGAAACATCAGCAATGGTAACTTCATAGTAAAACGTGTTGCATACGTGGATGATCTCAAACACAACTTGATCAGTGTCGCATAGCTGTGTGACAATGCCAATCAAGTTTTGTTTACAAAGACTCAGAGCTTGATAATAGATGCAAAGAGCAATGTTCTTGTTGAATCTAAACGAGAAGGAAATATGTATCCATTAGATATTGTCCTTATTGAGGTAGCGCCAGACATTTGTCTTCTTTCCAAGGCATCTTTAGACATTAGTTGGCATTAGAGGCTCTCTTATCTCAATTTTGGATATATTAACAAGCTTATTGGAAAAGACCTAGTCAAGGGACTACCATTGTTAAATCTTGACAATGATACTCTTTGTGTTGCTTGTGAAAAAGGAAAGGTTGCTAAAGTCTCGCACAAGAGTATTCCGGAGATCAAATCAACTCAACCTCTCTAGCTACTTCATATTGATCTCTATGGTCCCTCAGCTGTTCCAAGTATGAGTGGAAAAAGATACATTCTGGTCATACTCGACGACTATACGAGGTTCACCTAGGTGTATTTTCTTCGCCTGAAGTCAGAAACTGTCATTAAACTCATCAATCTCATAAAATACATTGAGGTCTGCACTGTTAAAATCGTTAGGGTAATCCGAAGTGATTATGGAGGTAAATTCAAAAACATCGTGTTTGATGATTATCTCATTTCTTGAGGTATAGATTACAACCTCTCGACTCCTTATACTCCTCAATAGAATGGCATTGTTAAACGTCGAAATAGAACTCTTTGCGAAGCCATGCGTTATATGCTCATATTTGCAAATCTTCCTCAATACATTAGGCTGAAGCGACAACCACAACCTTCTTCACACAGAACCGTTCCTTAATCAATTACAGATTAAATATTACTGCTTATGAAGTAATGAACTGTAACGCCAAAATGTATTTATTATATAATTATAATAAAAAGGGCAAAATGGTCATTTTACCTCACAAGGGTAATTTGGTCTTTTTGACAGAATAGGACTTGTTTGGTAATGACATTTTAAATCTTGGACTTAAAATGTTATAAAAATGTAATTTTAGTCATAAATTGTGCAAATTGTGGCAAAAGTTTGAGAAATACAACTTCAAGGACCAAAGTGTAATTTCTGGAAGTATATAAGCAAGAACTTGTGCAAAATTTTGGGGGTGACGGGAGTGATCTAGGAGTTGATTTTCTGCAGAGATGTTAGAGTTCTTGAAGGTTTGGAATTAGCAAGCTTGATTATAGCATTCACAAGGGCATAATTGGAAGAATTTGAGGTAAGTTTCCAAGCTCTTGACAAGTTGTTTTGGTGAGTTGTGTAGAACTCAAAAACTGTAAATTCAGTTGTGTTTGGGTGTTTAAAATGGTTAGATACTTCCATTAAGCCATGCTAGTAAGAGCTTAACTCAATAAAATGGAAGTAGGATGTTATAAATGATAAAATTGAAGATTTGGGGTTGTTAGAATCAAGAACCCTAATTCTTCATATGGATGATTGAGAGTGTTTTGATGGTTAAAAACCTTGTTAAAATGTAAGGTTTTAGCCTAGAAACAAACCCCAAACGATTAAGAACGAAATTAAGAACTTAAAGGACAAAACAGCAAGCTACAGTGCACAATTCGCGACTGGACAGGAAGACTGCACAGGCGCTGGGCGCGGTGCGCCCCTATCCAGGCGCGGCGCGCCTGTGGGCAGACCCTGGGCAGGAACTTTGAAATGCTATCTTTTGCGTTGCTTGTCCGATTAAGCTCAAATTTGAACCGTAGGTGTATTATGGTCTGAAAAGTTTGGGAAAATTTTTAGATTGAGTTTCCGACCCCTCGGGGGCACTGTAGACCGATCCGAATGCCTCGGTGAATAGTAAAATTCGTATAAAGTTAGTAAACGGAAAGTTTATTAACTAGGCAATGTTTATAACATTGTTTTATTGAACTCTAGTGTATTAGAGTTAATTGAAATGAGTATTAACCTATAATCATTTTGAAAATGAATAAATTATAGGTACGGGACAAGATTTCGCGAAAAACATTGAAAGGCAAGAACCGCTAAGAGCTAGTTGTAGCAAACCTTCAGGTGAGTAATCTCACTCGTATTTGATGTGATATATGATTGTTGAGCAGCTGCGGATTGAAAATAGTTTTGGGGACGAAAAAAATGACAGATATATGATTTGATATGACAAGACCAGATAAGCTGTGAGTCAATCTAAATTAATGATATGACAAGACCAGATAAGCCGTGAGTCTGTTATAGACAAGAACGGAGATGTGAGTCAATGTATCTATATAAATAATATAGACAAGACCGGATAAAGCCGTGAGTCTAGGCAAGACCGGAAAAGCCGTGAGCCATGGTTTATTTGATGTGCTAAATTTATATGGGCAAGACCGGATAAGCCGTGAGCCAAGGCAATAGCGGGCTAACCCGTGAGCCATGTTTGATTTTGTATTGTATGATAATACGTATGTGACTTTGTATGGAGAATTTTATTCTTGTACATATTGTTATTAATTTGATTACTCATTGGGCTTTATAGCTCACCGTTTATTTGATATGTCCCTGCAGGTGAGCGTGACCCTGCGAAGAGAAAGGACAAAGTCCGTGACTGAGGACTTAGGATTGAAGTAGCAACCCGGCTTGAAGAATGTATAATATCATGTATTATACTTTGTGATACTCTTGTACTCGTATTGTATTAACTAAAACCCCATACTTATGTTTTATTTGTGAAATGTTGGTTTGAAAAACTAAAATTTTTGGGGTGTTTTTAGTTAATAAGTCGGGTGTTACAAGTTGGTATCAGAGCCGTGGTTTAAGTGAACTAGGTGTCTTAGATTAGATCCCTGGACTTAAACCTTGAGAGAAGCACAGATAATTGGACTGTTATATATATAGGTTGTTACTATATATGTAATCTAATAGTTTGTTGAAATCTTGAAGTATGAGAAATACACGAAGCAATCCTACTGGTGTGAATTCGCGTGGAACTGCAAGAAGTGGACCAGCTAGGTCACGTGGAACTGCAAGAAGTGGACCAGCTAGGTCACGCGGCTCTGTTGGGCGAAGAGTACCAGCAAGGGAACCGGTGGGACAAAATCCACCTAATATACGAGCCATCGTGGAAGAAGTGGTTAGGCAGATGATGCCTGTATTATCGAACAATCCCGACCCGAGTGGCAATCCCAACCCAAGTGCAAATCCGGATCCTACTGAAGAGGCAGCAAAAAGTGTTCATGACAAGCAGCCAGAAAATGAAAGCCAGGGAGAAAGTCGAGCCCGGGCAGTAAAAGAAACTCCAGGTGGGGAAGCCTCGATAAAGAAGGTTGGGTGTACATATAAATCCTTTCTTGGTTGTAAACCAAAGGAATTTTCGGGGACAGATGATCCAGTCAAAGCTATGGAATGGATCATGCATATGGAAAAGGTGTTCCGAGTAAGCAAGTGTGCGGATGAAGATAAAGTGGAATTTGCCACGAACCAACTTACAAGTGGCGCACTACATTGGTGGCAAACCTACTATAGATCACTGGATCTTGATTCGTCCCAATCGATACAATGGGAGCAATTCAAGACAAAATTTAATGAAGAATACTATTCGGAGGTAGCGATTCAGAAGTTGGAGGATGAATTCCTGCATTTGGAACAGGGTTCCCGATCTGTTCAGGAATATACTCTTAGCTTTTTGGAGAAGGCTCGGTTTGCGGAACACCATATCTACACTGAAAAGAGAAAGATCGATAAGTATGTTCGGGGGTTGACAACCCGAATTAGAGAGATTGTGCAACCGCTAAAACTAACTACGTTCCGGCAAGTGGTGGATCGAGCCACGGAAAGAGAAACAGAACTGAAGCGGCAGGAAGATGAAAAGAAAGTTATAGAAACGAAACGAAAGGCGGAAGACCAAGTTTGGACGCCTCAGAAAAAGTCGCAACAATCCGGGTCTAAAGGAAAAAGTCAGAGGGACGAAGGCAAGTGGTGTGAGAAATGCAGAAAAAGGCACACGGGCAGTTGTCGCAGCGATACTGGTTCAATGGTCTGTCGAAATTGTGGAAAACCGGGTCATATTATACGGGACTGTCGGGCGGACTGTAGGTGCTTCCAATGCGGAGCTACGGATCATATTCGCCTAAATTGTCCCCAACTGAAATCTGGTGTATATAGCGAAAGGCCCAGGGATGATCAAGTGGGAAAGAAAGAAGAACCAAAGAACAGGGGACGACCAGTGGCCTCACGAGCGTTCCAGATGACTGTGGAAGAAGCCCGTGAAAAGACGGATGTGGTGACAGGTATTTTCACTCTTAATACCATACCTGTATATGTTATTTTTGATCCGGGTGCCACTCACTATTTTGTATCGGAATCTTTATTGCCTCGCTTGAATGTACCTTTAACCCCGATGGATGAAAGCTTAGAAGTAGCTATAGCAGACGGCCGATATGTCTGGGTTTCTGAGCATATGGAAGGTTGTCAGCTTAAAATCTACGGGACCGTTTTCCCTATAGATTTGAAGCCGATGACTACCAACGAATTTGGTGTAATTGTGGGAATGGATTGGTTAGCAACAAATTATGCTAACGTGGATTGCAGAAATAAAAGTATTACAGTGTTATCACCGAAAGGGGAATGGATGAGAATTCAAGGTGAACGACCTCGGTTACGAATGTCAGTTATCTCCTTTGCTCAAGCCCGAAGCTGTATCAGTAAAGGAGGAATGTCCTATCTAGCTTATGTATCGGTGGCTCAACCGATTAAAGTGGGGGTAGCGAATGTGAATGTGGTGAACGAATTCCCAGATGTGTTTCCAGATGAACTTCCAGGGTTGCCACCAGATCGACAGGTTGAGTTCACGATTGAACTGATTCCGGGAGCTGCTCCTGTTGCTCGAGCTCCATACCGTTTAGCACCTTCAGAGATGGTGGAACTTCGGAAGCAACTGGAAGAATTGTTAGACAGGGGTTTCATCAGACCAAGTACATCGCCGTGGGGAGCCCCTATTCTGTTTGTCAAGAAGAAGGATGGGTCAATGCGCATGTGTATTGACTATCGGGAACTAAACAAGATCACGGTGAAGAACAAGTACCCGCTACCCAGAATAGACGACTTATTCGACCAGCTACAAGGCGCGTCCTATTTTTCCAAGATTGATCTGAGGTCAGGATATCACCAGTTGAAGATAAGGGAGTCAGACATTCCGAAGACAGCTTTTCGAACGAGATACGGTCATTATGAGTTTTTGGTGATGCCTTTTGGGTTAACCAATGCTCCAGCCGTATTCATGGATCTTATGAACCGGGTGTGCCGACCGTTCCTTGATACCTCGGTGATAGTGTTTATAGATGACATCTTTGTGTATTCAAGAAGTCAAACCGAACATGAAGTGCACCTGCGACAAGTATTGGAGTTGCTTCGCCGAGAAAAGCTGTATGCTAAATTCTCCAAGTGTGAATTCTGGTTAAGAGAAGTCCAATTCCTTGGCCATGTAATAAATGCTGAAGGGGTGAAGGTAGATCCAGCAAAGATTGAAGCCGTGATGAAATGGGAACCGCCTAGAAGTCCCACTAAAGTAAGAAGTTTTCTTGGTTTGGCAGGCTATTACAGAAGATTTGTCGAGAACTTCTCCTCGATAGCTGTCCCGTTGACCAAGTTGACTAAGAAAGGTGAAAAATTTACTTGGGCTAAAGAGCAGCAAGAAGCATTCCAGAAACTGAAACAAGCTTTATGTGAAGCACCGATGTTAGTACTACCACAAAGCGGAGAAGAGTATGTGATCTACAGCGATGCGTCTAGAATTGGTCTTGGGTGTGTACTAATGCAGAAAGGTCGAGTTATAGCATATGCATCCCGCCAATTAAAAGATGCCGAAAAGAAGTATCCCGTCCATGATCTGGAACTGGCTGCGGTAATTTTAGCATTGAAGTTGTGGAGACATTACTTATACGGTCTGAAGTTTGTCATTTACACGGATCACAAGAGCCTGAAGTACCTTTTTGACCAGAAAGAGCTCAATATGAGACAGCAAAGGTGGATGGACCTGTTGAAAGACTTTGACTGTGAAATTCAGTACCACCCTGGTAAGGCGAATGTGGTGGCAGATGCTTTAAGCCGAAAGGAAGCTCCTCTGAAAGTTACATCCGCGTGTATGGGTGTAGTGAGCCGGTTACCAGGATTGATTCGTTTGGCACAAGAGGAAGCGTGTAAGCCAGAGAATGTAAAAAGTGAAAGAATGGTTGGATACTTGAAACATCTGGAAGAAAATGCTCAGAAATTGAAGACCTTCAGAGGCCGAATATGGGTCCCAAAACAAGGAGAAGCGCGGAATTTGCTTCTAGAAGATAGCCATTATAGCCGATATGCAGTTCATCCGGGTAGTACCAAGATGTATCGGACGTTAAAACCGATGTATTGGTGGCCTGGAATGAAAAGAGATGTTGGAAGATTCGTGGAAAAATGTTTGACTTGTTTGCAAGTTAAGTCAAACCATCAGAAACCGTATGGAGAAATACAGCCATTGCCGATTCCAGAGAAGAAATGGGACCATATTACCATGGATTTTGTGACGAAGTTGCCGCGGACACCGCGAGGTTATGATTCTATATGGGTGATTGTGGATCGATTGACCAAATCGGCACAATTTATACCATATAAGGAAAAGTACAGAGTAGATCAACTGGCGAAAATCTACATTGATGAGGTGATTTGTCGACATGGACTTCCAGCATCGATAGTATCAGACCGAGATAGTAGATTTACTTCTTATTTTTGGCAGAGTCTTCAAGAACAATTGGGTACAAAAGTACTTATGAGTACCGCATACCACCCGCAGACTGACGGCCAAAGTGAAAGAACGATCCAAACTTTGGAAGATATGTTGAGGACTTGTGTCATTGACTTCGGTGGAAGCTGGGAAGATCATTTGCCTTTAGTGGAATTCGCGTACAATAACAGCTATCATTCTAGCATTCAGATGGCCCCGTATGAAGCCTTGTATGGAGCACCGTGCCGTACTCCGACCTGCTGGACTGAAGTTGGGGAAAAGCCGTTGGCTGGACCCGAAATTGTAGCTCAGACTGAAGAAAAGATCAAACTGATACGCGAAAATTTAAAGGTAGCTCAGAATAGACAGAAACAGTACGCGGACAGACGGGTAAAACCGATAGAGTTCCAAGTGGGAGATATGGTAATGCTCAAAGTATCCCCTTGGAAAGGCTTGATTCGTTTTGGGAAGAAAGGAAAGTTGAGTCCTCGCTTCATTGGACCTTTCCGTATATCCCAAAGGGTTGGAGCCTTGGCGTATAGATTAGAGTTACCTGATGAACTTCATGGTATACATGATGTATTCCATGTGTCCCATTTGAGGAAGACGTTGTTTGATAAATCCCACCAAGTACCTCTTGTTGAAATCGAGGTGGATGAAAAGATGAGATACCCGGAACAACCTGAGCGGGTGCTAGACCGCAAGACAAGACAGCTGCGAAATAAGAAGATCAGCATGGTGAAAGTCCTTTGGCGTCATCACAAAGGTTCCGACATGACGTGGGAGACCGAAAGTGATATGAGGGAGAAATATCCTCAACTTTTTGTATGATTTCGGGGACGAAATCTCTTAAAGGAGGGGAGAATTTGTAACGCCAAAATGTATTTATTATATAATTATAATAAAAAGGGCAAAATGGTCATTTTACCTCACAAGGGTAATTTGGTCTTTTTGACAGAATAGGACTTGTTTGGTAATGACATTTTAAGTCTTGGACTTAAAATGTTATAAAAATGTAATTTTAGTCATAAATTGTGCAAATTGTGGCAAAAGTTTGAGAAATACAACTTCAAGGACCAAAGTGTAATTTCTGGAAGTATATAAGCAAGAACTTGTGCAGAATTTTGGGGGTTACGGGAGTGATCTAGGAGTTGATTTTCTGCAGAGATGTTAGAGTTCTTGAAGGTTTGGAATTAGCAAGCTTGATTATAGCATTCACAAGGGCATAATTGGAAGAATTTGAGGTAAGTTTCCAAGCTCTTGACAAGTTGTTTTGGTGAGTTGTGTAGAACTCAAAAACTGTAAATTCAGTTGTGTTTGGGTGTTTAAAATGGTTAGATACTTCCATTAAGCCATGCTAGTAAGAGCTTAACTCAATAAAATGGAAGTAGGATGTTATAAATGATAAAATTGAAGATTTGGGGTTGTTAGAATCAAGAACCCTAATTCTTCATATGGATGATTGAGAGTGTTTTGATGGTTAAAAACCTTGTTAAAATGTAAGGTTTTAGCCTAGAAACAAACCCCAAACGATTAAGAACGAAATTAAGAACTTAAAGGACAAAACAGCAAGCTACAGTGCACAATTCGCGACTGGACAGGAAGACTGCACAGGCGCTGGGCGCGGTGCGCCCCTATCCAGGCGCGGCGCGCCTGTGGGCAGACCCTGGGCAGGAACTTTGAAATGCTATCTTTTGCGTTGCTTGTCCGATTAAGCTCAAATTTGAACCGTAGGTGTATTATGGTCTGAAAAGTTTGGGAAAATTTTTAGATTGAGTTTCCGACCCCTCGGAGGCACTGTAGACCGATCCGAATGCCTCGGTGAATAGTAAAATTCGTATAAAGTTAGTAAACGGAAAGTTTATTAACTAGGCAATGTTTATAACATTGTTTTATTGAACTCTAGTGTATTAGAGTTAATTGAAATGAGTATTAACCTATAATCATTTTGAAAATGAATAAATTATAGGTACGGGACAAGATTTCGCGAAAAACATTGAAAGGCAAGAACCGCTAAGAGCTAGTTGTAGCAAACCTTCAGGTGAGTAATCTCACTCGTATTTGATGTGATATATGATTGTTGAGCAGCTGCGGATTGAAAATAGTTTTGGGGACGAAAAAAATGACAGATATATGATTTGATATGACAAGACCAGATAAGCTGTGAGTCAATCTAAATTAATGATATGACAAGACCAGATAAGCCGTGAGTCTGTTATAGACAAGAACGGAGATGTGAGTCAATGTATCTATATAAATAATATAGACAAGACCGGATAAAGCCGTGAGTCTAGGCAAGACCGGAAAAGCCGTGAGCCATGGTTTATTTGATGTGCTAAATTTATATGGGCAAGACCGGATAAGCTGTGAGCCAAGGCAATAGCGGGCTAACCCGTGAGCCATGTTTGATTTTGTATTGTATGATAATACGTATGTGACTTTGTATGGAGAATTTTATTCTTGTACATATTGTTATTAATTTGATTACTCATTGGGCTTTATAGCTCACCGTTTATTTGATATGTCCCTGCAGGTGAGCGTGACCCTGCGAAGGGAAAGGACAAAGTCCGTGACTGAGGACTTAGGATTGAAGTAGCAACCCGGCTTGAAGAATGTATAATATCATGTATTATACTTTGTGATACTCTTGTACTCGTATTGTATTAACTAAAACCCCATACTTATGTTTTATTTGTGAAATGTTGGTTTGAAAAACTAAAATTTTTGGGGTGTTTTTAGTTAATAAGTCGGGTGTTACATGAACAAATAAAAGCCCAATGTAAAATTCTTTAACATTTTTGGCCGTCGTTGCTTTATAAAGAACAACAATGATCATTTGAGCAAGTTCGAGCCACGATCAGACGAAGGCATCTTTGTCAGGTACTCTTTCAATTATGTCGCCTATCGTGTGTTAAATAAACGAACTCGTCATTAAAGAAACCTATGATGCTCTAGTTGAGGGGGATCCATCTGCTTATATATGGCTCCAACCCACATGATTCACCTCAAGTTGGTCTCTTCGATGAACCCATCAATGCAACTTTCGAAGGGGAACCAATGTTCCCCAAATGACAATGAGTCATATAAGTTAGAAACAGACCCGTCCCTGATGACACCCATCTCACTAAATTGACCAGGAATCATCCTTCTAATAAAGTTATTGGTGATCCTTCTTTTGTTGTTCAAACTTGATCAGCCACTCAAAACGAATTATTGTATGCTAGTTTTCTCTCAATGAGAGAACCAAAAGGTATCAAAGAAGCTCTAGAAGATCCAGACTAAGTGAAAGCGATGTAGGACGAGGTTGGCATATTTCAAAAGGAACAATGTCAATGACTTAGTAATGAATTCCGAAGGTGTGTCGGTAGTAGGATCCAGATGGGTATACTGAAATAAGACCGACAATCAAGGACTTATCATAAGAAATAAGGCTAGATTGGAATTCAAAGATAATCTCAATAGGAAGGCATAGACTAGGATGAAACGTTTGCACTTGTCGCAAGAATCGAAGCTATTTAAAAAAAATTTTCCTACGCTGCTCATAAAAATTTCAAGGTTCACCAAATGGATGCTCAATATGCTTTCTTGAATGATGAAATCGACCAAGCTCCTAGAGTGTGGTATCCCCAGGCTTTGAAGACCCTCGTTTTCCTACCCATAACTTTAAACTTCAGAAGGCAGTCTACGGCCTCAAGCAAGCTCCTAGAGTGTGGTATTCTACCCTGTCCAAATTTCTTGAGGAATCTAATTTCTTCAGAAGAACCATTGATCTGACGCTTTTTCGAAAAGTTCACAACAAGCATTTGATTGTCGTCCAAATATACATTGATGACATTATTTTCGGGTCAACCAGTTAGGATCTCAGCACTGCCTTTGCGAATCTGATAAAGAGAAAATCTGAAGATGAGTATGATGGGTGAATTAAAAAAATTTCTTTGTTTGCAGTATCAGATCTCTATCTGTATTTTCATTCATCAAGTACATGTTGAAGAAATACTCCATGGAGAACACATCAGTGGCTAAGACACTAATGTCCACATCTTTCAAACTTGATTCCGGTCTTTCTGGAAATCAGTGGATTAGAAAACTTATTATGGAATGATTGGTTCACTCTTATACTTAACTTCTTCCAAAACTGATATAATGTTTGCTACATGTTTATGTGCTAGGTACCAGGGTAATCCCAAGGAATCTCATTTGCTAGTCGTTAAAAGGATTTTAAATACCTAAGGGGTATTGCATATCTTCGTATTTGGTATCCCGCCAAAGGCTCCTTCATGCTTCAAGCGTTTACAGACTTCGACTATAGTGGTTGTAAGCTCTATCGCATGAGTACCTCGAGAAGTTGCCAATTTTTTGGCGGTAAACTTGTTAGCTGGACTTCGAAGAAGCAATCCTATATGTCAACCTCTAAGAAAGAATCTGAATATGTTGTTGCTGCTAGCTGTTGCTCACAAGTTCTCTGGATGGAAACTCAACTCAAACAATATGTATTTAAAATGAAACAAGTCTCGATCTATTGCGATTCCAAGAGCGCCATTGCT
Organism: Cichorium intybus; assembly: GCA_023525715.1. Classification (NCBI taxonomy): domain Eukaryota; kingdom Viridiplantae; phylum Streptophyta; class Magnoliopsida; order Asterales; family Asteraceae; genus Cichorium; species Cichorium intybus. Next base: position 81,346,572 of record CM042011.1, read on the forward strand.
ATATCTCACAACCATGTAAATCATTCGATAACCAAGCATATCGACATTCGATATCATTTCCTCAAAGATAACATCTAAAAGGGTCTAATTGAATTGCATTTCGTTCCACTGAGGAAACAAGTTGCTGATATTTTTACGAAGGCCTTGGACGAAATCAAACTTTTACATTTCCTAGGTTGCCTTGACATGTTAAATCCTGACCGTCTTGATATCTAAATCTTCTCGTTCTTTTCAAAATAAACATTCTCAAAAACAAAAAAAAAGGAAAATCTTATAAAATCAATCTCAAAAATAGAATAAAGACCTTTTTAGAAAATTTCAGAAAAACAATCCCAAAAATAGAATAATTTTTTCCCTTATAAGGACACATCTTGAAAAACACATATCTTGAACAACCTTTGAAGATATCCTTTAATCGTGATCCTTCCAAAAATTTGGAATTAACAATTTCATGACATGTATTTCAGGTACGTATACTAGAAGAAGATATTGGATCATATTGTTTTTCAATTGAAGTGATGATTCTACTTTCATAATTCCTCGGTATGTGTCAAATCTTATTCCTTTTTGACCTATTTCATGAAATCAAGATTCTACTTAGGGACTTAAGATTAGCCGGTTTAGATGGATACAAAAACCCATGTGAGATTATATTTGTGACCCGTCATCATCAAGTAGTGGGTCTTCATTTCTTGTGGGCATATGCATTTATGTGTAGTCTTATAAGGCTTACATTCTTATACCTTGTTATCTTAGTTTAGTGAACAAATGTCAAAATGATCAAGGATAATTCTTTCCTATATGTATACATCCGATATATATGTCACTGTATCCCTAGCCACACACCGAAGAGTAAACTCATACACCAATGGCAATTGAAGATCTAGAGATTACTCTACAACAATCGACTTAGATGAACTACATCACGATAAAATCTTTTAATTCATCTAGTTAGATAATTCTCTCCGAAGAACAGATATAATGTTCAATAATTTTTGAAAAAAGAATGAAAATTAGGGATTAAAACGTCAAATTCAAGATCCTAGAAGACTCTTAAAGCTCAATCCAAGAAAAATTAAGAAGTCTCTCAAGGCACAAATTCAAGAAAAATCAATACGTCTCCTCAAATAAAGAAAAGTTCAAAGATCTCAAATATGAAACTGATATACACGTCAAAGAAGAAATATCAAGAAATGCAAATAAATTAGGGAAATAATGGTTGCCGAGATTCAAAGAAAGACAGATTTCAGATTCTCTCACGTCTAAAGTTATGCAGCCCAACGGTGGTTTCCCTGTATACTATAGCACACATCATTGAAGACCCCCAGTAAATTTCAACATCTTGAAGATAAACTCTACAATATTTACCTACAGAGAGATGAGTGCAGACATTAATGACATTTATGAAGAAACACTTTGACTAATGTCGGCCTAGAGATGGCAAAAATAACCGCACCCGACGGATACCCGAAACCCGAAACCGAATTTAACGGATAAATCCCCGAGTTGATCGGGGATGGGGATGGGGACGGATAATACCCGATATGAAAATCGGGGATGGAGGCGGGGATGGTATTACATATCGGGTAACCATAACCGTAACCGAAACCGACCCCGTTGGATACCCGATATATATATATATATATATATATATATATATATATATATATATATATATATATATATATATATATATATATATATATATATATATATATATATATATATATATATATATAACCAAATTCCAAAATTCTAAGATCTCTAATTAACTTATTTACGTACAAAAATACTTATTAAACCCTAATAACTAATAAGTCAGCGGCTCCCCCTCTAAATTATTGTTTTCCTATAATTGTCAATTATAATCCAACGACTTCAATTGACGAGTGACGACTCACGAATACGACTTCACGTACAATCGTCTAATCACAAGCTTCAACTGCGATTTCGAATTTTGATTTCCGCTAAACCGAAGATGGCAAAAATATCCGATTACCCGTTGGTTATGGGGGCGGTTATGGGGATGTCGACATAAAATTTCAAAAACTTGTAACGGGGAAAAATACCCGATTACCCGTTGGGGATCCCCGTTCCCCGTTGGGGATGGAGATGGAGGCGGATTTTTAATACCCGATGGTTATGGGGGCGGTTATGGGGATGGAGACGGGGATACGGTTATGGGGATGGGGAATGCAATCCCCGGTATACCCGTCCCCGTTGCCATCTCTAAATGTCGCATCCCAAGTTCTCTGTGATTGATCATTTAATATGAGACTAAGGTGACTAACGTATATAAGGTATACTTAGGTGTCTCCTGAGAGTGAGAGGAACGCGAGAGATGATACTCATCTCTACTATTACTACACCAACTTACCGTATGAGTGAATGTAAGGTACACCTAAAGAGAGTCCATCCAAACGAGATCATATCAATCTATAGTTCTCTTTCAAATTCAGTTATAAATCTTGAAAGAATTTTTTCGGCAAACATAAAATGTATACTAAAATCAATCAAGAATTTGACTATGACAATCGAAAATCATAAAGATTGAATTATAAAAACCTTGAATTTCTTCTTGCCGTTTCTCACTTTCTTGTCGATCGATGGCTTTGGGTGACGCCTTTTAATTCCTTTTGCATTTTCCAAATCACAAAACTAAAGCAAAAACATTAAAACGTTGTTTTTCTTCCCAATGTTGCGTTTTCTTTTATCGTCGCAAAATCATCACACCACCAACAGTCGGCATCGTCGTATCATGTAGAGACGCTGGAAACTTGACGGCTGGAACACCCTAATACATGTTATACACCCTTGATTAAATGTTTTGAATTTGGGCTTTTCATTCTTTAGTCCAATTACTTTATTTATTGACCCAAATGTGTTTTTTTTTTTTTTTTTTCTTTTGTCTCGTACTTGACTTCGACGACCAGAAGAAACACACCGGACAAAGCTAAGAATAATAATAAAACCATATTATAGTTCCAGAATAATAATAATAATATTATTATTATTGTTGTCGGTTCCAAAAAAAATAATAATATTGTTATTATAATTATAAATATATGTAATAATATTGATATCGTAATTATCTTTGTACATATATGTTATATGTATATATAATTTTATAAACATATTTTTTTATTATTTAGAATTTAATGACAATTTCAATGACGCCTTACGTGATTGACCTAACGGTATATCATTTACGTAGGCTTTGACGTTTAAAAAAATTCCATTTTATGTAACTGCATGTATTTTCACGCAACCATGCCAACGGTTATTGTTTGATAATGCATATGATGAATTATTAGCCTAATTCGTATAGACTTTACATTTATACCCAAAAGTTTTGTGTGATGTTTATATAGCGTATTGAAATGTTAATTGTGTCATTATGTTTGGTTGTTGGTCATAGTCAATGCGAAACAAATAATCAAACAAGGCATAAATATTCCATATTTAACAATTGTCATGTAGTATTTCAACTCTGCCCAAATGTTTTTTGCAATACTATTATGACATAATATAATTATTAGAACGTCATAATGTTCAATGATTAGCATTAGCCAACGCGAAGCTGTTTGTTGAACGTGACGCCAATTTGTCTATTATTTTGGTGTTAATAATAGACTTAGGAACTAATATTTGATATGCGTTATTGTTATCCCTTAATTACTATTAGTTTATACAAGTACCTATACTTAAGTCCTCATTTTCAGGGTTTACCCTTACCCCTTGGCTGAAATACTCACGGGAACTAACTTCTCATCATGGAAAGAGTATATTAAACTGACGTTCGATATGATGGACCTTGATTGTGCACTTAGAATCGATCCACCGACTGTTCTTACTAGTACCAGCACCGTTGAACAGAAACAGGTCTATGAGGAATGGGACAGGTTATGCCCCCATGATTATAAATAATTTCATCTCTATAGCGATTCGCAGAACTATTCCTGATTTTGATAACGCGAAGACCTACCTAAGCCATGTTGAAGAGAAGTTTAAAGGTACTTCTAAGGCGCATGCAAGTACCCTTATACTTAAAATGCTGACAACTAAATATGACGGGATAAGCGAGTCGGTGAGCACATCATGATGATGTCCGACATGGCCAATAAACTCAAAGAAATGGACATGACAATAAGCGAAGGGTTTCTCGTTCATTTCGTTATGACTTCTCTACCTATGGAATATAGTCCATTCAAGATCACTTACAATACATATAAAGAGAAGTGGATAGTGAGTGAATTGATTGCAATATGTGTCCAGGAATAAGAGAGGCTAAAGATTAAGAACTGATATTGCTCACCTCACCACTTCAAGCTCCAAGAAAAGGAAAAGTGACTCTTTAAGGCCCCTAAGAAGGGTGCAAATTCGAGTTCAGACACTTCTTCAAACAGTCCCTATTGTAAGTTTTGTCGAAAGAAAGGGCATTATCAAAGGGAGTGTCCTAAGTTTAAGGAGTGTTTGACCAAAAAAGGTAATATTGCTATTAATATTATTTATGAATCTTTTAGCATGACCGTTCCACTAATTCTTGGTGAATTGATTACGATTGAATGCTTCATGTATCCAACATACTATAGGGATTCCATGCAATCTAGGTGGTGGGAAGAAAGCAAAGGGTAATTAAGGCGGACAGTGGTTAATACTTAGAAGTAAAGACCGTTAAACTCTCACCTTAGTATTAGAGAGTGGTTTTTCACTTAGTCTTTGATAAGCTCTTTATGTAGATAATATTACTCATAATTTAGATACTGTACTTAAATAATGCTTGTGGCTTTTCATTTAATATGTATATAATAAAGTCACTATTAGCTTAAATTCTGTTGTAGCTAGAGGAAAAGTTTATAATAATCACTTTAGGAGACTTGTTTTGATAATTGTAAGTTGTTTCTTTTTTAGATATCTTGAAAATTAATGGGAGTGACATCTTAATTTTAAATGACTCCAAAAGGATTTTAGTGGACTAATGTATAAACCTTAAATGAGTGGGAGCAAATATATCATACTTGTATTGTATGTCGATGACATCCTATTACTAATACCGATACAAAGTATATGCTCGTTTAGGAAAGAATGGAGGATAACGACATTTGTATCGAAAAATATTAGCACTAATAATATGCTAATTAATTATCTCACTAAAGTCTTCAACCCAACGTTTTCAATGGCATGTCACTAGTATGGGCTCAATTCAAGATTTAGTTAAGTTATTTCTAGCATAACGCCTTACTTGCTTATTACTATTACTTATTTTGATTCAAACGCTTGACTTAGTATCCCTCTCTAAATTTGTCTGTCTAATCTTATTTGCGCACAATAAGTTATCTCATTGACAAACATAAAAACCCTAAGCTAAGTGTCATTTTGGCTTACATTAATTCTTATACTCTTAAATAGTATCAAAGTAGAATTGATGGGGTCCTAGGTTAAAGGAAATTTGTGTGGCTTATCTCTTTGCTTTGATATTCTTATGGTGTAAAATGAAGTTAGTTCGCCAAATTTAATAATTAAACTTATATAAATGATCTCAAGGCCAAGTGGGAGAATGTTGGAATATATTTTATATTAAATGTCCTTGGACCATTTATGTACAGTTATATATATATATATATATATATATATATATATATATATATATATATATATATATATATATATATATATATATATATATATATATATATATATATATATATATATATATATATATATATATATATATATATATATATATATATATATATATATATATATATATATATATATATATATATATATATATATATATATATATATATATATATATATATATATATATATATATATATATATATATATATATATATATATCATTATGACATTTTTGGTTCCTGTACTTATGTAATATTGAAATATGATGGATGTGAGTGACATAAGAATTACAAAAGTGGCTAAATGGTTACTTTTTGCTACACCCATATACATGAGAATAAAAAGAAACGGACGCTAATTTTTTTTATTCTCGCTTCTTCTCTTTGGTTTGTTTCTCTCAAGAACACCAACAAAAACATTCAACAATTGATTCCATCAATTGTTTTATCCATCATTAGAGGGTGTATCCTTAAAGAACTAGTCAAGATTTCATCATGACATCATCTTCTTCTACTCCTTCAAACCCTACAATCACACCACCAAGTAAGTATCTCTTTAACTATTCTTTGAATTTGTGTTCAAAATGATTTGAAAAGTGAATGGGATGATCAATTAAATAACAAGAAAATAACGAATGGTTATTTTACAATCAACAGGGTTGCATACGTTGAAGGGCTGAAACATAATCTTGTTTGTATCTCTTAGTTAAGTCGCCTTCAATGCACACAGTAGTACAATCATGTGTGAGGATATGAAGGAAGTTTTGTTAAAGTCAAAAGAAAAAGGGTCTATGTTCCCTCTCGATCTTAAGCACGTCGTTGGTGCCCTTTCAAAGTCTCTCACATATTATTTTCAAAAATATTAACAAGCTGGTGGCCCTAGAGCTTGTTCGTGGTATGCCTGTCTTGAAATTCGACAATAACACTCTTTGTTCTGCATGTAAACATGGGAAGCAAAAAAGGCAAAGGCATCCTACTGTAATTGATACAAGCATCATAGAACCTCTTCACTTCTTCACATGTATCTCTATGGTCCTTCCGCTATAGAATCCTTGGGAAGAAAGAAATATATCCTGGTTATCATTGATGATTTCTCACGCTTCACATGGGTCATGTTCCTTCGGAACAAGTCTGAGACACCCAACATCATCATCAACTTTATCAAAAGTATTGAAGTGTCTTTGAAGACGACAGTGCACAAGGTTCACAACGACAACGAGACATAGTTCAAAAATCCAAGTCTTGAGTCCTTTCTAATTCAGAAGGGAATCTCTCACAATTTATCTGTCCCATACACCCCACAAATGAATGGGGTTGTGGAACGTTGCTATCGGTCTCTTTGTAAAGATACAAGAACAATGTTAAAATTTGAAAATTTACCCTTGTATTTCTAGGCTAAAGCCATATCAACAAGTTGCTTCACGGAAAACTGATCTTATGTTCACAAACGCTTTAACATAACTACACACGAAGTCATCAAAAAACGGAAGCCAAGTGTGAAATGTCTTCATATTTTCGGGTGTAGATGCTTTATTATGAAAATGAAAGACCCGTTAAAAAAATTCACAAAGAAGTCTGATGAGGGAATCTTTCTGGGATATTTATCAACATCAAAAGCCTGCAGGGTCATGAACAAGAGAACAAGAAGAATTGAAGAAACATTCAATCTCTCATTCGATGACTACTATGTTAAGATATCCCAAACAAAATTTCCTTTATCTCAAATATTTCCAGAATCAACCTCAAAATCTCTACCGTTGTTGACCTTCGACATAGACTTTCTCATGCTCTTTGATCCTCCGGTACGAACTGTTGATGCTAAAGTTCATGCTCTTGACAATAGTATGCTTGAATCAAAAAAACTATATAAGGATCCAGATGATGCTTGTGCTACCACCTCTCAGAACTAATCTCCCCTCTAAGGGGAGTCATCATATGTCTCTGCCGTTGTTGACCTTCGACATAGACTTTCTCATGCTCTTTGATCCTCTGGTATGAACTGTAGATGCTAAAGTTCATGGTCTTGACAATAGTATTCCTGAATCAACAAAACTATCTGAGGATCCAGATGATGCTTCTGCTACCACCTCTCAAAACTAATGTCCCCTCTAGGGGGAGTCATCATATGGTCCCTCTGAATCTCCAATTCTCGTGGGGAGCATCACCATGGGTTAGAACAAGCACCAAGTGCGTGGAACGAAGCCAGGCTGGTTGTTCAAGGCTATTGCCAACATGAAGGAATTGATTATGAAGAAACCTTCGCTCCTGTTGCAAGACTTGAGTATGTTGGCATATTTTTAGCATTCACTACACACAAAATCTTTGGCGTCTATCAGATGGATGTTAAATGCGCATTCTTAAATGTCGAACTCGAGGAAACAGTCTTCGTTGAACAACCTCCTGGATTCATTAACAAATATTTTCCAAATCACTGGTATATTCTTGACAAGGCAATTTATGGGTTAAAGCAAGCACCACGTGCATGGTACGAAATTTTAACTCGATTTTTGAAATATTTAAATTTCAAACAAGGTTCAGTGGATCGTACAGATTTTTAGAAAAAGCTTGGTGAACAACTAATGTTGTTCCAAATATATGTCGATGATATTATTTTCGGATCCACTGATCCCTCTTTGTCAAAATAATTTGAAACCTTGATGAAAAGTAAATTTGAAATAAGGATGATGGGAAAGATCAATTTCTTTCTTGTATTGCAAATTAAACAAACCACTGAAGGAATTTTCATCAACCAACAAAAGTATACCTGGAGCCTCCTTGAGTGCTTCAAAATAACTAATTATTCTAATGCCAAAGTGCCTATGGCTACATGTACTAGACTGAATCCATCCTTAGACAAGCCAGCAGTTGACCTTCAGACCTATAGTAGTATGATCGGATCATTACTATACCTTACAGGTAGCAGACATAATATTATGTTCTCAGTTTGCAACTATGCAAGATATCAATCCAATCAACGAGAACCTCATCTTGCTTGTGTTAAGACCATCGTTCGCTACTTGCATCGTACTCCTTCCTATGGTTTATGGTATCCAACAAATTCCGACTTCTTTGTTCAAGCATACTCAGATGCGGATCTTGGATGATATTACATTGATCAGAAGAGCACATCAGGGGGTTGTTAATTCCTTGATGGGAAGCTGATCAGTTGGCAATATAAGAAACAAACATGTGTATCTATCTCAACCGCTGAAGCAGAATATGTTGCTGCTGCTTGCACTTCGCAACTTATATGGATACACAGTCAGCTCGTGACTAAGCCATCAACATGCGATGCATCAAATTGTTCTATGACTCATAAAGTGCAATAAGAATATGTCACGTGCCTATTCAGCACTCTAAAACAAAGCACGTAGCTCTTTACTATCACTTCATTAAGAGCCATGTTGAAAAAGCAAAAATTTGAAGCTCATTTTGTGAACACCACTGATCAATTGGCTGATATATTCACGAAGGCTCTGGATGAAAAGTCTCTCACACGAATCATTCAAGGACTTGACTTAGTTGATGGATCTACATTCCTATGTAATCATATTTGCCTTCTCTCTCTTGTTTATTTGCACATATTCAATTAAAATTTTCAACTACAAAGGTACCCGAAACTTCGAATAACTTAAGAACAAAATTTCTTTTTAAAATAATATTTCACCTAAAGTTCTGTCTTAACATGTACAAATCTTAAATAATTATTTTGATTAAAGTAGAGAATTTCTTCTACGAAGTCATTTACTGTTCATTCGCATACCCTTCAAATGGAAGCTGGACTATTTTGCATAATTCAAACAACAAAACATTTCAATGCAATTTCAGTTCCAATAACCAACTATTCTCACATGATTAACTCTAGATTCTGTTTCCAACATGATCTCTAAACAAATTATCTAAATTTCACATGGAACTCAATTGTGTACATCATTCTTTCATTCCGTTGGGCTCTGAACTCTCAAATTTTAACTTCTTTTTGCTAAATTGGATATTTATCATTTTATTCCTTTGGTTAACTTTACTAATGAACAAAACTTATTTTTTAGGATTTGTTGAACACCTCCCATTGCACACCAGGGATATTTGAGATTTGAATTGCAACATTGGTAAATCACATACTTCAGAATGAGGTTAAGGCTGTTTTACAATGGGGTATTAACTCCAATAATGATGTCTTTAAACGATTTCCTATCTCTACACTCCCAGTGTCTCCTTTTCACCTTACCAATTAACTATTCGAATGCTCTTATATTTCTCAGGATCTGTAGTGCTTGGTTGTTTTCTTGCTACAGAAGTCTAATAATGTCTAATAAGAAAATTTAAGATGCACTACACCAAAATTACACATCGAGCTAAATGGGGTGAAAGAAAAATTTATTCAGCAAGGATTAGTATTCACCTAAAAGGTCATAAACATGGTGATATTCCAAATGATGATATCTTTGGATATGAAGTCCAAAATTGGACAATTGAGAAAAGGGATACTCAAAAGGCGAAATCAGTCTCTATTGCTCAAACTACCACAAAAATCAAACCTTCGGTACAAATGTACCCCAAGTCATACATCTCTTTCTTAAATGATAAGGTAGGAACTCCTATAACATAGTTGAGTACCTTCTGACAGTATGAACATCTCAATAATCCAGCTTTAGTGATACAGATGGAGTAGTGCACAATTTCAAAGGCTTGTCATCCTGGAATGTGTCCAAATACTCCATTTGATGAATCGATATAAAAATTTTCAAATGTGTTTATGAAAAGAAAAACGGTCCAGATATCCTCTGATGCTCGATCACCATAGTGTAGTTTTTTTTAAACGACTAAACACACACACCCACTAAATCCTACTCCTAAACTACACCAATATCCACGACGGGACTAGAACCCTCAACCCTTTGGGGGACGAACACCTTTTCAAACACCTGGGTACCACTAGGCCAATGGCTATTTCGTACCATAGTGTAATGTCACTTCAACTTTCATGCAGAGATTGTTTTCTTCATTTATTCATGGAAATTTTGAAATGCCGAATTTGAATGAAGAAGAAAATTCACTTGCTATTGCGAAAAAGGATTTATCACTGGGTGTATGTTTAGTCTGTCCGATAGATGTTTTATTGCAAAGTATCTACTTGAAGAACGAATTTCCAACATGGTCTGTTGCTTCTTTTCCTAAAATGCAAAGTAAATTCTTTTTTTATCAAAATCCTTCAGAATGAAGTGTAAGTTCACTTAGCATATTTGAGGTTTTCAATATGAAGTCAGTAAAGTTTACTTAGCCATTCATAATGAAATTTTTGTCAATACGAAGTTGGTTTATTTATTCCTGTGTACGAAGTCGGTATATTGTAACAAATTCTCATTATCTGCTTTGTCAAACATAATTCGAGGATTTTTGTCACATGTGTTTTGGAACTTATAAGTCATGTACCTTTTTGAATTTGAAATAATGGCGATGTGATGTACGGACGGTTGCTTTTTTCAGGGGATGCCGTTTTGTCATGTCAAACTGATGTGTCCTTATAGGATTAGACCTTATTATCGTGCTCATTAAATTCTGCCTTTCTCTCTCTTGGATGCCGGGACCACAAAGCCTATATATACGACACTCCAACGGCCTCATCTTCTTTACGCGATCAAACTCTTTCTTCAAACCCTAATTTCTCTATTCCTTTGCAAAGGTTCACCGTTATTTTCATCATCAAATGGCTGTTGCTCAAGATTCTTCTTCACACAGTCCTGAAGAAGGTTTATCCATGCCAATATTCCAATCCCAGCCTGCAAAATTTCTCGGTACGTTTGATCCCAACCTCTTTCTAGAACCATTTGACGCTCTAGCAGAATGTCTCAAACATTTCGTTCTGGGTTATGCACTTTCCGGTTGTCCGATTGTTCCGACAACCTGGGATTTCAGAGCATGACATATTGCCATAATCAATGCCTACAAGAACACCAAGTAGATTGACAGCATCTCTTTTGAAGCTATTCCTCCTGACAAATCCTCGAAGAAACTTTATGTCTCAAAATGAACATTTGCAAGGACTTTACATTTACCGACTCCTGATACCATTCACTCAGCATCTACATCTGATCTCATAGACATGTTCAATCACATGGGCTATACTCTTATTCTAAAATCTATGAGTCAGTTCAAGAAGAACAAGTTACCAAGTCTGTAGAGGTACTTCTTCGGATTTCTCCTACGATGCTTATCAGCAAGAACATCTGGTCTTTACTAGCAAGACAGACCTTTATGCAAATCTTGTTCGGTCTTTACAATGATGTCCATGTTGATTACGCTTTAGTTTTATAGGGGGACTTCTGCACCTATGTCAACCATTCTAAGCGTGCAATTGAAATTTCTTCTACAAGGTTCTGGGCCCTTGATTGTTGACGAAGCTTACAAGTCTGAAAATATTCCAATTGATGATTCTCTAGAGATGATGACATACAATACTGTCTACATACCTTCTACAAGTGATGACGTAAAATTCAATTTGTCTGCTCAGATTCCCCAAGTTATACTCGCAAAGGTACTGCTTCCGAACCTTGTTATTGGACGCTATTCAACTACTCTTGTTATTCCATATCCCATTCGGGACTTGGAAGCGGTTCGAGCTTCAGAGTCAGCTCCAAAGAAGAAAGGAAAAAAGGAAACCACTATTGGACCCAGTGACACTCAACCTATCAAGAAAATAATCATCAAACGAAAGAAACCATAACCTTCGTAACCTCCAGTTAAACGTACGAACCCAAAGCGAGGCAAAAAGGCAACAAAGCAAGTCATTGTTGAATAAGCTTTTCCGAACAAACCCTTTCGTAACCTAAAATTGAAGAACACCAACAACAATCCCCTCCCCATGAAACCTATGTCCCATATCCTCCTCGCACACAAGAATCAATTTCGACCACTACCCCCACATCTGAAGTTCCACCTTCCTCAGAACCTATCATATCCACTACTCCGACTTCCACAAGATGTCCCACTTCCGAACCTACCTCTACTCCTTTTTCGGAACCTCCTATTACCTTATCCGAAACCCCACTTACATCTGAACCCATCATCACTTCAAAATCCATCATCACTTCAAAACCCATCATCACTTCCGAACCCGTCTCAACTTTGGAACCTATCTGTACATTCAAACCAACCTCTACCTATGAACCCAATTCTACACCAATGTCAACATCCGGTACAACGTCCCAACCTATATTGACTTCCACCTCTTCATCAAGCTTTAATTTGTCCCTTCCACCATTTCCATCCCCACCTACATCTCCTAGAAATGTCCTACTCTAGATGGTGGATTTGGATATCCTATTACTTCATCATCACAACCACCTCCCAGTTTAGAAGAAGAGGCTACCATATTTCATATTGAACCTCTTCATTTACATCACCACCTGATTTGGTGTTGATGAGGCAGTACCGAAATCTTAACGACAACCTTAACATTCTTCTCAGATACCAAACAGGCTACGATCCCGAAGGGGCTGAAGGACCCATGACGTTAGGATATGTGTATGATTTTGTGAGCACTTCTCATAGCTTACCAAAGAACATATTGATAGAGACATCACATCTTCTAAAAAGAGAATGTTGGAAAATCAGGCCATGCTGCATGATGAAACTCAGACAAAACCTGATGCCACAGTTCAGAAGTTTGATTCTTCTTTGGCACCATTCAAGATGAAACCTGCCAATTCAATCAACAATACAAAAATTATTTCTTGAAGGTTCTTCAGGTTGCCCAAGCCGGAATGTCACAACTCAGTAGGGAATCTCCTGCTTCGACATTAGAAGGGTTCGTAGCCCAAGTCCAAAGGAACAATGAGCTTATGCTCTCAAATATTACACTTAATGATCTGCCCATCATTCTTCAGCCACTGATTGCTTTGTTGGCACACATGCACCGTGCACAAGCTGCCCAATCGAGACCAAGACCAAATGCTCCGGCTGACTATTCTGTCTGACCCTCACAAGGGGGATAAGGATCTAGTTCGTGGTCCCGTGTCACTTCTGATGCGATGTCGACAACAACTACAATAACAACAAAACCTGCTACAACAACATCAGTCCCACTAAATACAACTCCAATTGTAGCTATTGCCACTCTTTGCTTTTCAAGACCTCTATTTCGTTCTCTTGCTCTGAATCCTAACATTCAAAGGGGTATCGTGATAAGCTCAGCTACTAACGTTTCCACCATCACTACCACTACCTAGGGATCAGGGGCTTCAAGATCCCAAGAGAGAGGTAAAGGACAGTTGGTAGAGTTAAGTAAAGAAGAAAGAAAAAGGAAAATGTTGGAAGAATAAGAAAACATGATGCAATTCAATTCCATTGCCTTAGGCTGAATCTGAACCACACGTGATATTGCTATAATGGACAAGACCTGGAATGCTAAGACTATTGAATCTGTGGGATTTGCCAAGTTTGACATTGTTAGGATATTGATTGTGTTGAGATTTGTGAGGCAATTCAATTCCATTGCCTTAGGCCGAATCAGAACCACACGTGATATTGCTATAATGGACAAGACATGGAATGCTGAGACTATTGATTCTGTGGGATTTGCCAAGTTTGACATTGTTAGGATATTGATTGTGTTGAGATTTGTGTATCCAAAGTTCTTGTGTTCCTATCCGAAGTTTGAAGAAGATCTGAAGCTGTGGTGTTGATCCGAAGATTGCTAGCTTACAGATTGAGTTTATCTTTAGAAGTTAGCATGTTCATCTAGGGTTTCCGTTCTTATCGGTGAGCAATGGGCTTGATGTTTTGGTCCATTATATGTTAGTATAAATACTCAATGTAACCCTAGATGATAGAATAGTCGAGAGAACAGTTGCGGTATTCATTTTAATCATGCTTAACTTAGGAGCTCATCTCTTTGATTGGGAGCCCTATCTTTATTGTAGTGAATAAATCATTCGACTGGTTTGATATTCAAAGATTATTGTTCACATTATTTGCTTTGTTCATAATTTAATCCTAACAATTGGTATCAGAGCAGGTTACTTGCCGATGTTTTACCGAGTTCATAGTAATATTCTTTGAATCGTGGCTCCAAATTGGTCTTGGATCCATTCTTCCATTTTTCAAAGTTTTTGTCTTGGTTAAGTTCTGAAAAAATCCAATCTTCAATGGCTTACAACGCGAACAATGCTATGATGAACTATGCCGCTCTTCTAGGTTCCAACAATAAAGCTCCAATGCTCATTCCAGAATTTTACGATCAGTGGGTTGATCGTATGGAAGAGCATCTATCTGGGATAGATCAAGATCTTATGAGATCTATCAATGAAGGTCCTTTTCCTGCAAATGTCCAGGCCAGATTTGCAAACCCTGGTGAAGCAGCCCCTATCGAAACTGAAGACACCATCGCTACAAACAAAAAGAAGGTTGAGAACGACAAACACTGCATGAGAGAACTGAAGAGTGGTTTTCCTCCGGTTTCTTTCCATCTGATCCGAGGGTCAAAGTCTGCAAAAGAGATCTAGGATAGATTAAAGATGAGATACAAAGGCAACGATGTTATGAAGAAGAGTATAGTTAATAATATTCTAGCCGATTTCAGCAACTTCAAGCACCTGGACAATGAAAAGATTGATCAGACCTTTGAAAGGTTTAATGATGTGGTCTATGAATTGGAAAAATATGTGGTTTCCAAAACATCGCATGAAACGAACTTCAGATTCATGCAATGTCTTCAAAGAGAGTGGAAACAGATCACCATGATGGTGTGAGCGCACGAACGTATCAATTCTTATTTACTGGAAGAACTATACAATCTGTTGAAATCTTTTGAATACGATGTATTGGATACACAAAGTGATTAACCGAATGCTGGATCACTTGCATTTATTTCAAACACTGAATCCGAAGATGTCTCTTTTGTTGATGATGAAGGAGATGTTGATGAAAATGGCGAAACTATAGCCCTATACTCCAACAACAACATAAAATTTCAGAAAAGGCCTCATGATTGTTCTACCTTCAACCGAAGTTACAATAACGGGAAGCAAACGATGAAACCTGCTGAAGCAACCCTCAAACCGAAGGTTGAAACTAACCCCAACCTGAGAAGAAGTTATTGGGAGACTCGGGCTATGACTGCAACTACTGCTTTGGCAAAAATCATCTTGCCAAAGATTGCATGTTAAAGAAGGCCAATAAGAAGAAGGAGAGGGTAAAGGACAAAGCATACTATGCGAAGAAGCTTGAGGAAGTTCGGATGAAAACTCAAAATCTATCTCTTGTGGCTCCTAAAGATGGTGATGGCACATATCAAATTTGGTCATCAGGTTGTGATGATGAAGAGATAAGAAAACCAACACCTGGAGCAATGTTTGCTTCTCATACTGGATGCAGCATATGGTCTGATGATGACAAAGGTAGCAACATCACTGGTGTGTGTCTTATGGCAAAGGGATCTGCACCCACGTCGAACTCCCGTCTCACTATCCCTGAGCAGGTATCTCTTTTACTTCAAAACTTTAATGTTCCAGAAGAACGTTTTATTAATGATCTTAACGGAATTACTTCTAACTGTCTGCATATGAATCAACTACTTGTTTCAGCAAATAGTGATGCGTATCAGGCAAGGGATGAAGTAACTTTGCTTAAGGGAAAATTAGAAGGCATGCGTGGGGCATTAGAGAAGAGTAAATTTAGAATAGAAATATTAGAAGAAAGTAGAGAACAACTACGTGAAAATAATGAGATTTTATTGAAACAAAGAAATATTTTGTGAAACTGCAAAAAGATTGTATTATCATATTACACATATTTATCATTCTTCGGATATTGCCTTAGATCATAATAAAAAGTTCTTACGCTTCATTGAGTTTAAGTTACACGATGTGAACTCTATTTCTTATGAATGTGAATCCATTGTTTCATCTGCTGATATTCCAAATCAAACGTATGCTCATGGGCTTATTCCATTTCAAAAAAAATTGAGCTCAAATGATCTTTTAAAATTAATGGATGAATCTCTACCCACCATTCCTATAGTTAATAAAACTGATTCTGTGAATGTTACTGTAAGTGAACCTTCTTCGGATGAAAATGACTCTCAGAATGATACATACTATTCTGATTCCGATATTGAGGAAATAGACTGTATTGATTTATCTCAATAGAAATCATCTTCAGTTCGTTCTTCAACTAAAACAAAATTTTGTGGAACGGAAGAGCAAAAATTCTTCAAACAATATTCAAAAATGCTCTACTGAGCTTACAAAGGATTCTTCAGATGATGAATTGCAGCCTATCCATGTTCTTGATACTTTGGATAATTTTGCAAAATTTTCAGAAAATAAGTCCAAAACGTTTGTTGAACTTACATGCACGTATCCTAAGATTGCAAACTTTAAAAACATGGTTTGCATAAAACAAGGTGTTAAACTTGAGGAGAGTAGTGAGTTACTCCCAATAATGAAGAGAGACAATGAGTCTGTTACACCCAAAGGGTTCTTTTCAACTGATAAAATGCTTCAAAATAACTTAGATGAAAGTATGGAAGTCAACATTAACACTCCCAAACAAGAAATATATCAGTTGAAATACTCTGTTCGATGCAACACTAATTTTTCAAATGTCAGAAGTGGATCTAGGGAAACACCATCTTTTGTGAAACATAAAAGGTTGTATGATAATAGAAGAAGGAGGAATTATCAAGACTCTCAAAATAAACAGAAGGACTTTAGAAATCAAAAAAAGGATTCAAAAGTTAAGAAAACATCGGATACTAAACAAAAATTTGTTTTCGAACCGAACAAATCAATCTGTTTAAATCAAAAGTTTGAAAAATCCTCAAAGAAAAATTTCACAAAAGGAAGCAACTTAGTCGATATGTTTCATGTCTGGTTAGATAAAAATATGGACCTTTTCAAAAACAAAAATCTAACCATACAAGATTACAAGCTTGCATACGAAGAGTTCCTATGCGAATCTACTCAATGTAGCTCTTCTTCTGGAAACCTTTCCATTTCAAAGAAAAAGTGGGTTTCCATTAAGCAAACATCATCACCAAATGGTAAACCCAAAAAGGGAAATCCGAAGAAAATCATGAAATGGGCTCCGAAAGTCATTCAAAAGAGTAAATCCGAACCTGTTCCCATTTCCAAAATCGAGTCGACATCAGGAACCAAAAAGGATGATTTGGTTGAGTCATAGATCCTAGATACAAATACTTACCCTCAAGGATCCAAACCATGTTGGCTACCTGAACTTTCTCTTTAAATTGAAGGTCTTATGGAATGAGCAGTACGATAAAGAATGGTATATCGATAGTCGCTGCTCAAGACACATGACGGGGAGAATAGAATACCTGAGAGACTTTCGTAGTTTTGAAGACGGTGGTGAGGTTGACAACGCCTAGTGATATCAAGTATTTTAGGCGTTGTTGAGCCCTGTTCTTGATGAAATTATATCAGATATATCTTGGTATTCTCACTTTTCGTGCCAGGACTTGTTTGGAGAAAAAGAATGGAAACAGGGACTTAAAGCGTGAAAAGGAAGAAGTTTGGAAAGGAATGAAAAATCAAGGAAACACGTACGCGAGCCGTGGGAATTAACAACGCGCGACGCGGGCTTAAGGCGGTGTAACACATTCAAATGATGAAAACACGGGATCTGATAAGTACGCGCGCCGCGAATTCTTCATTTGCGCGGCGCGGCTGCGAGAAATTTGCAAATATAAATAGAGGCAATTCTAGCCGAAAACCCTAGCAAAGACCAGGTGTAAAATCTGTTGGAATACGATAACATAAAACAAACGCAGCGGAAACAGAAATCTAAATCGCATTCAACCAGAATCACAGAATCATGCACACTTTTGTAACTGTAAAATCAAGAGGGTTCAAGACATACCTTTTAAATCTCAGATCTGATTTTGTTGAATTGCAAGAGTTGGATCGTGATTCAAAAATGCGGAATAATGTAAATAAACTAGATCAAAAACAGACGATATGAAGAACTGATGTTGAATGATTAACAATGCAACTCAAGAACAATTCAATGAGAACTATTCTGTATGAGCGCCGTCAAGAGATTACAAAAGTTAACCCTAACAGGGTTACGAATAAGCTATATAAACAAAAACTAAGTATGGAATGACAGACCCATTCCATAACCGATAGCTAAAATATAGGCTACAAATCAGGCAACAGATCCGATTAGCATATTTGACTCAATCTTAATTAATGACTCAACAATCTCCCCCTTTGAGTCAAAAATGCGATTTCTCATCATTCTTCAAGTTTTACTTCGCTTGTTTGTCTGTCAAACACCTTCGGAATGATTGCCAGGATCCTTTTTCGGAATTCAATGTACCACCTCAACATGTCATTGACGCAGGTTTTATCTTCAGTGGTGTTGGAAGGCAGTTTGTTGATGATGTGAAGAATATGTTCCAACACTGGAGTCCTGTAAAGATGTTTGTCCAAAAGAAAGAATATTCTTTTAACATTCTCGAGGCCTTCCTTTGAATTATATGCCACACTCCAGTTTGAGTTGGCAATTTTTCCGATTTTACGCTTGCTCAGATTCTTGGGAGGAGGACGTCTCACAGTTAAAGGAGCTTTATCCAGAACACCAGCAACTTCAACATCGAGCTTTGCCACTTCAAGGATGTAGTATCCAAGCATCTTTTTGACATGATCAAAGAGAGGTTGATACTTATGTTCTCTTGACAGGATATTGAACAAAGATATCCAGTCGAATGGATTCAGAAATGGAAGATCAGCAAGAGAAAATTCCATCTTTTCTTTATCATCTCCTCTCAAAGCCAAGAACCTTGCGTTCTTGAAAGGAACAAGAACCTCAGGAAGACGTGGAGTCAGCTGCACAATCTTCTTCAAACTCCATGTCAAATGTTGAGGACGAGCATTCTTCAGATAGAAAGTGAATAACAAATCATTCACTTCCGAACTAGCAAGGCGGGTGTCTTTAAGTTCCTCAAATCCTCGGAACAGGAGAGCTTTTGCAGTCATCGGAAAATCAAACTGCGAGTTTACATCATTGCTTGTGTTGTACGAGGCTATTGGTTGAAGCCAGTTCTCCACAGGCTCAGTAATTGCTTCCATTGTCATTCTTTTGTAGTGCCATGGAGGAAACAAAGACATTTGAGTTTGAAGAAGTAACTCAGCCTCTCTTTTGGCAGCTTCCTCAGCATCAAGCTTCCGAGTTAGGTTGAGAATTTCATCAACTTCCGTTTCCCTGACCGATTTGGTGGCGTTCTGATTCGATTCATCTTCTTCCACAATTTTCTTGCCTTTGTCTTTAGATGGACCAGCGACTCCTTCAGCATTTTTGTTTGATTCAATCGGAGTGTCTTTCTTTGGAGACTCCTGATTGAATATACTTTCTTCATGTATGTCGTCTCCCCCTTGTTTCGGAGAGGCAACACCTTCCGAAACACCCTTCAATGCGGCAAGAAGATTGAAGACAGGATGAAGCTTGAGGGTCAGATGTCGGCGCACCTGAGGGTTGAGAATCGGATCAGAGTCTTCAACAATCCTATGAAGAAAGGAGTCAATTTCCGATACACCACTTCGAATAGCTTTGTTCTGTGACAAGGCCGATGTGAGAATGGCAGACTGGTGACGGAGATCGGTCTTTAGGAGCTGAATTTTAGTTTCTTTGGCGGCCACTTTATCCATCAAATAATTTTCTGAGGCCAAATCGGTCCTTAGTTGATCAATCTTTGCATCCATAGAAGATGCCCAGTCAGAATATTGTTGCTTCAATTCCGAACGTAAGGTAGAGAGTGCCTCTTTTTCGGTCTTCAGAGAGGTGCTGAAGTTGGAGATAACCTGATTCATACCTTCAATGTTCCGAGCATGAGAGTCACGGAAATCTTGAGTGAATTTAAGGACATCTCTTTCCAGTCTGCCAATCGAGTTGGCTGAGTCTCGCATTTGTGCTTCAGATTTCTCTATGTGGGAGGTAAATTGATGCATGAGACTGACATTTTCAGTGATCAAGGTATCCACCGAGTCCTTGTGAGCATCCAATTGGGATTGCCAATCGGAGACGGAAAGATGGGACTGGGATTGGAGAAGAAAATCCAGTTTGGCAGAAATTTCCGAGAGCTGTTCAGATGTCATCGGAACAGAAGAGCTGCGTGGCTTCAGTTTGACATTAGATGGAGATTCAAGGAAATCAGAAAGATCATCCTGATCATCATTAACCAAAATATCTTCGTCTTCATCAACGTCGGTAGGGAGGTTGTGAAGAGGTGAATTAGGAATGGAAGTTTGTTCTGGAGATAAAGATGGAGACTTTTGAGTGTTTGTAGGTCGGAGTGGTGAATGTTCAGGTGTAGATTGTGGACTTGAATGAGGAGTTGTTTTTGGTGTGGGGTCATGAGGCGGTGATTGGGGAGGAGAAGGTTTGGGAGGTGGAACATCGTCGAGGTTGTCAGCAATCGGAACATCTCGCGGAGGGGTCGGAATTGGATGAGAATCGGAGAGTTCGTTTTCCGAATCATAGGACTGAACAAACTTTCGGAGTCTTCTTGGTCGTTTTTGTTGTTTCTCCGTGTCAGATACAGCAGTTTTGCCCTTTCGTTTGACATTTTTCTTCGGATTTTCAAGTCTGTCAAAGGCGACTTGATGAGTTTGATCAACAGCACGAATTCCGGATGGAGGTATTTGTCGATATGCAGCAATGCAGTGCACACCATTCGGAACGCGGTCCAACATTGTGATCGGAATGGATCCGATGAAATCAAAATCCTCCGATTTTGTGGTTGCAAACTGTGTGGTTGAGAGAGTCGGAATGACCGCCAAGACAGAATCGGTCATGATATGGAGATGATGTTGCTCAATGGCCCTTTTTACCACAATGGTCCAAAATCGAGCACAAGAGATTTCAGAGTGTCGATTTTTGTAGTTCACGCTCTCTACAAATTGGCTCCAAAGAATGGACCCGTAATCCAGGTTGATATCATGATAGAGGCCATAGAATAAAGAGTAGAAGAGCTTACTTGCACTGTCTGTGCCTGTCGTGCGTTCAGAGAAGCTCTTGAACAGTATAGTGAAAAGAAAATTCCACAGAGGCGGTAGGCTCTTCTTTGTGAACTTCGATAGTTGTGTGATATCACCTTTGTAGCCTAGTTGATAGAACAACCGTGGAAGAGTAGAAGGCGAAAGGGATTCAGGGTCAATAAGGTCGGTTTGATCAGCAAACCCTAGCAATTTCCCAAATCGAGACTTGGAAATGCGTGTCTTGATTGAACCAACCTCAAACGTAACAACATCGTCAGCCTTGTTGTAGAATGCAGAGGAGTATGCAGATGAGAGATACACGATTGGAACCTCCTCTGAAGCAGTTAGGGCTTTGCTAATCCTCGAGAATTTGAGACATTCAATCATCGGCTGAAGAGCTTCATTATACTTTGATGAGTGAAGATCAATAATCATGTTCTGATTTTGTTTGATCTTCAACATTAAAGAAGAGGAAGTATTTTCATTTGCTGAGGATGAGCCAGCCATTTGAGAGTTCTTGAATGTACGGGAGAGAAAGAGGGTTTTGAAGATGAAGAGTTCTATGCGTGAGAGATGAAGAGCGGAGAAACGTAAAGAATGAGCCAAATACCTTTGAAATATCCTTTGAGGAGATTTGGAAAAGGAAATCCCGCTTCAGCCGATTACGTTTCCCAAGAATCACGCAGTATCATTATGAGTAACCCCCAAAAGTCGCATTGCAGGCGCGTGAATAGCGATAAAGTAGCTCCTGCACAGATGACGTTGTAACCGTTTTTTTTTTTTTTTTTTTTTTTTTTTTTTTTTTTTTGTTTTTTTTTGAAGAACTGATAAAAAAATTGCCAGTTCATCGATAGAATCCTTAGGAAAAGTAAATCAACCAGAGTTAGAAAAAATAAAAAATCAAATAATGATTTTCGTGCAAGAGTGTGTCAAAGAAAAAGGAAAAAAAAAATCAAGATGTATTTGGTAGTCTGTGATGTCGGAATGACATAAAACTGAGTGATCCCGGGCAATGATCGCTTCCTTTGGAATCAAGAGAGATTCAAAAGTGGTTGAGTGGTTTCCCGTTGAATTACGATCAAGTGATTGTTAAGAATCATTGAAAGGTTTCTTTTTAAAAATGATGATTCAATGGGTGGGGTTGAACTGCTTCTCGGATTCCGAAAGCGTGAGAAATGCTCGAAATCGGAAGACAGTACTTGTCTGATCAGAGTAATCATGAAAACAAGTAAGGGTGAGGAGGATTTTGTCTGACTTGGGAAATGCTTGGAATTCTCAAAAAAAAAATTAATAAAAACTGGATCTTTTTGGATAGAAATTACTTGGTTTAAGTAGATTTCATAAAGACCACGCAAAAGTGAAAAATTGAGATTCCCTTTTAAAGTTTTCGTCAATTCCTTAGTGGGATCAGATTTTTGGGTTTCATTCGGAATGATGGTAAAAACAATTCCGAAATCATAAACACAGAATTTGTGTAACCATCAGTATTCAGTGGTAATGCTGAATACCTTCATAAGGGTTACAGGTATATGGAAGTGTAATTAAAATGGAGAAATAATAGAAAGGGCAAGAGAGGTTGATGAGTCTCACAGCGCCCCATGGTAAAAATGAGTTGCGATCTTTGACTAGAATTTCCGAAATCATATATTGAAATTGGTTGAGATTTCAATAATCATGGATATTCGTTTTTGGTACTTAGAAAATAGGATAAGAAGAAACCCATCAATTCAAAATAGTTACAAAACAAATATTCTCGCTGAAGAATGCTGACAAGGACTTGGCTATCATGAGAAAACATTTAATGCTTGGCGAAAAGGAAGGAAAACGTCCAATCAGTTGCTAATCAGCCGTCTTCGCCTTTATGACACATAATAATGACAGCAGGCTGCATCATTACTTCAAAAAGTAATTAAATATGCACAATTGGAAGCTTAACCGGTGTCATACTTGCCTATAAAAAGGAACCATTGTTAGTAGAAAACACCCACACCCCAAAAAAAATACCATCAAAAGAGATATCACATGGCACGTCGTCCCTACAACCGTTTTGACAAAGTTGAGGTCAAGATGCAAGAAGGCGACTACTCAGGTGGCATCTATGGCGGGGTTGTCACGAGAGTTTGGAATCACCAATATGAGGTGAGGATGACCACTCTCAACAATGGCGAGGTTGGTGGACCACTGACCGTTCAAACAAGCCATCCCTTTCTGCAGCCTATCCCACCAAGAATTTTGGTGGAGTTTAAACAGTTTGACCTCGTTGAGGTCTGGCACAGGAGGGGTTGGTGGCCGGCAGTGATCATGCGTACCACTCCTCACAACCAGTTCCATGTGGGACTGGCGGATGGAAGTCGCCTCTTTGTTGATGAGAGTGAGCTGCGCATCTACCAGGCTTTCCATCCCGGTGATCCACCCATGTGGCATTACTACAAGCTGTAGGTTGTAGTAGTTTTTGTTTTTGCTTTTTGATGTAATGAACCTGATTCCCGTGGCTTGAATAAGATGTCGTTTTTGGTTGTTTGATGATCTCTGTTTGAATTCTGTTTCTGCATTCGCAAGGATATCAGCAAAAAAAAAAAAAACTAAACAAAGAAAAGAAAAAGAAAATAAAACACACGCCATAATATATATATATATATATATATTTTTTTTTTTTTTTTAAATTTGAAAAAGAAAAAAAATTTAGAGAAAGAAAAAAAAACTTAAAACTAAAATAATAAACATATACAGAGTTTCAGAAAGGATATGTGCATTCCGAATCGTTCTTGTCTAAATTCCGATTCCGAGGCATTCCGAAAATCGGAATCAATCGGAATCTTAGTTAGATATCGGAACGGATTCAACTTCCATCATTCCGAGACCATGAAGAATTCTGTTGAATGCTAGTTCAGGAAGGGCCTTTGTGAAGATATCAGCTAGTTGATCATTTGAGCATACGAAATGAACCTCGATGTTGCCGTCTTCAACATGATCTTTGATAAAGTGATATCTGAGTGCAATGTGTTTAGTCTTTGAGTGTTGCACTGGATTGTGACAGATCCGAATTGCACTTTCGGAATCACAGTAAAGAGGAATACGTTTCATATTAACTCCATAATCTCTCAGTTGATTTTGAATCCAGATTATCTGAGAGGTACATGAAGCGGCAGCGATGTATTCAGCTTCAGCTGTTGAGAGTGACACGCAAGTTTGTTTCCTTGATTGCCAGCTTACGAGTTTGCCATCAAGAAGTTGACATCCTCCTGAAGTGCTTTTGCGATCTAATCCACAACCACCAAGATCAGCATCGGAAAATGCTTGAATAAAGAAACCAGATCCTGAAGGATACCATAGCCCAAGAGAGGTTGATCTTTTGAGATATCGGAATATATTCTTCACAGCATTGTGGTGTGGCTCTCTAGGATTTGCCTGAAATCTTGCGCAGTAACAAACCGCAAACATAATGTCAGGTCTGCTTGAAGTGAGATACAGAAGTGAACCTATCATTTGACGATAAAGAGTGATATCTGCTGCAGGTTTGTCTAGTGAAGGAGTGAGTTTTGTTCCGAAAGCCATCGGAACTTTGACTTTAGAATCTCCCTTCATTCCGAATTTCTCTAAGAGAGACTTGGTATAAGCTTCCTGATTGATGAATATGCCTTCTGAGCTTTGTTTGATGTTGAGACCTAGAAAGAAATTGATTTTGCCCATAGAGCTCATTTCAAATTTTGTCTCCATCAGTTTTCGGAATTCAGCTGTTAGGCTTGGGTGAGTAGATCCGAAAATGATGTCATCAACATAAATTTGAACAATCATCAGGTGACCTCCTTCCTTTTTGCGAAAGAAAGTTGGGTCGACAGATCCTTGCTTGAACTTGGATTGCTTAAGGAACCTGGTTAAAGTTTCATACCAAGCTCTTGGAGCTTGTTTCAGGCCGTAAACAGCTTTGTCTAATACATAGCAATGATCAGGATGTTTACTGCTCACAAAGCCTGGTGGTTGTTCAACATAGACTGTCTCTTCTAATACTCCATTCAGAAAAGCGCACTTGACATCCATCTGATAGACCTCGAACCCTTTATGTGCTGCATAAGCAAGAAAAATCCGAACGGATTCAAGTCTGGCTACAGGTGCAAAAGTTTCTTCATAATCAATTCCTTCTTCCTGACAGTAACCTTTGACAACCAGTCTTGCTTTGTTTCGTATGACATTCCCTTCTTTGTCTAACTTGTTTCGAAAGACCCATTTCATTCCGAGAACGGATGCGTTTTTCGGTGTCGGAACCAATCGCCACACCCTGTTGCGTTCAAATTCGTTTAACTCATCTTGCATTGCTTGAACCCAGTCAGCATGATCAAGTGCTATTTTAACTGTTTTAGGTTCAACCTTGGAGATAAACGAATGAAACATGCAAAATTCCACTTTAGAAAATAATGCGGCTTGCTTTTCTTTAGCCTGAGCTCGAGTAAGAACACCAGCAGAAGTCGTTCCAATGATTTGAGATTTTGGATGATCTCTTGTCCATTTTATCATTGGAGGATAATTTGGATCATATTCAGGATTAATTTCCGAAATAATTTCTTCTGCTTCCGATTGTACCTCCGACTGTGTGTCAAGGTCATTATTTTCAACTTCATCCTCCCCCTGGAAGTTTGCGTCGTTACTATGAACAGAGGGATCCTGCTCAACAGGTAGAGTCGGTGACTCGGATTCGGGAGCCATACTCACACCTGGAATAGGTGCTGAACCCTCCCCCTGGATTGGAGCATCAGTGACAGAAGTTGAAGTGTTGTTCGGAATTGGAACATCAGTAGAATTTTCTTGTGAAGACGCAGTTTCATCAACTGTACTTTCTATAAGTTTTAATAACTCATCTTCATGGTTATCTCGTGCATTTGCTTCTGATGTTTTTGCGGTTTCTTGGTCATCGAACAAATTTAGAAATTCCTCATATAAATCCAGAAGAGGAATAGTGGACTTATTGGATTCAGGAAAGATGTCTTCAGACTTGATACTAACATGCTTTGCTCTGGAATTGTATCTATCGTCAAAGGTGATGTAGTATGTTTCTTCAATCTTTCGAGATCTTTTGTTCAGAACACGATAGGCTTTTGAGGTAAGAGAGTAGCCCAGAAAAATGCCTTCATCAGCTTTTTCATCCCATTTAACTCGTTTTTCTTTGGAGTTAAAAATGAAGCACTTAGATCCAAAAACATGAAAGAATTTCACATTCGGTTTTCTCTTGTTGATGATCTCATAGGGAGTGAGATTGAATCGTTTCGTAATGTTTGATCGGTTCTGTGTGTAACAAGCAGTTGCGATGGCGTCGGCCCAGAAATATAAAGGAAGCTTTGCGAAAGAAAGCATGGTTCGAGCAGCTTCACACAGAGAACGATTCCGTCTTTCTACAACTCCATTTTGTTGAGGAGTGTAAGGGGCAGAGAAGTTATGCGTGATTCCTTTGTGAACAAGAAAATCATCTAGAACTTTATTTTTGAATTCTGTCCCATTATCACTTCTTATCATTCGAACTTGTTTTCGGAGAAGAATTTCTATCTGCTTGATGAAGTTAATCATGTTGATCGCCGCTTCAGACTTTTGCTTGAGGAAGAACACCCATGTGAAACGAGAAAAGTCATCTACTACGACCAGAATGTATTTGTTGTGAGCAACGCTTTCAATTGCAGAAGGACCACAAAGATCAATATGCAAAAGTTCCAATGGTTCGATGATCTTAGTGTTGATTATTGTAGAGTGGCTCTTCCGACTTTGTTTTCCTAGCTCACATGCGTCACAGAGTCGGTCTTTGTCGTACTTGAGTAGCGGTAGTCCACGCACAAGATCACCAAGTACCAGTTTATTAATATCACGAAAGTTCATATGAGACAACCGCCTGTGCCAGAGCCAACTATCATCGTTCGTAGCTTTAGTGAGTAGGCAGATAGCCGGTTTTCCTTGAATGGGTCTCATATCCAAGGGAAACATCTCTCCTTTTCTCTTTGACTTCAAGATAATCTTTTTGGATTCTTTCTCAATCAGTTCGGAACCTTCTTCATCAAATGAGACTTTAAGACCAGTTCCGACAACCAGTTGTGAGACACTGATCAAGTTGTGCTGAAGTCCTTCCACATATGCCACTTTGCGTATCGAAATTTCACCATTTGTGATCATACCATAGCCTTTGATATTGCCTGTTGCATTGTTTCCATAACTGACTTTTCCTCCATTCGACAGTGAACGATATTCTCGTAATTCCTCCTTCCTTCCAGTCATGTGACGTGAACAGCCGCTGTCAATGTACCATTCCGGATCATACTGTTTGTCACGTAGAACCTGCACAAGTTAGAGAGATTTAGGAACCCAAACCAGTGTGGGCCCATGTGAGAATTTTCTTGCGATAGGAAAAGTGCACGATTTTTCAACCCAAAAGGATTTTCTCACAGATGGTTCATTTTTCTTATGTTCAAATCGGAACACTTTCATTTTTGTGGTTTGCCATTGGTTTTTAGCAAAACGAGATTTCTTGGGAGTGAATGTGTTCGTAACTTGATAATAATGAGTTTTCTGATTGTGAGAGAGAAAAGTGAGATTTTGATTTTTAACCGATTGAAGAGAGGGTTTTGTTTTGGAAGCAACAGTTGGATGAATCTTGTGGATTTTAAGATCCTGAGTGGTTTCAGGATAGAGTTTTCCCTTCCCTTTTGAATCCATTGAACTGGGAACACGTGTAGGAGTCTTTGTTGTTGTTGTTGAGACAGATGGTTTAGGTACTGGTTTTGGTTTTGGAGTGGGCTCAACTTTCCGACTAGGAATTGGGTTGGCTTTCTGGGTTGGGTTTGAGTTATTTTTGTTTCTCCAGAACTGTTTTCTCTCTTTCAGATTCTTTTTATACCTGGCATTCATTTGTTTCCTTTTGGCAATCAGCTCTTCAGGAGACTTATGAACACAAGATGTTGAGCCGTGATTGGAGTCGGATTTGAAAGTATTCGTTTTAGAGTTCGGAGAAATAGGTTTCAAGTTCTTTGCACCCCATGAGCCATTTTGAGAAACAGGATTTTTACAGTTCAATGAACCAGAAATATAATTGCCACGAGACTTCCACGAGGTCATTTCGGAAAGACCTTTAGTCTCATCTGAGTTGTCAATTGGTTCCGACCAAAAGAAAGAATCACAAACATCGGAATTATCGTTATCGACTAGGACTTTGAGTTCAGTTACATCTTTTGTATTTAAGCCTGGTTTAACAAAAACTTGATTTGGTACAGTTTGAATTTTTGGAAAAACAGTAGCTTGTTCGGTTAAAGTGTGTGATTTTTCACTTTCAACAATTCTCGCAAAAGTAACTGAATTTTCAGAAATGAGATTTTTCTTAATTTCAGTAGAGTTTGATACGAATTCCGAACAATCAATTTCATCCTCAACAGATATTTCACTCATATCGCTTTCATCAAAGTCAGAAATATTCTCATTAATAAGAATATTATCGGAATTTAGTTTAGAGCATAGTGAATGAAAATTCTTTAGAGTTGCTGTTTTAATTTCCTCGTGATCATTTTCTGAAAAATATTCTTTGACCATACTTTTATGTTCTTTGGACTGTATATAGCTTTCAATTTTATCAAGTCCAATTCGATAAGCTTCCGAAACCTCATCAGATGAAACAATGGTTTCACACCTATGACATTCTGCATCGATTTCATCCTCTTTCAACTCAAGAAAGGGCAAAATCATTTTGTGTAAACCCCTGCCTATGTCACAATCAAGATGTAATTGAGTAATATTATTGTAAAGACGTTTAGCAATTAAACAAAAAATGTTTCTCTGTTTGAAAAGAACTAAATTATCTCGTTTGACATAAATAATATCATCTCGTGCTTTAACTAACTCACTATCCAACGCCTCGATTCTCATTCGTCTCTCCTCATTCTTATTCGATATCCTGCTCAATTGATCATTTAGGTTAGAATTACTTAGACGTGTTCTTTTTAAGCTATCACTCAAACTGGAAACGGTAAATCTAAGATCATCTAATTCTGCATCATAACTAGAAGAGCAAATATTTAAAGATTTAAGGATAGAGCGTACCTTTTTAACCACAGCCTCACATTCTTCAACTTGTTCATATATAGGCTTTGCAGCAAAGCAATTTGCTGAGGCAGGACATCCATCGGTAGAATTACCTCTGCTTTCGGAATGATCAGCTTTCACCATCAGACATCGACCATGTGTTGGATTCCTTACCTCCTCATCTTCCGAATCCGTTGACCAGACTTCAACGGCGCCAAACTCGCTGTCTTCTTTCACCACAAAAGCTGCCTTGGTAGATGAAGCATCGTTCTTTTTCAGCTCTGCAATCTTCTTTGCATAATAAGCTTCATCTTTCACCTGCTCCTTCTTCTCAGCTTGTTTTCGGAGCAAACAGTCTTTCACAAAGTGATTCTTGCCGTTACAGTAATGGCAATCATATCCTGAGTCACCTGCTAGTTTCTTCTCTTCATCATTCTTCTTTTTCTGACTTTCTTCCACAGTCTTTTCAGCATGGAAACCTCCTTGTCGATTCCGGTTTTTGAATTTGGAGAAGTTTTTCTTGAAGAACTTCTTGGGATTTGATACCATCAAAGCTTTGTCTTCTCTGGTCAAATCGTCATCGGAAAAGTCAGATTCGGAATCAATTTCGGCCGTTTTCTTTCCAGCAGCGACCAGTGCAAGGGAGCCAAGACTGGTAGTTGCTTTGGCTTCCGAAATGATTTCCTTTTCATGGGATTTCAGAATTCCCACAACCTTAGCCAAAGTGTAAGTTTTGAACTGTTCATGGGCTTTTATTGTTGAAACAATAGCCTTCCATTCAGAACGAAGACCATCAAGAAAGGTAACCTTTTGCTCAATGACAGTCCGAGCCAGATTGTATTTTAATAATCGACTTAGAAGATGATTATATCGATTAAAGGTCTGGGTCAAAGTTTCTTCCGAACCTTGTGCAAAAGATCCGAAATCGGAAAGAAGAGTGGTCTGAATAGAATGCTCAAGGTCAGCATCTCCAGAATACAATTCTTTAAGTCTATCCCAGATCTCTTTAGCTGTTTCGCATGAACTAACTAGACGAAGAGTATCTGCTTGAAGAGCAAACCTGATAATTCTAAATGCTTTAATGTTACACATCAGTTTATCTTTTTCGTCTTGAGGAATGTTTGTGTGGGAGACAAGCAAGTTGTTGTATTCTTTTAGGGTTTTGATGACCCTTCTTGTGTCTGTGTGAACATGAGTTTCTTCAGTAATAGCTTGCCAGATCGTTGCACCATGTTCTTCAATGCCAAGAACATAATCTTCAAAGTGCAGCGCCCAGACTTCATACTCTTGAGTGAATAGAATTGGAGTCCTGGTGGTTGATCCAATGCTGCTTGAAAGATTAAAAGACTGAGTATGTGAGTCGTCAAAAGCCATTGATACGTTTATTTTGAATGAATCAGAAGTGTAGGTAGAAATCAAAAGGAAGAGTTGAACGTAAAAGATCAAATTCTGATATCTAAGATCGATTGTAACGATGAAGATAATCAAAAACAGATCTGAGAATAACACTAACTCCCGCTCTGATACCAATTGTTGAATTGCAAGAGTTGGATCGTGATTCAAAAATGCGGAATAATGTAAATAAACTAGATCAAAAACAGACGATATGAAGAACTGATGTTGAATGATTAACAATGCAACTCAAGAACAATTCAATGAGAACTATTCTGTATGAGCGCCGTCAAGAGATTACAAAAGTTAACCCTAACAGGGTTACGAATAAGCTATATAAACAAAAACTAAGTATGGAATGACAGACCCATTCCATAACCGATAGCTAAAATATAGGCTACAAATCAGGCAACAGATCCGATTAGCATATTTGACTCAATCTTAATTAATGACTCAACAGATTTTGTTAGGATGACGAGAGCCCAAAGTAGAACTCCTATAATGTAATCGCACCCAAGACAACGATCCAGCACCCGTTGATGTAGTATATACCTTTGCTTGAAGTTTTAGCACATAATACTTAGGGTTTTGAAAGAACTCGGCCGTATACCGAGGGGTGGGAGGAGGGTGACAAAAATTAGGGTTTTGGCCGCCCTTACAACTCAGATCTAGGGTTGTATTTATAGTGCTCCTCATCCTTATCCCCTCCTTTGTGGATATTTCACTTTAGTCCTTTATCCTTATTAAGTTTCTAATTAATATACCTTTACTTTGGTATATTAATAAACTTAACCATTAAGTTTCTAATTAATATACCTTTACTTTGGTATATTAATAAACTTAACCCCTCAAGTTTATTTTCGATCTCTTTTATCTAAATCGTCTCTTGCGTGTAACCCAAAAGGACCCTACTATTTATAATAATATTACCAACTTGTTATAACGATGGGCATATAACCAACAATCTCCCACTTGCACTTGTTATAACAACTGTATGGTCTAATATTCATTAACCTAGTAAGGTGTATGTCATCCGAGACAAATGCCGTGTTCATCTAATGAAACAGCCCTTAGGCAAGTGATCAAATATTCCTTTGTTCTACAAGATATCCATATGAACGTCTGTCATGGAATTCTGTCAGTCTCAAACATTCAAGATTATGTTTCCCGATAGATATTTGTGATGACCACAACAAACTGCACTTATTGATTCTATATCAATTCAGTTCGAGTACGGCCGTACATTTGCTGTCAACACTCAATCATCGAGGGGCCCACGGATATCGCTTCTCCTGTTAGGGCAGAAGGAACAAATAAACTTTGACTACACGGATCTCGCCCACTCATCATGTCATATCTGGACATTCCCTGTATGGCTGCCAGTTACGGATAACGTTGGAGAAAACCAAGACATTACAGACTGCAGGACTAAGAATCAATGCATCTCCGCTTGAAGAATATAAGATATTACCATCTTAGAATTACTCGTGACACATTCCATGAAGTAATCTCTAAGTACAGGTTACTCCAATACTTAATCCCTATTAAGTACACATGAGAATTAGCGCATCTCTATGCTATGTCCATCTCTTTGGACAATTTACTAATTCCTCATGTCAGCCTTGAATCAATACTTACTCCCAAAAGTATGACCGACTGTGGACGTTTTGAATAATAAAATACTTATTCAGGAAGTCAATAAAACATGCAAAATTGGAACACAATGATAAACTGATGAAATGACTGCCTTCATGCATATATTAAGTTCATAATAATCTTCAAAACAAATAGAGTATCACATTGCTTGAGTTCCAAACACAAATCAAACTAAATTAAATACACTTAAACCAACTCATTTGCAAATCTAATTCGCATCGACCTAGTATGAGAATCATGCTTGGCCTGAGATAACGGTTTAGTGAATGGATCAGCAAGATTATCTTCTGATGTAACTCTACTAATCGTGATGTCTCCTTCTTCAACGAGCCTCCGGATATAATGGCACTTCCGGTGTATATGCCTTGTGCGCTTGTGAGCTCTGGGTTCTTTCGCCAAGGCGACTGCACCCTCATTGTCATAGAAGATCTCAACCGGACCATCAATGCTACGAACAACACCGAGATCCCTGATGAACTTCTTCATCCACATGGCTTCCTTTGCAGCTTCATTAACTGCAATATACTCAGCCTCCGTTGTCGAATCAGCTACTGTTTCTTGCTTGGTACTCTTCCAAGTTACTGCCCCACCATTCAGTAAGAACACGAATCCTGACTGCGAACAGGAGTCGTCTCTATCGGTTTGGAAGCTAGCATCACTATAACCACTTACAGTGAGTTCTTCCATGCCCCCATAGACCAAGAACACTTCCTTCGTCCTCCGAAGATACTTAAGAATGTTCTTGACTGCGGTCCAATGATTTTCACCAGGATTGGCCTGATAACGACTCGTCATACTCAAGGCACAAGAGACGTCAGGCCTTGTACATATCATGGCATACATGATCGATCCCATTGCTGAAGCATATGGGATTCGACTCATTCTCTCTCGTTCATCACTAGAACTAGGACATTGGTCTCTACTCAATGTCATGCCACGTTGCATAGGCACGAATCCTTTCTTGGAATCCTGCATCTTGAACCTTTTCAAGATTTTGTCTATGTATGTACTCTGGCTTAAACCAATGAGTCGCCTAGATCTATCTCTATAGATCTTTATACCAAGTATGTATGCCGCTTCTCCCAAGTCTTTCATAGAGAAAGAATCCCCAAGCCAAGTTTTAACACTTTGCAACATTGGGACATTGTTTCCTATGAGTAGTATGTCATCAACATACAGCACAAGGAAGACAACAACACTCCCACTAGCTCTGACATATACACATGGCTCATCTTCACTTCTCGAAAATCCAAACTCTTTGATTTTCTCATCGAAGCAGAGATTCCAGCTGCGAGATGCTTGTTTGAGTCCATAAATTGACTTCACAAGTTTACACACTTTATTGGGATATTTGGACTGTACAAAACCCTCTGGTTGTGTCATATACACATCTTCTGAAAGTTTTCCGTTAAGGAAAGCGGTTTTTACATCCATTTGCCATATTTCGTAGTCATAAAAGGCTGCGATGGCAAACAATATCCTGATAGATTTAATCATTGCCACTGGTGAAAAAGTTTCCTCATAATCAATCCCTTGGGTTTGAGTATAACCCTTTGCCACCAGTCTGGCTTTATATGTGTGTACTTTTCCATCCATGTCTGTCTTCTTCTTGAAGACCCATTTACACCCAACTGTTTTAAGGCCAGGTGTTTGATCAACCAAGTTCCAAACTTGGTTATCATACATGGATTTCATCTCGCTCTCCATAGCCTCCTTCCATTTGGCAGCATCTGGGTCTGCCATTGCTTCCTGATAGCTGGTAGGTTCATCGTCACCTACCATTGACTCATCACCTTCAGTAATATGTAAGCCATAGAATTCAGGTGCATGACGTACTCTATCAGATCTCCGGACAGGAGGTGGAGGTATGTCAGATTCCCCAGCTGTACTTGGCTGAGGCTCAACAGGTTTTTCAACATCTGATTGAGAGCTAGTGCCAACATCAGGTCCTTTATTGGTTGGTTCTTGAATCTCCTCAAGATCAATTTGGCTCCCACTGGCCTCTTGGTGTATCAGCTCCCTCTCTCGGAATACTGCCCTTCGTGCAACAATCACCATGTTTTCAGAAGGTTTGTAAAACAAATACCCAAAAGAACTAGCAGGATAACCAATAAAGTAACACCTCTCTGATCTGGGTTCTAGTTTGTCGATGGCTTCACGACGGACGTAAGCCTCACAACCCCAGACTTTCAAATGTTCTAATGAGGGTTTAGTCCCATTCCATATTTCAGAGGGTGTGTTGCTGACCTTCTTAGTTGGTACAAGGTTCAGGACTTTTGCTGCAGTCTCCAAGGCATAGCCCCAGAAACTGATTGGAAGCGTAGAACGACTCATCATGGACCGAACCATATCCAGTAATGTTCGGTTCCTCCTCTCAGCTACACCATTATGTTGTGGTATTCCGGGAGGAGTCAACTGTGAAACAATTCCACAGTTCCCCAGATGATCGTAGAATTCTTGACTAAGATATTCTCCACCCCTGTCGGATCGGAGGATCTTAATCCTTTTGCCCCGTTGATTCTCTACTTCGTTCTGAAATCTTTTGAACACCTCGAAGGTTTCAGACTTATGTTTAATCAAATAAACATACCCATATATGCTGAAGTCATCAGTAAATGTGACGAAGTATCTTTCTCCATGTCTTGTGGCTGATCTGAACGGTCCACACACATCAGTGTGTATGAGGTCCAACAGATCGTTGCCTCTTTCAAAGTTCCCTGTGAATGGCGCTTTTGTCATCTTGCCTAATAAACAAGACTCACATACATCATCAGACTTGAGGTCGAATGATTCCAAAATCCCATCCTCTTGGAGTTTGGCGATGCGTTTCTTGTTTATATGGCCAAGTCGACAATGCCATAGACATGATTTATCCAATACACTTTTGGATGTATCTGAATCAACATTTAAGATTAAGCTATTATTTCTTCTAATGCTCACGATAGTTTCATAAATACCATTTGTAGGACATGCTTTAAAGTAAAGACAATCATTTTTGAAAACCAAAATATTTCCATTATCAAAACCAAAATCAAAACCGTCTCGATACAAAGCACTAAAAGAAATAATGTTTCTAGCCATTTCTGGCGAATAGCAACAATCTAATAAATTAATAGAAAATCCAGTAGAAAGCACGAGCTCATAATCCCCAATCCTCTTGACAGCAGCTGTATGTCTGTTGCCCATGATCAGGTCAAGCTCCCCATGCCTTAACTTCTTACTTCTTCTTAGTCCCTGCACATCAGAGCAAATGTGAGTACCACATACCGTGTCTAGGACCCATGAATTAGTAGTAGAAGTATTATGGAGTTCTATCATGTATATACCTGAGGTACCAGACACTTTGGGCTTGATCTTCTTGATCTCCTCCAGGTATTTAGGGCAGGTTCGCTTCCAGTGTCCCTTTTCTCCGCAGTGGAAACAAATGGCCTCATCAGGGTTTGGTGATGGCACTATCATAGAACCAGCCTTGCCCTTGTTGCTAGGGTTGGAGTTGGGGTTACTAACTTGACCCTTCCCTTTGCCTTTAGGCTTCTTGGCTTTCCTTTTCTTGATTGCCCCTTCCCTGATTGCCAATACCGGAGCCGTGGAGCTGGAGTTCTTAGATTTAGACATATTTGCCTCGGCAGTTTTTAGCATGCCGTGTAACTCCATTATGGTCTTTTCCAATCCATTCATATTAAAATTCAGTGTGAACTGACTGAATGTACTGCTCAGCGAGTGGAGGATGATATCCGTAACCAATTACTGAGCGATCGGAAATCCAAGTCGCTCCAATCTGTCAACGTACGCTTTCATCTTAAGCACGTGTGCACTGACAGCGGTTCCCTCCTGCTGCTTGCAATCTAGTAGGGAGATCATAGTGTCATATCGTTCCTGTCTAGCCTGCTCTTGGAACATTTCCTTGAGGTGGTCGGCCATGTCGAACGCCCCAGCTGTCTCGAAATTCTTTTGGAGTTCCGGAACCATGGTCGCCAACATGAGACAAGCAACCTCATCCGACTGATCTTTATGCTTTTGCCAAGCATCCCTAACAGCTCTAGTTGCATCATCAACTGGAGCCTCAGGAAGAGCTGTGTCCAGGACCCATTCTTTCTTATCATATCGGAGGGCGATCCGAAGGGAACGCATCCAGTCCAAGTAGTTTGATCCGGTCAGCTTATCCTTAGAGAGGAGTTGCATTAGTGAGATATTTGTAGCCGAATTCGAATTTCCATTTGTGTTTGGAGTCATCTATATGAAAAGTAGATTTAATTAGTTTGATTAATCCTTAAAAAATTAATTACCCAAAACAATAATTTTACTTAAGGCTAGAATCCATATTTCACTTCTGGTGGTGAAGAGGTATGCCGTAGTCACCCCCAAAAGTTATTTAGGTAGGCAATACTCTTTGCCAACTTCAATCTCTATGAAGCTTCTAGATCTTTTGGGATTCATTGAATCTGATCAATGGCATGTTTAATCCCATCATGCTCATCCTCTCTCTCGTGACGGGTATGCCGCGGATCACGAGTTCGGATGGTAATTCGACCACGAAGGACCCACGTGACACCCGACCCATGATTCATGAGTTATCGCGAGTATCACATCATTTTGGCCGAGTCCAATCCGACGCGTTGGCTATAGCACTTCCCACGCCAGAAGGGCCCGGTTAAATGTGTGGTTCTTTGTGGGTAGCATGAGATTTACATTTTCATAAAACGGGATTTTGTTTCGTTTTTGTTAAAACATTTTAACCTTTTAATTGGCATAAGGGTCAATTTAAACTTTTAAAACCGGTTTGAAACTGCCAATTTGACTTTTGAAAATTCTATTAACTTTTAACAAATTTTTCTTACTTGTGTCTTTTCAGTAATACTTTTATCTTGAAACACTGTTCTATCAAACCCTTTCGGTAACTCCACTCGATCAAATGTGACAGGCGGTGAGGGTGGTAAGCAATGAATGCTATTTAAAAACCGACCTCATTAGGAATCAAAGAGACCTCCTTCAACCTTCTACACATTTAGAGTAGGTGAGCCTAGTCACGGTCTGACCAATGTTTTTTATTTGAAGTTATACATATAGATACAATTCTAATATATATATCATTTAAAATTTTAAGTATTCTTTGAAAAATTATGTTTAACTATTAATTCTATTAAACACGCAAGGATGCAGTGTTAATAATTAATTTAAACAATCATCCATTAAATTTTGAAGCATTTTAAACTTTATGTTTAGCAATTAATCCTATTGAGCAAGCAAGCATTCTATGTCAATGATTAATTTAAGCAATCATACAATACTAAAATCACCATTTTATAACAAGAAATCTGATTTCAGAAAATAAAACATCACGACCGCCGCGACGCG
The DNA here is from genome assembly GCA_023525715.1 of Cichorium intybus. Classification (NCBI taxonomy): domain Eukaryota; kingdom Viridiplantae; phylum Streptophyta; class Magnoliopsida; order Asterales; family Asteraceae; genus Cichorium; species Cichorium intybus. The sequence continues at coordinate 81,384,661 of CM042011.1, forward strand.
AAACACGATAAAACGCGACGCGGTAATCAAAAGAAACCGATCATAACAAGAACGACGCGACGCGGAACACTAGGAAACGCGACGCGGCAAAACCCTAATGATCGTAACTTTAGAAAAACCCGCGACGCGATAATTCAAGTACCGCGGCGCGGACGTCGATCAAATTCGATAAATCAGAAAAAAAAAACGATTTTTTAACAATTTTAATCGAATCAAAACAGTACAAAATCATGATAAACCTGGCTCTGATACCACTGTTGGAATACGATAACATAAAACAAACGCAACGGAAACAGAAATCTAAATCGCATTCAACCAGAATCACAGAATCATGCACACTTTTGTAACTGTAAAATCAAGAGGGTTCAAGACATACCTTTTAAATCTCAGATCTGATTTTGTTAGGATGACGAGAGCCCAAAGTAGAACTCCTCTAATGTAATCGCACCCAAGACAACGATCCAACACCCGTTGATGTAGTATATACCTTTGCTTGAAGTTTTAGCACATAATACTTAGGGTTTTGAAAGAAATCGGCTGTATACCGAGGGGTGGGAGGAGGGTGACGAAAATTAGGGTTTTGGCCGCCCTTACAACTCAGATCTAGGGTTGTATTTATAGTGCTCCTCATCCTTATCCCCTCCTTTGTGGATATTTCACTTTAGTCCTTTATCCTTATTAAGTTTCTAATTAATATACCTTTACTTTGGTATATTAATAAACTTAACCATTAAGTTTCTAATTAATATACCTCTACTTTGGTATATTAATAAACTTAACCCCTCAAGTTTATTTTCGATCTCTTTTAGCTAAATCGTCTCTTGCGTGTAACCCAAAAGGACCCTACTATTTATAATAATATTACCAACTTGTTATAACGATGGGCATACAACCAACAAAATCGACCTTGAAGCTCTTTGACTCCAAGATTTCGTTCCAGCAACTTCTCAATTGGTATTTTCATGTTTTGCATTTTATTTTCAATTAGTTAGATACTTGTAAGTTTTGGTTTGTATCGTTGGGAGTGACAACCATTGATACCAAGCTTAGGTTTATTTTTAGTAGTATTTAGTTACTATTTTGATGTTTGGATCTGAGTTTGATGAATGAGAATCATTTGGTTATGAGTATTATTGGTATTTCGGTATTTTGGATGTTTGTTTGTGTTTTGATTGTTTGAATTGTGTTTGGATCTTGTTTTGGCCTTGTTTGGAACTGCTTTCCTTTGCTGAAATCAGTAGCCAATTAGGTTAGCTTTGGGCATTGAACTTTAGCTAGTAGCTGTTCAGTCAGAACCCTAGTTATTAGTTAGGTTATGCCTTGTTTGGTTTGGATGCCTTTGTTTGCTTCTGATTCAGAGATGCACTTCTGATTTCAGAAAGTGACTAGGTTAGTTTGAGTTGAGTTTAGCTTATGCTTGGCTTGACTTTGTGTGGTTATTGCTTTTGGGTAGTTGAGCACTTAGAAACTAGATCCTCAGACTGTAGCATGACACTACTAGTTGGTAATCTGTCATTTAGTCTAACCACGAAGCTCCTGCGGATCGACCCTGACTATCACTGTACTAGTGTGTGTGTGTTAGGTTTTCTTTATTTTTGACCGCACGACGACCTAGGCGTGTCAAATTTTGGCGCCGTTGCCGGGGAGCTGTGCGCTTAGATTAGGTGATTTGTAGGACTTAGCTTCTGATTTTTTTTATATTTGATTTTAGTTTGCTGATTTTTGGTATGTGTACATCCTTGTAATGGGCGATTACATGTACCCGGATCAGTATTATGAAGATTATGAAAATCCGGCCGACACCTATTACGAGGATGATTGCTACAATAGATCACCCGATGACAATGGATGGCGGACCGAGGAGTCATCTCAACCTGACATTTCTGAAACTTGGGCCCAACTTTGGGTACTCTGGTATAACACTCACCAAGAGCAGAAGGACCAGGCTGATGCTCTTGTAAGATTGCAAGCTTCTTTAGATAGGTTAGAGGAAAATTGGAAATGTTCACCACCTTCGCTAGAACCGGAGGCGAGTGATTTTCATACCAATAATAATGTGTGTGAACTTGCATCACCTGAATATGTGATGGAAGGGCATGCACTGTGGGAAAATCAAGAGATCATTGAGATGGTCGAAACGGTTATTGAGGAAGAGGTTGTAGGTGACAATGCTACCTCTGACACAACAGCTTTTGATGTTTTTGATATTTTTGAAAATGTTGATAATGACGAGTTGGTGATGAGTGAATCCATACCATCACCAGACGATTTGATTGATGAGGATGTTGTGGAGGAGGCTGTAAGTGACAGTACAGACCCCAGCCCAACGATCCCCAAAATTGTTGATACTATTGGGGAAGGGGGTGTAGATGACAATACTACCCCCGAACCTAGAATTTTTGAAAATTTTGAGTCTTTTGAAAGTAAGGATCTGGTGATGGGTGACTTTATACCACCATCAGATCAAACTAGTCACTCACTCTTGGTTTCGATCCACCTGTTGGACGATGACCAAGAAGTTGATGTTGATGAGTTAATCTTTGAAAATAAAAAACATGATTTTATCACCACTCATGATCCATTCATGAATGGAAAATTAGATGTGATCAATACTATCGATGAGGACATATGGAAGCATCCTGATATGTTGCCTTCCGATTCCATTCGATTGGAAAATTCTTATTGGTACTGCAAACCAAAATTGCAACCTGAAGATAGCATGCGAGACACTAGCAACCGAGGTTTGAAACAACTACTGGGAGCGGCACTAGGCGCGCTTCATGTCAAGCCTTTGACTTTGAAGAAATATAGAAGGAAGGATCGAGATTGGAGGTTCAAAGTTACCTCCAAGCATTCACGGGAGTTAATCAGAAAGCAGCAACTCGGCAGCAACAGGAGAACCAACAAGCCATTCGACCCAGCAAAGTTTGAAGGGCAGCGGGACAACAAAGGGGCGGTGGTGACTGAAAATCAGCAAAGGAAGAAGGCATACGATCCACCATAGCTGTAGAAGGACTGCACGTCTGGCTGAAGACGTTAAACTTAGCGCTTGTTGGGAGGCAACCCATCGTGTTATAGGTTAGGTTTTATATTTCTTATATTTAATTAGGAAGATACATCAATCTTTTTGCAGGTATTAGTGGTCTAAAACAAGTGTGGGGTCGTGTGAGAAGTTTTTAAAATTTTGAAGACCGCGCCGTGGGTTTTTGAATTACGCGACGCGGGGTCGTAAACCAACCCGATGCGCAGGGGTTGATTTGGTGACATGCGCGATGCGCAAAGTGCAAATGTGCGACGTGGGGAACGCTCAGTCGGGTTTCTTCTATATTAAGGTAAGCCGCGACTCAACACACACCTGACACGACTTGGAGCTCTGATCGACGAATTTCTCTCGCGTTTTTTCTCGCTCATTTTGTTTCTACCACCAAGGTACGCTATTCTAACTATCTATTAGTTGTGAAAACTATCAATTAGGTAGTTAATTTTAGGGATTTGTCCAGAAAAGTTCAAAACTTAGAATCGCCAATGCTAACTCATAGGGTGTTTGTTTTCCCAAATGGAGACCCTAGATGAGTTAGTCGGCACTTAGGCTACCTTGTGGTATGATTGGATCGAGTTTTAGCAGGTTAAATTGTGAGTTTGATTCGGGGTTTTGCAAACAGCAGCTCGCCGCGACGCGCTGTGATCTTGGGCCGCGCCGCGGTGCGGTGGGGAAGAAGAGGACTAATTTTGCAAAAAAAAATTTTGTCTTTTGTGGCTATGTATCTTTTTGCAGATGATGTTCAGGTTAGATCACCCTTTCCTCCAGTTCCCAGAGGGACTGGCTAGCTCCGCGGAGTACATCTCGCGGAGAGACGCACTCACTAGTCGCCGGGTCCTCGAGGCGACAGTTATCGACCGGGATATTTTGAGAGACGCAGGAATTTGGGGTGCGATTGAGCCATATTTACATCGCACCTGGACTCTCGGGGAGGCATCGTTCACATGCCGTGGCTGGGACAGGATTATGGCCACGGACGAGGACGTGGTCTACACCGAGCTGCTGTTGGAGTTTCTCTCCATTATCCATTTTGCACCTCGGGCGTCAGACCCGCGTTCCAGGATTATACGATTTCGATTGGGAGGTGCACAGAGGGAGTGCAACCTCCGAGAGTTCGGGAGGCGCGTATGCCTATACACTCCGGCGGATCTTCAGCACCGCCACTTCACTCAGTTTTTAGGGGCCTGTATTCAGGGCCAGCCGGAGAGGCCTGGCAACATGGAGATTTAGACACCACTGTCCAACGTTATCTACGAGGCAGGGACCTCGAGGGAGAGCCACCTTCGCGACCCACTCCACCGCCTCATGCACCGTATCGTCTCCACCTCCATCATGCAGCGGGAGGGGGGCGAGAAGGTGTCCGGGGAGGACATGACATTCTTCTGTGCTCTCCTCGACCCGTCCCGATTCCTCCACCTCCCCTACGCCCTCGCAGTTGCTCTCTCCACTCACTCGACGGGAGCCTCCACTAGCAGTCCATTGGCCCGGGGGTATTTCATTATCCGCCTGGCCCGTTCATATGGGATCCTTACTGCCGCCGTGGCCGCTTCTTTTACCGCGCTGCCTCCATCTCGCACGAAAGCACGCACTCTGGAGAGGATGCGGCTCATTGAGCAGCAGCGCCCGGGGCAGTTCATCCGAGCACCTACAGAGCCTCCCCAGGCACCCTAGCCCACATATGCCCAGCCAGGCCGGAGACGACAGAGGCAGGAAGTACCCGCCGAGCCAGCACCTCAGCCTCAGCTATCTGAGGTCATGGCAGCCATTCAGGACCTCAGTCAGAGGATGTCTGCCCGGGAGGCACATGATCGCTAGATGGAGGAGAAGCAGAGGATGATCATGCTGCGGATGCATTTTGATGACATTCCACCTCACCCCTCTGGCGATGATGGGGCAGGTCCATCCGGGACCCACCATGGTGATGATTGATGTACTTTTTCTTTCTTTTTTTGGGATATATGTACAAAACTTATGACACCACTATCTGTACATTTTTATATTTTATTTGTCACGTTTGCTTTTAATTTGTTTGTTGAGTTATGCATGATATACCAAATGAGAAAGAGTTGTCTCAGACAAGTGTGGGGCCACCGTGCCCCCTCCACTTGTCTCGACCACCGGCGTGTTCACTGTAGCGCTACAACTCCAGCATACGAAATCAAGGATCCGTTTTGTTCGCAATTATACCTGTGATACTGAGCACCAAGCAACCTATCGTCTAAAAAGGGTAACTCTTTCTCCCTTGTTTTGAAATAATTTTTGTACAACGGGGACGTTGTACGGTTTTAAGTGTGGGGTGTGGACAGTCGAAAGAGAAATTTTTTGAAATTTTTGCGGGAAATGATCAATTTTCAAAATTTTAGCAACTTTTTTCAAAATTTTTAATAAATTGCAATTTTGAAATGAACGGTTTGTGATTGTGATAGCATTAGTATTTTTCAAGAAATACTGTTTATTTGTGATCATGCTATTAGTTAGTCAAATAAGTTGAGTTTTACAAGTTTAGAAGGTTGAGCTGTTTTAAGTTTGGAGTTTAGGAAGGAAATGTCAATCAGTGGCCTTTGTTGTTCGAGCCGGTAAGTCTAAAATGGGTGGGACTTATGCACCTTGCCACCTAAGATCGTCTGGTCTGGGATGGTATTTCTGAAAGCTCGTTACACGGACAACATCGAAAGTCATGGACAATTCCTTAATGGCCTTTAGAATCTGAATGAGTAAGTACACTTCATTGTGGACAGAAAATTTGTAATCAAGGGTTCTCTAGAAAGCCACGAATTCCAAAGAACAATTCAATTATGTTTTCGCGAACTACTCCACTCTAACTCATAGAGCAATAAACTTTGAAACTGAACACAGTCAAAAATTGTTTGAGTCTTTATTATAATTTGTTAAAAACTCTCTTGTTTGGGGACAAGCAAGGCGCAAGTGTGGGGTGTTTGACAACGCCTAGTGATATCAAGTATTTTAGGCGTTGTTGAGCCCTGTTCTTGATGAAATTATATAAGATATATCTTGGTATTCTCACTTTTCGTGCCAGGACTTGTTTGGAGAAAAATAATGGAAACAGGGACTAAAAGCATGCAAAAGGAAGAAGTTTGGAAAGGAATGAAAAATCAAGGAAACACATTCAAATGACGAAAAAACGGGATCTGATAAGTACGCGCGCCGCGGATTCTTCATTTGCGCGGCGCGGCTGCGAGAAATTTGCAAATATAAATAGAGGCAATTCCAGCCGAAAACCCTAGCAAAGACCGGGTGTAAAATCGACCTTGAAGCTCTTTGACTCCAAGATTTCGTTCCAGCAACTTCTCAATTGGTATTTTCATGTTTTGCATTTTATTTTCAATTAGTTAGATAGTTGTAAGTTTTGGTTTGTATCTTTGGGAGTGACAACCATTGATACCAAGCTTAGGTTTATTTTTTAGTAGTATTTGGTTACTATTTTGATGTTTGGATCTGAGTTTGATGAATGAGAATCATTTGGTTATGAGTATTATTGGTATTTCAGTATTTTGGATGTTTGTTTGTGTTTTGATTGTTTGAATTGTGTTTGGATCTTGTTTTGGCCTTGTTTGGAACTGCTTTCCTTTGCTGAAATCAGTAGCCAATTAGGTTAGCCTTGGGCATTGAACTTTAGCTAGTAGCTGTTCAGTCAGAACCCTAATTATTAGTTAGGTTATGCCTTGTTTGGTTTGGATGCCTTTGTTTGCTTATGATTCAGAGATGCACTTCTGATTTCAGAAAGTGACTAGGTTAGTTTGAGTTGAGTTTAGCTTATGATTGGCTTGACTTTGTTTGGTTATTTCTTTTGGGTAGTTGAGCACTTAGAAACTAGATCCTCCGACTGTAGCGTGACACTACTAGTTGGTAATCTGTCATTTAGTCTAACCACGAAGCTCCTGTGGATCGACCCTGACTACCACTGTATTAGTGTGTGTGTTAGGTTTTCTTTATTTTTGACCGCACGATGACCTAGGCGTGTCAGAGGTGAAGTTTGGAAATAATGACACATGTCTCATAAAAGACTATGAGAAGATCACTAATGGAAAGTTTACAATAAACCGAGTCGCATATGTTGAATGACTCAAGCACAATCTGGTTAGTGTTTCCCAGTTATGCGTGGGCACGAGATACAAAGTAAAGTTTGATGAAGTTGGAAGTGTTATCATGAAGAAAGGTTCAAAGGAAATCCTGCTAAAGTCAAAAAGGAAGGGAGGGATATACCTATTAGACATGAAGCCAATAATCGGGGCCCCTTCAACCTACCTTCTCTCAGAGGTACCTTCAGATCTCAGTTGGCTGTGGCACCAAATATTGTCTCACTTGAACTTCAAGAACATTAACAAACTAATTGCTCTTGATCTTGTTCATGGGATGCCAGCGCTGAAATTCGACAATGACACCCTATGTGCTGCCTATGAACATGGAAAACAAAAACGCCAAGCTCATCCAATTACCATAGACTCTAAGATCACAGCACCACTTGAACTACTTCACATCTATCTATGTGGACCTTCCAATGCGGGGTCTCTTGGTGGCAAGAAGTATATTATTGTAATTGTGGATGACTTTTGTTGTTTCACATGGGTGATTTTCCTAAGGCAAAAATATGACACTCCAGCTGAGCTCATTGCATTCATCAAACAGATCAAAGTAGCCTGAAACTTCATCTCAAGAAGCCTGTTAGAGCAATCCGAACTGACAACGGAACTGAATTCAAGAATCAAATGATTGACTCTTTCCTGAAAGAGAAGGGCATCACTCATAACTTGTCTGCCCCATAAACTACACAAAAAATGGAGTTGTTGAACGAAGAAACAGGTCACTATGTGAAGCAGCCAGAATGGTGCTCGATTATGCAAATTTACCTATGTACTTCTGGGCCGATGCTATTGCCACAACTTGCTTCACACAAAATCGTTCATTCATTCATCGTCGTTTCAACATCACTCCATACGAAGTCATCAACAAGCGGAAACCAAACGTCAAATTCTTCCATGTCTTCGGATGTAGATGTTTCATCATGAAACTAAAAGATGGATGAACAAAGTTTGCCTCCAAATCTAATGATGGTGTCTTTCTTGGCTACTCTCACTCAGCCAAAGCATACAGTGTTCTTAACAAAACCACAAGGAAGATAGATGAGACATTCAATGTGACCTTCGACGATCATCATATCAAGAAATCAGAAACAATTTTTCCTCGTTCCTCTATCTTTCCAGACTCTCCAACAGAAATAATTCCACTTGACTCATTTAATATTGATTTTTCATTTTTGTTTGACAGTCCCAAACGCGCTATTGATGATGAATCCAATGCGAAGGACAACAACATACCCAGAAATCACAAGTTAAATGACGCTCATCTAACTGCTGAATCTTCTGTGGAAAAGACACCTTCAATCGAGGGAGAGCTTCATGAATCGAATCACACTGACTCTTCTGTTGAGGGGGAGTTCAATCAATCTGCATCCGCATCACCCCTTGCCACACCTTCCATCATTCCACCATTTGAGGGGGGGAGCCAGCAAGTACTTCTTCACCTACAGATCATGTTGCTCTTGTCGAGGGGGAGCAACCAAATTCAGACACTAAACACGAAGACACTCAGTCTGCTTTGGATTATCCTTCCGATACTGAAGAGGTGCATGGTGACACATTACTAGAATATGATCCTCTATATCCATCTTTAGAGAAATGGACTCGTGATCATCTGAAGGCTCAAGTACTAGGTAATCTAAATGAGAAGGTTCTCACACGAGCACAATTAAGAGAGAAACAGCAAGAACTAAATAAACGCTCAGAATTTTGCATGGTCAATGTTTTCATCTCCAAATTTGAACCGAAAAATGTGAAAGATGCTTTTCAACATTCTGATTGGGTTGAGACCATGCAGAGTGAGTTAGCTGAATTTGAAAGAAACAGTGTTTGGCTCTTAATTCCTAAACCTGCTAACTCCTCTGTAGTTGGCCTTAAATAAGTTTTTTCGAAATAAACTGGATACTGAAGGTAACATTGTACGAAACAAAGCTATACTTTTTGTTAAAGGATACTGTCAACAGGATGGAATCGATTATGATGAGACCTTCGCTCCTGTTGCCAGACTCGAGTCCGTCCGAATATTTTTGGCCTTTGCTGCCATAAAAACTTTGATGTCTTTCAAATGGATGTCAAATGTGCTTCTAAACGGAGAACTCGAGGAAACGGTGTATGTGGAACAACCCCCTGGTTTTATAAATGAAAAGTTCCCAGATCACTGTTTATTCTTGACAAGGCAGTCTATAGGTTAAAGCAAGCACCACGAGCTTGACATGAAACTTTAACTCGGTTTTTAAAACAATCAAACTTCAAACAAGGATCTGTTGACCCCACCCTGTTCTGAAGGAAAGTTGGTTCTCATCTCATGCTAGTTCAAATCTACGTGGATGATATCATCTTCAGTTCAACAGATCCCATGCTTTCAAATGAATTTGAAACACTAATGAAAAGCAAATTTCAAATGAGCATGATGGGGAAGATCAATTTCTTTCTCGGATTGCAAGTCAAACAAACTCAAGAAGGTATTTTCATAAATCAAGAAAAATACACAAGGAGCCTTCTCGAGAAATTTGGAATAACACTGTTCAAATGCGAACGTTCCCATGGCTACTGGTACAATGCTCACTCCATCTCTTGAGAAACCGGCAGTTGATCAGAAGGTCTACAGAAGCATGATCAGTTCCTTACTCTATTTGATTGCAAGTCGACTAGACATCATGTTTTCAGTCTGCAACTGTGCACGATATCAAGCGAATCCGAGGGAACCTCACATGGCTGCTGTTAAGACCATTTTTCGTTATCTCCATCGCACACCGTCTCTTGGATTATTGTACCCTGCCAACTCAGGCTTCTTCCTTCAAGCCAATTCGAATGCCGATCTTGGTGGATATGCTCTTGATCGAAAAAGCACTTCGGGTGGATGTCAGTTTATAGATGGAAAACTCATCAGTTGGCAATCTAAAAGGCAAACCTGCGTCTCAATCTTTACATCCGAAGCTGAGTATATTGCTGCTGCTGCCTACACTTCTCGGATGATCTGGATCCAAAGCCAACTTCGTGACTACACCATCCATATGCAAAGAATACCCCTCTTCTGTGACTCACAAAGTGCCATCCGAATATGTCATAACCCAGTTCAACATTCGAAGATGACACGCCTAGGTCGTCGTGCGGTCAAAAATAGTAAAATAACCTAACACACACTAGTATAGCGGTAGTCAGGGTCGATCCACAGGAGTTACGTGGTCAAGGTAGGCAACAGATTACCAATTGTAGTGTCACTCTACAACCAGAGGATCTAGTTTCTAACTTTTACCGAAAACAGTCCCGAAATCATAAAATCCAACAAATCAAAAAACCAATCCAATTCAATTTCTAAACTAAAATAAGTTACTGAAATCAGAAAGTATAATCTAAATTCAGAAACACAAGAACAATCCAACACAATCAAACATCCAAATTCATCCAAAAGCATTCCAAAGCATAAAAACTGTAAAAAGAGCAATTAACAATAACCGAATGATTAACTATTAAAAAATCAGATCCCAACTTGTTCAAAACAGAAAAGATAAGATTTCAAAAACTTAAACCTAATGCTAATGGTTGTCACACCCAATAACACTAGCCAAGCCACTAAAAACTACTAAACTACTTGAAAATTAAAAGAGAAAACAATAAATACCAATTATGGTCGACTGAAATCTGAAACTTGGAGTCAAAGAAGCCTTGGGGGTCGTTCCTATGCCAGGTCTTTGCTGCTGATTTCGACCTAGAACCCTCTATTTATAGTTTTGAAAAATAAAAGACCGCGCCGCGTGCACTTAGAATCCGCGGCGCGTACGAGATTATCCCCGTTTTTTCGGCATTTGAATCTTCTCCACCGCCTCAATCATGACTCAGCGCATCGCGCCCTTGTACATCTCCGCGGCGCGCGTGCTTATTCGACGCTTTTGCCTTTATCTTCAAACTTCTTCCATTTTGTACGCATTTAGCCCCTGTTTACATCTTTTCTTTCCAAACAAGCACTGACACAAAAAGTGAGAATACCACAGCATAATGATATAAATTCACCAAGAATAGGGCTCAACAACGACTAAAATACTTGATATTACTAGGAGTTGTCAAACATCCCAAACTTGTGCCTTGCTTGTCCCCAAGCAAGAGAGTTTTTAACAAATTCTAACTAAGATTCAAACAATTTTTGAATGTGTTCAATTTCAAAGCTTATTTCCCTAAGAGTTAGAGTGAAATAGTTTGTGAAAACATAATCGGAATATTCTTTGGAATTCATGACTTTCTAAAGAACCCTTAATTACAAATTTTCTGTCCACAGTGAAGTGTACGTACGCATTCAGATTCTAAAGGCCATTAAAGAACCATCCATGACTTACGATGTTGGTCGTGTAACGAGCTTTCATAAATACCATCCCAGACCAGATGATCTTAGGTGGCAAGGTGCATAAGACCCACCCATTTTACACTTACCGGCTCGAACAACAAAGGCCACTGATTGACAGTCCCTTCCTAAATTCCAATCCTAAAATATTCCAATCTTCTAACTCCTAAAACTCAACTTATTTGACTAAACTCATAGCATGATAACAACTAAACAATATTTCTTAAAAAATACCAATGCTATAAGACTCAGAAACTATTCGTTTCAAAATTACAATCTCTTCAAAATTTTGAAAAATTGCTAAAATTTTTGAAAATTGACTCATTTCCCGCAAAAATTTCAAAAAAAACTACTCTTTCGACCGTCCACACCCCACACTTAAAACCGTACAACGTCCCCGTTGTACAAAAATAATTTCAAAACAAGGGAGAAAGAGTTACCCCTTTTGACGGTAATTTGCTTGATGGTACTTGGTTGTCACAGGTACAAAAACACGAACAATTCCTCGACTTAGAATTCAGGAGTTGTAGCGCAACAGTGAACACGCCAGTGATCAAGGCAAGTGGAGGGGGCACGGCGACCCCACACTTGCCTGAAACAACTCCTCCATTTGGTATTACACGCATAACTCACAAAAAACATTAAATGCAAACAGAACAAACAACTAAAATGAAAATGTACAACAATCTAATTTTTTGTGTTGCGGATGGCCACGACGCGTGATTGAAGTATGCGCGTCGCGGTAATTACGAGGTTTGAAGGTACCGTCAATTGGAAATGACCGCGTCGCGCCCTATAAGGGTGCCACGGCGCGGTAACTACAAAAAATTCAACCAGTTTCAAACGCCCATAAAAGTCAGTCAACACAAATTTACCTAAAACTTTTTACTTTTATTTATTGCCATACGGCTTATTATCAAATTTAAAACAAGAAATCCTAAAGTTTATCAACAATTATTCAAAAAATCAATTCTAAGCTAAAAAACTAGACCTAATGACCTAAAAATTCAGCAAAATAATTACGTCACCCCTAATTGTGCGCGGTGTCATCTTCGGGACCCTCTTCTTGTTCCTCGTCCTCCTCCATTGGCTCCTCTTCCTCCTCCTCATCGAGCGGTGGATGAGGTCTCGGGATAGGGTTCGGGGCACCATTTATGAAGTTAATCACATACTCAGACAACCAAAGTAATTGAGCTTGCGTGTTCTTTGTCCTTCGGTCTACTTCGTGCATAGCGAAAGCTTGTACCCGATGCTCCATTTTATGAGAGTGCATGGCCTTTTGAACTGCCTTTACCTCATCAGCGAGAAACCGAGATTCCATGGAAGCTGGAGAGAGACCGCGGGGTAGGCTAATGGTTGCTCTTGACCGTTTTCTGGATGTCGAGGGCACGGATAGGAGTACTGGAAAAGGCATGCGGTCAACGAATGTGATCCCGTCATCCACGTAGATGACGTCTCGCGAGGTAGTCACGGGTGGGCTAAATGGAATCGGAGGGATAACCTCTAACCCTCTGATAGTGTGCTCCGACAATAACCCGTAAGAACGCGCCAAGCGCGTCACAAAGTGTCCTCCTCCCAATGCAATGTACTTCAAGGGAGCATCTTTCAGCTGCTTGAAGTAGTTGGCGATGAAGTAAGGAATATTGCACGTCTCAAGCATCCGCGTCATTGCCCACATCAAATACAACTCGTGAGGCAAAACCATCTCCTCGTCCGCGCGAGGCCCTAACATAGTGGAAATAAGTCGGTGCAACATCCGGTGCGCCGGCAAGTGCATATAGCTCTCCCGAATGGTATTTTCATGGTTACGGGCGGAAGAAATCGTACTCCAGTAGTCGGCCGGTGAAAAAGAATCGCCAGCGGTACAGCTGGCCCATCGATGAAAAGTCCCAAATGCCGATGCCTGCGACTCCTCCTCGGTGTACAAACCAATATGGTACCTGAACTCCCTCAGACTACATCTTCGGTTGTGATTCCCCAATTGGAATCTCACTGTCTCTTCCGTGTCCATCCCGATATGCAGCTTATCAAAGTGGTAACTCGCGAGGAATTGTAGGAATAACTCACGATAAATAGGTTCGTTCATTGAAAAAGCATTTTCGAGTGCCCGGTAGGTATATGTCAATTCACCCTCTTCATAGCCCCCCTGGACTAGCCAGTCCTGAATGTGTTCCAAAATCCCCGACTCCTTGGTCAACTCCCAATTGACCCTGAGAACTGGAAGGACTCTTTTATGTCGATAGATCCCACGGCGGTTGTAAAATTGACAATGAAGAACTTTTCCCATGCCCGTGGCTAGAGAGTTCCAGTCTAGTGATTCTGAACTGCCAGATGAAGACATGTTGCCTGCAAAAGTGTATAAAAACTCTCAATTAAGTTACTGTTTTGTGTACGCCGCGGCGCCGGACGAACAGGCCGCATCGCGCCATATGAACATTCATACACCACGTCGCGGGCTGTAACAGTCCACGGCGCGGCGTATGAGTTCAAGACAGAATCGATGATTAAACCAAATTCAGACCACTTTGTTCGATTCTAAATGTTGGGTTTCGTAGAGTGCACTATTCTAAACCTAATTGCATCATCAATTTCAACATATACTCACTACATTGCAGATTACAGAATATTTTCAGAAGTTCCAAGACTTTAAAGAAAAGAGAAGAGATTAGTGAAACTTACTTGATTTGCTGAGAGGCAATACGAAGATGAAGATGAATGGGATGCACAGTTGTAAAAAGCAATGATTTACGCGAATTCGGATTATATACAAGTATGGGGTAATTGGATGTGATTTCAAACTCTGTTTTAGTGATTATCTCTAAATTTAAATTAAGATAAGGCCGCGGCGCGAGAAGCTTCTATCCGCGTTGCGTATAAAAATCTGATTTTATTAACAATCGTGAAAACTCAACACGCGCGGTGCGGATCCTAAAGACTCTGCGTCACGGTGTTATAAAATTACCAAAATGACCCCACACTTGTTCTTTTCTTACCATGACCAATTAAATGTGATTTAAAAAAATGCAAATTTTACATATGAGGATCGGGTTGCCTCCCGACAAGCGCTAAGTTTAACGTCTTCAGCCGGACATGCACTTACCTGACTTATTGAGTGTATACAGGGATATCTATCACAAACTCTACCATTTCCACTTCCAGTTTCTGAAATGTGCATGCAATGACATAGGGTTTGAGCCTATGCCCATTGACTTTGAATGCTGGTCCACCTTTGAAATCCCGGATTTCTACTGCACCGTAATCTGTGACACTAACCACTTCGTATGGCCCATTCCACTTGCTTCTTAATTTTCCAGGAAACATCTTCAAGCTCGAGTTGTATAACCACACCTTCTGCCCAACTTCAAAAGTTTTCAACCGGAGTTTAGCATCATGATATCGCTTCATTTTTGACTTATACGTGGCAGCATTCTCGTAGGCTTCGTCTCGCAACTCTTCCAATTCAGATAGCTGCAACTTCCGTTCTTTTCCAGCTTCAGTGTAGTCCATGTTCACTTGTTTGATTGCCCATAGGGCCCGGTTGGCTAGCTCCACAGGCAAATGGCAGCCCTCCCCATAAACCAACCGATACGGAGTAGTTCCGATCGGCATCTTATAGGCAGTTCTGTATGCCCATAATGCGTCATCCAACCTTTGCGACCAGTCTTTCCTGTCTGTTCTGACCGTCTTTTGAAGAATTTCTTTTATCTGTCTGTTAGATACTTCAACCTGGCCGCTTGTTTGTGGGTGATATGGTGTTGCGATTCGATAATTCACCCCGTAATGTTTCAGCAGCCTCCCAAATTTGAAGTTCTTAAAGTGCGACCCTCCATCACTTATGATAACCCGTGGGACTCCATGTCGAGTGAAGATATTCTTCTTGACAAATTTGCACACTACATGATGATCATCTGTGCGGGTCACCTCTGCCTCGATCCATTTAGAAACGTAATCCACTGCTACGAGAATGTAGACATATCCATGCGAGGTGGGAAATGGCCCCATGAAGTCGATTCCCCATACATCGAAAATGTCTACCACTAAAATCGGATTTAAGGGCATTTAGTCCCTTTTCGATATATTCCTCAGTTGTTGGCAATTCAGGAACTCTTTAACAGTTTTGTGAGCATCCCCGAAGATAGTCGGCCAATACAGTCATGCTTCTAAAACTTTGTATCCTGTCTTCTTGCCACTAAAGTGTCCTCCACATGCTGAAGCATGACAGTGTTCCAGAACATCACCTATCTCACTATCGGGCACACTGACATCGCAGCGGTCGTCATGCGGTCAAAAATAGTAAAATAACCTCACTCTCACTTAGCATAGTGGTAGTCAGGGTCGATCCACATGAGTTACGTGGTCAAGATAGGCAACAGATTACCAACTGTAGTGTCACTTCTACAGCCAGAGGATCTAGTTTCCGACTTATACCCAAAACAATCCCACAAATCACAAATCAACAAGTCCAACACAAGCATCAACTAAACTAAACCCAAAACTAACCTAAGTACTTACTGAAATCAGAAATGTAATTCAAAATCAGAAGTAACAAAGATCAAATCCAAACATCCAACACAATCAAAACATCCCAAATCCATTCAAAAGCATAAAATACCGAAAACAGAGCAGTTAACACTAACCGAATGATTATTATTAAAAACTCAGATCCCAATGGTTCAAAACAGTAAACATCCAATTCAAAAACTAAAACCTAGTACCAATGGTTGTCACACCAAAAGACACTCACTAAATCTACCGAAATCACTAAACTAATTGGAAATTAAAAGAGAAAAACATAAAATACCAAATTATGGCTGCTGAAAATTGAAACTCGGAGTCAAAGAAGCCCTGAGAGTCGTTCCTATGCCAGGTCTTTTCTGCATTTTTTGACCTAAAACCCTCTATGTGCAAAAATTAAGAGGCCGCGCCGCGCACAAGTGAAATCCGCGGCGCGCGTATGGGTTTATCCCCGTTTTCTCGGCATTTGAATCTTCTCCACCGTCTCAACGCTGAGTCATCGCGTCGCGCCTTTGTGAATCCCGTGGCGCGCGTGCGAATTCACCTGATTTGTCTTTATCTTCAAACTTCTTCCATTTTGTACGCTTTTAGCCATTGTTTACATCATTTCTTTCCAAACAAGCACTGACACAAAAAGTGAGAATACCACGATATATATGATATAATTTCACTAAGAATAGGGCTCAACAACGACTAAAATACTTGATATTACTAGGCGTTGTCAAACACCCTACACTTGTGCCTTGCTTATCCCCAAGCAAGAGACTTTTTAACAAATTCTAATAGAGACTCAAACAACTCCTTTAGAATTCATGACTTTCTAAAGAACCATTGATTACAAATTTTCTGTCCAAAATGAAGTGTACGTACTCATTCAGATTCTAAAGGCCATTAAAGAATTGTCCATGACTTTCGAAGTTGTCCGTGTAACGAGCTTTCAGAAATACCATCCCAAACCAGACGATCTTAGGTGGTAAGGTGCATAAATGCCTTTTTCGAGGCCACCCTTTTCAGACCTACCGGCTTGAACAACAAAGGTCACTGATTGACAATTCCCTCCTAAATTCCAAACGTAAAATACTCCAATCTTCTAACTCCTAAAACTCAACTTATTTGACTAAACTCATAGCATGATAACAACTAAATGATATTTCTTGAAAAATACCAATGCTAAAACATTCAGAACTATTCATTTCAAAATTACAACCTATTAAAAATTTTGAAAAATTGCTAAATTCATCCAAAAGCATTCCAAAGCATAAAAACCGTAAAAAGAGCAATTTACAATAACCGAATGATTAACTATTAAAAACTCAGATCCCAACTTGTTTAAAACAACAAACATAAGATTTTAGAAACTTAAACCTAATGCTAATGGTTGTCACACCCAATAACACTAGATTATACTTTAGAAACTACTTGAAAATTAAAAGAGAAAACAATAAATACCAATTATGGTCGACTAAAAACTGAAACTTGGAGTCAAAGAAGCCTTGGGGGTCGTTCCTATGCCAGGTCTTTTCTGCTGATTTCGACCTAGAACCCTCTATTTATAGTTTTGAAAAATAAAAGACCGCGCCGCAAGCACTTAGAATCCGCGGCACGCGTACGAGATTATCCCTGTTTTTTCGGCATTTGAATCTTCTCCACCGCCTCAATCATGACTCAGCGCGTGGCGCCCTTGTACATCTCTGCGGCGCGCGTGCTTATTCGACTCTTTTTCCTTTATCTTCAAACTTCTTCCATTTTGTACGCATTTAGCCCCTGTTTACATCTTTTCTTTCCAAACAAGCACCGACACAAAAAGTGAGAATACCACAGCATATATGATATAAATTCAACAAGAATAGGGCTCAGCAACGACTAAAATACTTGATATTGCTAGGCATTGTCAGAAGACCAAACATATTTCTCTTCGCTACCATTTCATAAAGAGTCATGTAGAAGAAGAAATATTGAGGTTCATTTTGTTCATACCTAGACGAAAAAGCTTTCACAAGAATCATCCATGAACTAGGCATGCTTGAGTCATCCACAGTACCCCAATCCTGAACTGCTAAGTGCTTCTTACCCTGTACACTATGTCTATTTCTTTAGTCTATTTTTAATATTTTTTTCTCTTTTCTGCTCTTGTTTTTGTTTCTTTTAATGCTCATGTTTCAAAATTCATAAGAAGTTTTTTTATCAGAAGGGAACTCATCACTGTTCAAACCGAACCTTCTGATCTCTTTGGTTCAAATTTTGAAAACATGCATAAGGCGTCTTCTTGCTTTTAAATCTTCAATCATGCATTACTGTTCACATACGAACCTTCAGTTCCCTTCTGATCATTAATCTTGTGCAACTTTGTATCAAAAATCACTGTTGTGCATTCTTAGACAATTTTTTTCTTTCTCTCTCATCCGAATGAACCTTTTGCAAAATCCATTAGTGATACATAAAGGACAAAATGCTGATTTTAGAATCTATGAATACATATTCCATTGCACTAAGGGATATCTGGGATTCGACTTGCAACACTGGTAAAACTTCGGATGACCTAGTCGTGGTTAAAGACACTCTTACATTCTCGGTCTTCGGACATGATTGACATTATCTCTAACGTCCTATCTTACCTGGACCCGATGGTTCTTACCTTAGCTTCAGTACATCAGTAATCAAAAAGACTTGTTCTTTTCAGGATAATTGGTCTTAGTCTTTTCCTTTGTTCGATACATCTAATATTTCTTGAAACGAAGCTCATGGTCTTTACACTAGGTTACACATTCAGCTATATGGGGTTACATACATTTAAAAAGTGAAATGCTGACATGCCAGTTCCAGTCCGAAAAAGAGTGCAAAACATTTATCTTGGCAATATGCCTTAAAAAGAATCAAATTGCAAATTCAAAACTCACTTGGGAACTGTGCTAAACAATATTGGTGCAAACAAAATTTTTTCTTTTGGCATACCTTCGGAGGCCATCATTCTTATGAACCATTGCTCATCAAATACGAGAAAATTCAAGGCTTACCCCTATCTTCAATGCAACAATTCAGATCTCCTATAGCATAGTTGAGAACCTGATTGGGGGTATGAACATCTCAGTAATCTATCTTTGGTGACAAGGGTGGAGTAGTGCATGATTCCTAAAGGCTTGTCATTGGGAAAAGTGTCTAAATACTCTACCTGGTGAAATGAGATATGATTTTTTTTAAACTATGTTTTTTCACACGAAATAAACCCTGTGAGTCCCAAATAATCACTAATCTACTTGGTATCAATCACTAACACATTTGGTGTGGAATCCCTGACAACGCCTAGTAATATCATATATTTTAGTCGTTGTTGAGCCCCATTCTTAGTGAAATTATATCATATATATCATGGTATTCTCACTTTTCGTGTCAGCACTTGTTTGGAAAGAAATAATGAAAACAGGGACCAAAAGCGTGCAATTTGGAAGAAGTTTGAAGATCAAGGCAAAATCAGGCAAAGGCGTACGTGTGCCGCAGAATTCATCAAGGCGCGACGCGGTTATGAGGCGGTGGAAAGAATTCAAATGCCGATTAAACGGGGATGAACCCCTACGCGCGACGCGGGATCCACTTATGCGCGGTGCGGTCTCGAAATTTTTGCAACTATAAATAGAGGCTCTTAGGTCGAAAAAGTCAGCGAAGACCTGGTGTGAAATCGACCCCCAAGGCTCTTTGACTCCGAGATTTAGCTTCAGCAACCATCTTCGGTATTTTCATGTTTTTATCTTTAATTTTCAAGTAGTTAAATAGTTAGTGATTGTGGCTAGTGTCTTTGGGAGTGACAACCATTGACATTGAGTATTTATTTCTGTTTTTAATAAGTTTGGTTACTGTTTTGAACCTATTGGATCTGATTTGGTTAATGATAATCATTTGGTTTTTGTTAATTGCTTAGTTTTTCGGTATTTATGCTTGTGAATGAAAGTTTGATTGATTGGATTGTGTTTTGATGTTTGGATTGCCTTTGATTGCTTCTGAATTGGAGATGTACTTCTGATTTCAGTAGGTAACAAGGTTTAGTTAGTGGATTTTAGTCTAGTTAATGCTTGTTTGGAATTGTCTTTTGGGATTGTTGGAAAAAGTTAGGAACTAGGTCCTCTGACAGTAGCGTGACACTGCAGTTGGTAATCTGTCACCTGTCTCGGCCACGTAACTCCTATGGATCGACCCTGACTTCCACTTTGCTAAGTGAGAGTGAGGTTTATTTTCTTATTTTTGACCGCATGACGACCGCTGCGATGTCAAATTTTGGCGCCGTTGCCGGGGAGTTGTGAGCTTGAGAATAGGTGATTTGTAGGACTTTTAGTTTTTGAATTTTTGGTTTTTGATTTCTCGGGCGTGTTGCATTAGTGCATGCGTACCCGTAGGGGTGAACAATTATCCCCTTTGCATTTTGACTCAGAGATTGAGAGAACTGTGCGCAAGATCCGTGCACGTAGGCGTTTAAATACAATGAGTTTTAGTAATGTCAGTAGTAGTATAGTGAGTGTTTCCCAGGAACCCTCGGGTGAGACAACGAGGGTTGTCATTTATTCCCCCGGTTTCAGAATTCCACATTAGGAGCACGAGTGCTACTGGTGGTGCAGCTTCAGCCCCTGCACCTATACCATCATGCACTCCGCCATCGATTCCACCATTTCAACCTTTATCCCAACCACAATCCACAAACTCATTTACATCTGCCATGTCTTGGGGAGCGCCGACCCGTAATGGCACCCCAGTATCTAGACAGCAGACACCCATTTCTCAACCCATTTCTCAACCAGCACCAGTACTTTTTAAACCACAAACCACATTCCAACCTAAACCACCGCAACAACAATATCAACAACCACCACCTCAACAACAGTACCAGTATCAAGAGACTGAGGAGAGGTATGATGAAGAAGACGAAGGATGGGTTCCACCAGCACCACAGCAACCATGGGACCGAGGTCGGGGACCTCCAAGAAGACCACAGCTACACCAATCACTACAAGGTCAGCAGAGACATAATGATCATCACTTTTACAGTAATCCTGCTCAACCCTTGTATTTTGCACAACCGAGTGGGCAATCAGTTGCATCGCACTTCCAGCCACGGGAGTACGATGACTCGTCGCCCATCTACATTCCTGATGATATAGAATCTCAAGTAGAAATTAGGCACCAGTTAATAGGAATATTAACGCAATTTAGAGGTTATAGGACTGATGATCCATACAACCACTTGTATGAGTTCATAGCTATCGCAAATGCTAATACTCCTAGACACACCAATAGGGATACTTTTAGGTTAAGATTATTTCCTTTCACCTTAAAGGATAAGGCCAAATACTGGTTCACATCTCTTCCACCTAATAGTATCACTAGTTGGGACCAACTTAGGGCAAAGTTTCTACAAGAATTCTATCCAGTCTGCAAGACCACAGAAGTTAGACGCGTAATTCAAGACTTTCAGCAAAATCTTGGCAAGGCATTTCATGAAGCGTTTGATCGATTAAAGGAGTTATTGCGTTCCTGTCCGCACCATGAGGTTCCCAAATGGCAGTTAGTGAAATTGTTCTTTGAAGGCGTAAATGAGACGCATCAAGCAATGATAAATGCCTCATCAAGTGGGAAATTTATGTGGCAAGAGCCAGACGATGCCCGGAAGTTCTTAGAACAATTGAGCTTAGGATCTAAGGTCAGTGGATCCATGAAGGATAATACAATCTACGTAGCAAACATTGAAGCAGAAAACAAGTGGAAGACAGAAATTCAGAAGGAGCTCAGTGCTGTGACTAAGAAGTTCAATCAAATGCTCGCGAGGTTTCAACAAGAGAAGGGAGCATATGTATTGCATGGGCAAGTTATATGTAATACATGTGGGGAAATAGGACATAATCACAATGAGTGCTCGATGACTCATGAGGAAATTAGTCAAGTGCATGGGTATGGTCAATTCCATAATGCACCGCGACCATTCATAAACAATCAGCAACGAGAAGCAAGGCAACCACCAGTGTGACAGTAGCAGATGTAACCTATGCCTCCAGTAGGAAGTATGAACATTGGCATGCAGGAAATTTTTGGAATGTTAGTTAAGCTTCAGGAGGTGGAGGATGCCAATTCAAAATCAATTCTGAGGCTAGGGGAGTTGATAATTAATATGGAGGAAGATAGAGCATAAGAGAAGGCACAACCGTCGAAAGTGCAAGTGAAGGAGGTCATCACGCTTAGGAGCGGGAAGAAAGTGGATAACAAGGTTACAGCTCCACCAGCAAAAGAGGATAGTGATGTAGAAATAATTTTTGATGAGAAAGAAAAGCTGGAAAAGGAAAAGAATAAAGGGAAGGAGGAACAAGCAAAATAGAAGAAACAAACAAGTACATGGGAGAAGGGGGAAACGAGTGGGACAGTTCCTTTCCCCACAGCTTTGGAAAAGCCAAAGAAAAGACCATATGGAAAGAAGGGACCGCACGCGGAAGATATGTGGGAACTTTTTAGTCAAATCAAGGTTAACATTCCATTAGTTAAACTTATCAAGGAAGTCCCTGCTTATGCAAAGTTTCTCAAGGATATGTGCATTCATAAGAAGCATATCTTGTCCCATTTTCCTAAAATGATTAGTTTGCCTGAGAATGTAAGTTCTATTTTAATGGATGCATTGCTTCCCAAGATGAAGGATCCTGGGGTTCCTCTCATCTCTGTTGACTTAGGTGACGTGCACATTAAGAGAGCTCTGTTAGATTTAGGCACGAGTGTGAACATTTTACCAGGACAGCTTTTTGACAAGTATGACTTCGGTACTTTAAGACCTACAGATGTAATTCTTCAGCTTGCTGATAAGTCTACAATGATTCCTAGGGGAATGTTGTCAGATGTCATCATCAAGGTGAAAGATTTCTATTACCCAGCGGATTTCTTAGTTCTGGATACCCGTCAGGCGGCCAATGGAGAGCAACCGACAATCATCTTAGGGCGACCTTTCTTGGCTACAGCCAATGCAAACATCGACTGTCTTACGGGGGAGATGGGGATTTCCTTTGGGCATCGGCAAATTAAGATCAACATTTTTAATGCCAAAGGTAATACATTGGAGGATGAAGAATGCTACCAGGTGGACATCATAGATGAGTTAGTACAGCAGTATACGCTTGAAGTGCTGCAGCAAGAGGTGATGGAGACTCAAGAAGAAGGAGAGACTGAGCAGGAAAAGCAAGAAGAAGCAGCAGAGAGGGACAGAGGCATGGAGTATGAGGAATGCGCGCACATAGAGAAGCTACCGACAGAGATTCCCAAGACGTTAAAACCATCATTGTAGGAACCACCGAAGCTGGAATTGAAACCATTACCAGCCCATCTAAAGTATGCCTTTCTAGGAGAAAAGGATACTTTGCCAGTGATTTTAGCAGCAAACTTGACAGAGGAACAAGAAAAGGAATTACTCAAGATATTGTCCAAGCATAAGGAGGCTATTGGTTGGACAATCGCAGATTTAAAAGGAATTAGTCCAACCACATGTATGCATCGAATCATCACAGAAGAAGGAGCTAAACCTTCCAGAGACACGCAGAGAAGATTGAATCCAAATTTAAAGGAAGTTGTGAAAAAGGAAGTTCTAAAGTGGCTGGATGCTGGGATCATATATCCGATCTCTGATAGTGAATGGGTTAGCCCGACACAGACAGTGCCAAAGAAATCTGGAATAACTGTTGTGGATACTAAGGATGGTGACAAAGTTTCCACAAGACCCGTGACTGGATGGAGAGTATGTATCGATTACCGGAAACTCAATGCCGCTAAATCTAAGGACCATTTTCCATTACCATTCATCGATCAGATCGTGGAAAATTAGCTGGACAGAAGTATTATTGTTTCTTGGACGGCTATTCTGGGTATAATCAGATTGCCATTCACCCGGAGGATCAAGCAAAGACCACATTCACATGTCCATATGGCACGTTTGCGTTTCGCAGGATGCCATTCGGGTTGTGCAATGCCCCCGCTACATTTTAACGGTGTATGATGGCGATACTCTCCGACATGATAGGTGATGCTTTGGAAATCTTCATGGACGATTTCTCGATTTTTGGATCTACATTTAAAGCCTGCTTAAGTCAATTGGAAAAGGTGTTACAAAGATGTGTTGAGTCTAATCTGGTGCTTTCTTGGGAGAAAAGCCATTCCATGGTTAGAGAAGGAATAATTTTAGGTCATGTGGTTTCTGAGAGAGGATTTGAGGTAGATCGTGCTAAGGTTAAGGTTATTTCCGCATTGCCACCCCGACATCCGTAAAAGGGGTTAGGTCTTTTCTAGGACATGCCGGTTTTTACCATAGATTTATTAAGGATTTTAGTACTATCTCCAAACCTCTTTATGGTCTTCTGTTGAAGGACGCACCATTTATTTTTGATGAAGAATGTGTAAAAGCATTTAACATTTTAAAAAATAAATTGGTCGAGGCTCCCATTCTAAAACCTCCTGATTGGACCCAACCTTTTGAAATAATGTGTGATGCTAGTGACTATGCTGCTGGTGCAGTATTAGGCTAAAGGGTTGACCGGAAACCAATAGTTATTTGCTATGCTAGTAAAACTTTTTCTGAAGCCCAATTAAATTATACAACTACCGAAAAAGAATTACTCGCCGTAGTATTTGCGCTAGACAAGTTCCGATCATATATTTAGGGGTCCAAGGTGGTAGTCTACACTGACCACAGCGCTGTTCGACATTTGCTTGCGAAAAAGGAGTCTAAACCAAGATTGATTAGATGGATACTTCTGTTGCAAGAGTTCGATGTGGAAATCAAGGACAAGAAGGGAGCAGAGAATGTAGTGGCAGATCATCTCTCTCGACTACCAGCAGAAGGATTGGAAGCTGGGATTAAAGATTCATTCCCAGATGAGCAGCAGCTGGAACTTACTGGAGCTCCATGGCACGCGAACTATGTGAATTTTCTGGCCACGGGAGCAATACCAAAACATTGGACTAAACAGAGGCAAAAACAATTCTGCACATATGCAAAGAGATTTATTTGGGATGACCCTGACCTTTTTAAGGTAGGAGAGGATCAAATAATTCGTCGATGTGTGCATGATAGCGAAATCGAGGAGGTATTGGAACACTGTCATGCATCAGCATGTGGAGGGCATTTCAGCGGTAAAAAGACATGGTATAAGGTTCTAGAATCTGGATTATATTGGCCAACCATCTTCAGGGATGCGCATAAAACTGCTAACGAATGCCTCAACTGCCAACAGCTGGGAAACATATCGAAAAGGGATCAAATGCCTTTAAACCCAATTTTGGCAGTTGACATTTTCGATGTCTGGGGAATTGACTTTATGGGCCCATTTCGCATGTCACATGGTTATGTTTACATTCTGGTAGAAGTGGATTATGTGTCTAAATGTATCGAGGTAGAGGCAACCCGCACGAATTACCACCATGTGGTGTATAAATTCGTAAAGAAAAACATTTTCACCAGGCATGGAGTTCCACGAGTGATTATAAGTGACGGAGGGTCTCATTTCAAGAATTTTAAATTTGGAAGGCTGCTAAAGCACTACGGGGTGAATCATCGGATTGCAACACCTTATCATCCTCAGACGAGCGGCCAAGTGGAAGTGTCCAATAGGCAGATAAAAGAAATTCTTCAAAAGACTGTCAAAACCGACAAGAAAGATTGGTCACTAAGGTTGGATGACGCATTGTGGGCATACGGAACTGCTTATAAGACACCGATCGGAACCACTCCGTATCAGTTGATTTACGGAAAAGGCTATTACTTGCCTGTGGAACTCGCCAACCGAGCTTTTTGGGCAATCAAGCAAGTGAATATGGATTACACTGAAGCTAGAAAAGAACGGAAATTACAGCTGTCCGAGTTGGAGGAGCTATGAGACGAAGCATACGAGAATGTGACTACATACAAATAAAAAATGAAACAGTATCACGACGCTAAGCTCAGGTTGAAAACTTTTGAAGTTGGACAAAAAGTGTGGCTGTACAACTCGCGGTTGAAGATGTTTCCCGGGAAACTGAGGAGTAAGTGGAATGGCCCTTACGAAGTGGTTAGTATCACAGATTATGGTGCAATAGAGATTCGGGATTTCAAAGGCGGACAACCGTTCAAAGTCAACAGACATAGACTTAAACCCTATGTCATCTCAGGCACATTTCAGAAATTGGAAGTAGAGACGGTGGAATTCATGACAGACAACCCTGTGTATACGTCATAAGTTAGGTAAGTGCATGTCCGGCTGAAGACGTTAAACTTAGCGCTTGTCGGGAGGCAACCCGATCATCATTTGTATAATTGCATCTTTCTTAATAATAACAATTACACTCAATTGGTCACGGTAAGAAAATAACAAGTGTGGGGTCATTTTTGGTAATTTTGCAACACCGCGACGCGGGATCCTAGGATCCGCGCCGCGCGTGTCGAGTTTTCGCGATTATAATCAAAATCAGATTTTTATACGCGACGCGGATAGAAGCTTCCCGTGTCGCGGTCTTATCTTAATTTGAATTTAGAGATAATCACCAAAAACAGAGTTTGAACTCCCTTCCAAAACCCTCACACTTGTATATAATCCAAACTGCTTAATTCGTTGCATTCTTTACCGTGATAAATTTTTAGTGCAATCTACTCACCTGCATCGTCGTATTCTTCTCAGCAAAATCAAGTAAGTATACTCTTTCTTCTCTTTTCTTTTGAAGTCTTGGACTATGACAAAAAGCCTCTGTAAATCGTAATGTAGCAATTGTCTTTTAAAATTGATAGTGAAATTAGGCTTAGGTTGTTGTACTCCGTAAAACCCAATTCTTAGATTCAAGATAACTGGTTTAAAATAAACATAATCGTTGATTTTTGGGTTGAAATCGTTCGCCGCGCCGCGGACTGTTACAGACCACGACGCGGAATAAGAATGTTCGTATGACGCGTCGCGGCATGTCTTATCACGTGCCGCGTCGAACGCTGGACAGTGCATTAATTGTCAACTTTTATGCATTCTGCAGGCACTATGTCTTCCTCCGCAAGTTCAGAATCTATTGATTGGAACTCCTTGGGTACATGAGTTGGCAGAACACTCGCCTACAGCTTTTACAATCGCCGATCAGTGCAGCAACATAAGAGGATTCTTCCCGCCCAGCCTGTCAACTGGGAGTTGACCAAGGAATCGGGAATCCTGGATCATTTACAAGACTGGTTAGTCCAAGGGGGCTACGAGGCTGGTGAGCTTACTTATACGTGTCGGGCAATTGAGAACGTGGTTCACATGGAAGAACCAATTTATCGTGAGGTGTTCTTGCAATTTCTTGCAAGCTATCACTTTGATAATCAGCCATTGGGGATGGATACTGAAGAGATGGTCCGATTTCGGTTGGGAAATCACAACCGGAGCTGCAGCCTGAGGGAATTTGGTTTTCGGATCGGGTTGTATACCGAGGAGGAGTCGGAGGCATTGGGATTCGGACCATTTCATAGACGTGCCAACTATGATGCCGACAGCTCCTTCTCGCCTGCTGATTATTGGAGTACCATATCATCCACGTGGTATCATGAGAATACCGTGAGAGAGGGGCTGATGCACTTGCAGGCGCACCGAATGTTGCATCGGTTGATATCGACTATGTTCTGGCCTCGTGCGGATGAGGAACGGGTTCTACCCCGTGAGCTACATCTCATGTGGTGTTTGACGCGGATGCTCCAGACATGCAACATTCCATACTTCATGGCAGACTACTTCAAGCAGATCACGGACGCACCGTTACAGCATACAGCTCTCGGTGGTGGGCACTACGTGATGAGGCTGGCACAATCCTACGGGTTGCTATCCGAGTACACCACCAAAGGATTAACACTCATTCAACCAGTCCCTTTCAGTCCACCGACCACCATCTCCCGAGATGTTATTTATGTTGATGATGGAATTACAGCAACTGAGCGATTCCCATTCCCAGTATTACGAGCCGAACCATCGACTTCCAAAAGGCGTCCGCGGGTAACCATCAATTTACCCCGAGGACTCTCCCCAGCCACCATGGAATCAAGATACTTGGCCGATGAAGTAAAGGTGGTTCAGAAAGCTTTGCAGACCCACGGACGGGAACACCAGGTTCAAGCAATGGCGGTGCATGAGATCGATAGGCGTACTAAAAATTCACACGCACAACTTCTGTGGCTATCAGAATGTTTCATTAATTTCATTAACGGGTCCCAAAACCCTATCCCAAGACCCCAGCCACAGGATGTTGAGGAAGAAGAAGAACCGATGGAGGATCTGGAGGTAGAAGCAGAAGAGGATGAGGAGGATGACACCGCCCACAATTGAGGGTAGTGTAATTATAAGTTGAATTGTTTTGTTTTGTTTTTGTTTTTGTTGCATTTTAACCGCTTCATAGTATTTTTCCGTAGAATGTTAATATTTTAGTACATGAATAAGCCCTTTTGTGGCATTAGGAAGTAATAAAAGCTAGTTGATTTTTTGTTGAATGTTTGTTGTGAGTGTTTTGAAATTGGATGAATCTGCTGAAATTACCATGCCGCAGCACCCTTATAGGACGAGACGCGGTCATTTCCTATTTGACGGTAGTTTCAACTCTCGTAATTACCGCGACGCACGCACTTCAATCACGTGCCGCGGCTATCCACAACACATAAAATTAATATGTTGTACATTTTCTCCTTTAATATTTTGTTTTGTTTGCATTTAATCTTTTTGTGAGTTATGTATGTGATACCAAAATGATGGAGTTGTTTCAAGCAAGTGTGGGTCACCGTGCCCCCTCCACTTGTCTTGACCACCGGCGTGTTCACTGTTGCGCCTACAACTCCAGAATGCAAAATTGAGGACCTTTTTGTTCATATTTGTACCTGTGACACAGAGCACCAATCAAGCGATCTACCGTCCACAGGGGTAACTCTTTCTCCCTTGTTCTAAATAATTCTTGTACAACGGGGACGTTGTACGGTTTTAAGTGTGGGGTGTGGACGGTCGAAAGAGTAGTTTTTGAAATTTTTGCGAAATTGACCGATTTTCAATTTTTTTTAGCAACTTTTTCAAATTTTTTACTAGATTGTAATTTTGAAACGGATAGTTTGTGATTGTTTATAGCATTGGTATTTTTTTAGAATTACTATGTAGTTGTGATCATGCTATTAGTTAAGTCAAATAAGTTGAGTTTTATGTGTTTAGAAGATTGGACTGTTTTAGGATTGGGATTTAGTAAGGAACTGTCGATCTGTGACCTTTGTTGTTCGAGCCGGTAGGTCTAAAATGGGTGGACCTTACGCACCTTACCCCCTAAGATCGTCTGGTCTGGGATGGTATTTCTGAAAGCTCGCTACACGGACAACATCGAAAGTCATGGACAGTTCTTTTATGGCCTTTAGAATCTGAATGAGTATGTACACTTCATTGTGGACAGGAAATTTGTAATCAAGGGTTTTCTAGAAAGCCATGCATTCCAAAGAACATTCCGATTATGTTTTCACGAACTATTTCACTCTAACTCATAAGGCAATAAGCTTTGAAACTGAACACAGTCAAAAATTGTTTGAGTCTTAGTTAAAATCTATTAAAAACTCTCTTGCTTGGGGACAAGCAAGGCACAAGTATGGGGTGTTTGACAACGCATAGTAATATCACATATTTTAGTCGTTGTTGAGCCCTATTCTTAGTGAAATTATATCATATATATCGTGGTATTCTCACTTTTCGTGCCAGCACTTGTTTGGAAAGAAATAATGAAAACAGGGACCAAAAGCGTGCAATTTGGAAGAAGTTTGAAGATCAAGGCAAAATCAGGAAAAGGCGTACGCGTGCCGCGGAATTCATCAAGGCACGACGCGGTTATGAGGCGGTGGAAAAAATTCAAATGCCGATAAAACGGGGATAAACCCCTACGCGCGACGCGGGATCCACTTATGCACGGCGCGGTCTCGAGATTTTTGCAACTATAAATAGAGGCTCTTAGGTCGAAAAAATCAGCGAAGACCTGGTGTGAAATCGACCCCCAATGCTCGTTGACTCTGAGATTTAGCTTCAGCAACCATCTTTGGTATTTTCATGTTTTTATCTTTAATTTTCAAGTAGTTAAATAGTTAGTGATAGTGGCTAGTGTCTTTAGGAGTGACAACCATTGACATTGAGTCTTTGTTTCTG
The DNA here is from genome assembly GCA_023525715.1 of Cichorium intybus. Lineage (NCBI taxonomy): Eukaryota > Viridiplantae > Streptophyta > Magnoliopsida > Asterales > Asteraceae > Cichorium > Cichorium intybus. Next base: position 81,414,802 of record CM042011.1, read on the forward strand.
TTTTTAATAAGTTTGGTTACTGTTTTGAACCTATTGGATCTGATTTGGTTAATGATAATCATTTGGTTTTTGTTAATTGCTTAGTTTTTCGGTATTTATGCTTGTGAATGAAAGTTTGATTGATTGGATTGTGTTTGATGTTTGGATTGCCTTTGATTGCTTCTGAATTGGAGATGTACTTCTGATTTCAGTAGGTAACAAGGTTTAGTTAGTGGATTTTAGTCTAGTTAATGCTTGTTTGGAATTGTCTTTTGGGATTGTTGGAAAAAGTTAGAAACTAGGTCCTCTGACTGTAGCGTGACACTGCAGTTGGTAATTTGTCACCTGTCTCAACCACGTAACTCCTGTGGATCGACCCTGACTTCCACTGTGCTAAGTGAGAGTGAGGTTTATTTTCTTATTTTTGACCGCATGACGACCGCTGTGATGTCAATCCCAAACGTGTAATCGATCAAAACACTAAGAACGAGGAGATTAATCAATCTTCAATGCACAGTTTACTAGAATAAAGTCAGGTACATAAGATGATGATGATTGTTTGAATAGAATATTCTCTCTTTAGGCTAGCACATTTTCCAAGGCAATCAATCTGTACAAATGATGGCTATAAATGATATATATACTCACGTCTAGAACCCTAAGCCCACCTGATGCAAGCCCACCGAAATCCCAATGCCCAGCCCACTGAAATCGTCTGATTTTGGTCCGTCACAACCGAAATCGTAATTCAGCCCTTGAAACTTGATTTAATCGAATTAATGTCAAGCATAAACCATCAATTGTAGGTCCTAACAGTCTCCCCCTTGGTTTAATGCTTGCATTGACCTTCAAGCTTCTCTTGAACTTCACATTCAGTTGAATACTGCAGCATCATTCTAACAAACTCCCCCTACACGAGTAATGGGTGTAGATGTTAATAGCTTTCAGTACGTTGCAGAGACAACTTCATCTTCGGATTGGACTATCTTCAGATCTAACTTTGAATGGTCATTTGCCATAAGGCTTCAGCATAGGTCTTACATCAGCACATCCAACCTTGATTTGATTTTAACTAGTACATGGATTTTGATTCTTCACTTCTCGATCACTAAAGGTGCAAAAGTAGCAACAGAACTGTTTCAGGAGGAATTCAACGTAGCCTGTAACATGGAATTACGCTTCACCTTTCTTCGAGGATACAATGTTGGTGTTGAAACTCTCGAACTTCACTTTACAATCTATCACTGAAAATCTTGAGATGTCTTTCACTGGTGCTTCATGAATCGAAAGATGATTGAAAATCCTGTGGGTCATGGAGTCATAAAACTCTCACCACAGTTGTTCAAGGACCCAGCCTTGGCTCAGGAGGAGACGTCTCGCAGTATCTGTGTGAACCCGGAGGAACGCACTGCGATTGTTTGTGTATCGGAGAACTACTCGTGGCCGTTTTGATTTTGGCCCCTGCATATCCTTGATCAAATATCTCAATACAGTTAACAAGTCAATAAATTGGCTTGGCTCTTGGCGAAACGTTCAATGGTATCCAAACTCTACGGTGTGTACCATCCTGGTGCCAATTAGGTTGCGGTGAAGTGTTGGGGTCTCACATCTATTGTGGTAGACAACAGCGATCATGGACCCAGAGTTTCGACGTTTCATCAATGCGAGGTAAAGCCACATTGAATCACGAACATCTTCATTAGAAAATTTAGGGTTTAAGAGTGGTCTGAGCGTGTAATATATATTGGTGCGAGATATACCCATCGGCTAGACTTCCGAATTGTCATCAGTGTATGGTTTATTACACTGAATCATCCAACTCTTGAATTAGAAGACTTGTAGGTAAGAATGGTTGTCGATGCCTCACATCTACAACTAGTGTTGTAGCAGAGATCACTGGCATAGAGTTTCGAAATATCATCGCCATTTGGTTTTAAATGGTGAGTCGTCTATTTCTTGCAACAGAAATATAGAGATGTTAACAATGGATTGGTGCGTGTGATAGATTACAGTACCCAATCTAACCATCGGCACAGAATTTGTAACTCTCTACTCTGAGTGGCTTAACTCAAAGTGTCTAGAAGTTTATGTTACAGAAAACTTGAGGTTGGTTTGAGAGAAAAGTTGTTAGTGCTTCATACTCATTGTGGTTTACCAATGAGAATAATCAGCACATAATATTTTGTGTCAGCAATGAGTGGTACAGCTCAGTATGTCGTCGACGGGTAAGCATTGTCTTAGTGAATCACGGTGATAGTTCAACACATCTTTGACATGAGAAATTAGGATCTGTATTCCTGATTGGTATAGATCAGAAACATTGACAATCGTGCAAATACCACTTGTAATTAAAAGACATATTTTTGGATTTTTGAGTTTTGTAAATTTTTTTTAATTCTCCCCCTAAATTTGTGCATGGAAAAGAATATTGAAAATAAAGCATGAACAAATTTAACTAGAAAAAAATTGTACAAAAATTTTCATGAACTGATTTATCAGTCATCGAAGCAAATCATTTTCAAAAGTTCAACAATCACATCGAACCGAGCTTTTGCAAAAGGTTTTGTAAACAAATCCGCCACATTGTTATATGTGTGGATTGGTTCAAAATGAATTAGTTTACGCTCGTAGCAATCTCGTATAAAATGAATTCTGATGTCAATGTGCTTGGTTTTTGAATGTTGGACAGGGTTTTTAATAATTTGGATAGCGGCATCATTATGCAAAATATGGGAGTGTCAAGAAAGTTCATAACATAATCAAGCAGTTGATGTTGCATCTAGATGACTTGAGAACAGCAAGCCGATGCAGCAACATATTGAGCTTCAGCTATAGAGGTTGACACTGTTTGCTATTTCTTGCACTGCCAAGAGATCAGCCTATTTCCCAAGAATTGACATCCAGCGCTTGTGGACTTTCTGTCAATGTCGCATCCTCTATAATTGCTGTCTGAAAAGGCATACAGATCAAATTCACGGTTCTTAGGATACCAGAGACCTAGTTTTGGTCTCCCTTTAAGGTATCGAAAGATCCGTTTAATAGCAGTCAAATGAGAAAGTTTAGGATTAGCCTGATATCGAGCACATTGGCAGACTGTGAAGACGATATCCGGTCTGCTGGCTGTCAGATACATCAAAGAGCCAATCATTAATTGATAATAAGTTGGATCAACTGATTCTCCATTCGGATCCGTCGTCAGCAGAGGTCCCTCAGCCGTTGGAGTGTTAGCATCTTTAGCATCCTTGAATCCGAACTTCTCAATAATGTCTTCCACATACTTGCCTTGATGTAGCAGAATTCCTGTTGTACTTTGTTTTACTTGCAACCCCAAGAACATCGTCATCTCCCCTAGCGAACTCATTTCAAATATTTTCTTCATCACTTGCTCGAACTCTTTACACAAAGCCTTGCTTGTAGAACCAAATATAATATCGTCCACATAGATTTGAACGACAATTTGATCTGATTTTTCGTGCTTGATGAACAGAGTCTGGTTGATCGTGCCTTGAGTATAACCATGTTGCAAACTTGCAACAGATGTTCGGTCAAGGTAGCATACCAATCACGGGGAGCTTGATGAAGACCATAAAGAGCCTTATCCAGCTTGTAGACATGGTTGGGAAACTTGGAGTTGACAAAACCCGGAGGTTGATCAACATAAATTTCCTCCTAGACATCGCCGTACAGGAATGCGGTCTTGACGTCCATCTAATACACTGTAAAGTTCATATACGAAGCATATGCAAGAAAAAATCCGAATCGCCCCCACTCTCGCCACCGGAGCATACACTTCAGTGTAGTCCAGAACTTCAATTTGTGTAAATCCACGGACAACCAGGTGTGTCTTGTTTCGCACTATAACTCCAGAATCGTCCTGTTTGTTACGAAACACCCATCTCGTATCAAGAGATTTCTTTCCTTCGGGTAATTACACCAGCTGCCAAACGTTCAGTTTGTCGAATTGATTCAGCTCTGCATGCATAGCGTCCACCCAACTTGGTTCGTTAAGTGCCATCTCCACATTCTTCGGTTCGATTTGAGAAATGAAGCATGAGTAGAGGCACTCGTTGATATGACCGCTCTGGCTTTTGGTTTGAACCCCATCTTCCAGAGAACCAATAACATTGTCAATACGGTGATCGCGTTGAATTCTTGAGGGAATAGCATGCTCGAGCGTTGCTGAAGAAACTGGAAGATTCGTTATATTCTTTATTCTGCCTAAGCCTGAAGCACCTCTGTCAGATGTTCTGAAGTCGTAGGAGGTACTGGCTACATACTTATCGGGAACTCTCTCAGGAAAGAGGGAATCCAGGAGTGTGGAATTGAACAGATCGGCACGTTTAAAATTGATAACTCCTTCTTGAGTGGCAGATTCTTCACCAACTGGTGGTTTGCCAACAATCCGGGATGATTCAGCAGGAGCATCGCCATTCATTGTAGTGGAAACAGGAGATGCACCGTTATTCAAAATAGGTTCTTCAAAAATCACGGACGGTTTGATGGGACCAATAATGATTTCCACATCATCATCTCTGTTGACTCCATTTGGACCTGGCTATGTGCCTGAGACATCATTAGAAAACACATTAAAAGACTTAAACAATTCAGCATAATTAAACAGCCAGTCAGGTCCAACACGGGCATCCGTTTCGTTTTCCTCTAGCCACCGCACATCAAACGATTCCACAATCTACTTGGTGACCTTGTTATACACCCGATAAGCAGTTTTACCCACATACCCAACAAAGTAGCAATCGTTACCTTTAGAATTGAACTTTGGAGTAGCTTCAAGATGAAGGAGGTGCAATGTGACAACTGTAAATTTTAGTCAACAAAAGTCAACTGTAGTCAAACGAAGCGTACGTTAATTTATATGTTGAAAAGTTATTTTCCATAACTTTTGCGATGAATTATTAATATTATAGTATTACGTATGCTAAATCAAAACAATTATCGGTTAAAAATCGAAAATACGGACAGCAGACTACGGTAGCGTAAAAATTCGATAATCGTACAATTATTATTTTGAGAATAATAATATTCATAAAACGATCTACTCGTAAATACGAACCTGTGGATATATAGAACGTCGAAAACGGAGTTCGTATGTGAAAGTTACAACCATTAAATCGCTGTGAACGGATAAATGTACACAGGGTTTGGACTCGAAATACAAAATGTGGTGCCTTAAACATCAAATATGAAATAACAATTCATATGATAAGTAACGTAATAATATCTAGTATTTAATTTCAAAGCTAAATGCAATTTCCGGTAAAATGCCGAAAATCGCGAAATCGGAAGTATACTGCGCTTAAACGCGTATTCCGGCACCCAACGAGTTATAATTCAATCAAAATAAATGTTTGGCAATGTTTTTATACAAAATAATTATTTATAAATTCGTTTCGTCAAAAACGCACAAAATTTCACTAAAACGTCTTACTATTTTATAAAAATCACACATTTTTATAACTACATTGCTATTTTTTATAAAAACCACACCACCCCACCCCACCCCCATACCCATTTCGGCAGCCACCTTTGAGTACTCCACCACATCACCATCAAATTTCTTAGGCACTATTCAAGGATCATGAGAAAGTAGGAGCTAGGATTAAAATAAGGAATAAAGATCACCATCAAATCTCCTATGTCTCTAACTAGTCACTCCATTTGAACCAACTTCCACCCAAACACATTCTCTCTTCCTCTCTCCCTCCTTCTCGGCCTAAAACCATCAAGAACAAGTTCTTGATCCATCAAGTTTTACAACCATCTATGTGGTGAGTTACAATCCTCTTTTGATTCTAAGACTTTCCATACCAATTTGATCACTTTTACACACACTAACATCCATCAAAATCCATTTGATATTATCTTTGTCCAAGGGTCTTTGAGCTCAAATCTTCATCATCTTCAAAGATCTTTCAAGCTCTCTTGGTAAGTTATGATCATCTAGTGATTTAAGTTCTAAATACCTTTATATACTCTTTTACACACACATACTCATGAAAATCCATTGCATAATAGCTTTGTCCAAGGGTCCTCCGGGTCTTAGAACCAAAATCTTCAATCTTCTTCCAAGGAATCTTAAGATCCACACTCAAGGTGAGTTCATACCCCTCATTTTCATCTTTTCAAACCTTTTTGGGGGAGAATACAAGTTCTTTAACTATAAATGTTGTTTTATTCAAGCTATATATGTTTAAATGCTATATATGTTGATTTACACAAGTTCATAAAGTTAGTATTTGGGTAAAAATACCATTGACATGAAATATGAATAGATCCTTGTAAGATGTTCATAATGATACATAATATGTTTGTATAAAAGTCTCTAGATTATAAATAAATTGTGTAAAATGTTAGATCTTGGACAAAAATGTTATAAAGTTGAATTTGGTATGAAATATGAATAGATCTATGTATTATGAACATTTTGACATGTTAAGATGTGTAAAAGTTACAAAACTACAAATAAAGTGTACAAAAACACTAGATCTCGAATAAAAACGAAAACTAGTAAAAACTACGTTTTTATAAACAAAAGCACTATTTTCTAGCAAAAATAATTATAATCAAGATATTACACTATTTTTGTGAGAAATATCTCAAAAGATGATATTTATAATCATTTGAATAAATTACTTCATTATTATTCACAAAAATATGATTATTACGACGCAATACTAAAATAGACTATTATTGGAATAGTTTATGAACACAAGTTATTATGACGTTTGAACATGACAAAAATAATTATATAAAATTATATAATTATTATACTATACTATATTATCATGGGAAAAATGATAATGGACTATTACAAGAGTTTTTAAATACAAATCGTACGTAAACAAGTTGATTGGAAATACATACATTTTGTGAGATGAATCTTCAAAGTACTTTTATAAGTACCTACTATAAGTCCTGAACATTTATAACCAGAGTCTCGGTAAGAGAGCGTGATATTTGAGTATAGATCTATACGGGGCTTGACAAACCCCGCACCTGAGCTGCTAGCTACAGCTTGATCGGCAGGTCTGAGGTGTCCAAATGTCTAACATTCCGACGCCTGAAGAACGTCGCAGCAGGCCAACTAGTCACATTATGGTTATATGGTATCTCACATGGGAAAATAATCAACTTAATATTTTTATAAATTGTTTACGTGGAAACACACATTTCAAAGAAAGTACACTACAGTTTACATATTACATTTTAGTCTTTGGGATTTAAAGACTTGGACATTTTTATGAGAAAATATTGAATTTTCTTGGTTATTCAACACTATTGCTTACAAACAAAGGTCATTTCTATACAAAAATCTTATGAACTCACCAACTTAATTGTTGACACTTTTTCAACTACTTGTATTCTCAGGAAATTGATAAGGTAAGCCTCAGCGCGATTTGAAGAGACGTTACGACGTCGTTTTTGTTCATTTTGAAATCATTTGTAATTGTGATTGAAACACGCAACTTTTCAAACGATGTAACCTTTACAATTATTTAATGATGGTTGTGTACTTGGATTCCACTATTGTGTAACTTTGTTATGATATTGTTCATGAAGTCATCCACCCTTGAACTATTCCGCCAATACGGTTTGAGGGTGTGACAGATTGGTATCAGAGCATTATTTATAGTGAACTAAGTATATCAATCCATTTAAAGATATACAACTATAAATACAATGGGACTAAAACTCTCAAAAACATTTTCGTACAAGTATACTTTTAAAATTACAACGATAATTTTTATAAAAGTATAAGTACATACATACATACTAGAATGATATCATAACGAAAACATACAAAAGTAGTAAGACGAGTTAAAACTACGGATAGGCCTAAGTGTTTGGTAATTATATCTTGGATAAATAGAGCCTGATCAACTGCATTGGTCCAAGATATGATTAACGTATACTTAGGAATAGTCGTGCCGAACAACAAGTCCGAACACTTAACAATAACCAAGTAACTAAATATAAAGTTAAAATACTACAGGAGTATTTTATGAATACTACGAAGTCGTACACTTAGAATTTTCTCTTACATACCTCTCATACCCCTTAGAAATCACCTTACTTATAACAACTTCTAAAGACTTACCAAGAACCATGTACAAAGAAAAACACTAGAACAAAACATAAAACAAAAATACTATACGAGTATTTTGTGATACTATAGAACCATACATCTAGACTCTTTATGCACCTATTATACCCCTATCACTACATAGTCGACATAAACGTATAATAGAAACGTCATACTTTGATAACCCCTATCAAGAACTAACCAACGTCAAATCTTGAATCCTTGTGGCAGAAATATGCCACCTCGCCGAAGAAACGCTAGACGCGCACCGATCGCAACTCCCGAGCCACCCATGATGGACTCAGCTACCTTCCAGGCTGCTGTTACTGCTGCAGTAGCAGCTGCTATCGCTCAGATAAACCCGAATAGGACAAATGGCAACGAGAGCAGAAATGGCACCAACGACTCCACAAATGGAGAAACATCAAACCAATCACGAGTCTGTACTTACAAGGACTTCGCGAATTGCAAACCAGTAACTTTCCATGGTACTGGTGGTGTCCTTGCTCTCACAAGATGGATTGAGAAAACAGAATCAATCTTTGATATCTCCGCATGCCCCGAGGAATTTAAAGTCAAATACGCCGCTTGTACCTTTGCCGAGACGGCCATGTCTTGGTGGAAGGGCCATGTTAAGGCTCTGACACTTCCTGTGGCCAACTCGATGAGTTGGGAGGAACTGAAGACTATGCTGATGAAAGAGTATTGTCCCAGGGGGAGATCCAAAAGCTAGAACAAGAGCTGTGGAACCTTACCATGAAAGGTTCAGATCTGACCTCCTACACGAACCGATTCAACGATTTGGCAACCCTTTGCCCTACTATGGTCACACCGGAATCCGTGAAAGTGGAACGTTACATCTGGGGGCTATCTCCTCTGATTCAGGGGAATGTAGAAGCGGCAAGCCCCGCCACTTTCAACAGCGCATAACGACTGGCCCAACGATTAGTCGACTATGGGGTTCGCCAGGGCACCATGACCCCTAAAACTGAGCAACCAAGAGAGAGGGACCACAAAAGAAAACCCTGGAACAGGGGGAGAAATCAGCCTAACCAAGAACATGCCAAGAGACAACAGATTGTGGCAGTCCATGCAGCCACTGTCCCGACTACCCCAACAGCAACCCAGCAATATAATGGGACACTACCCAAGTGCAACAAATGTAACTTTCATCATACCGGAGCCTGTAGAGAAATGCATTGCCTGAACTGCAACAAGAAGGGTCATACTACCCGTTTCTGCAGGGCACCAGTTCCACAAACCACCCAAGCCTCAAATGCTGGGGTGAGTCAAGCTTGCTATGGTTGTGGTGAGACGGGACATTTCAAGCGTGATTGCCCGAAGACAAAGAATGTGGGGAGAAATGGAAGGGTCCTAGCTATGGGACGCGCGGAAGCGGTAGAGGATCCTACCGTGGTTACCGGTACGTTCCTCGTCAATAATTCATATGCTTGTGTACTATTCGATAGCGGTGCGGAGAGAAGTTTCGTGAGCCACGAGTTTAAATATCTATTAAAACAAAAACCACAACCACTCAATGAAACATTTACAGTAGAAATGGCAAATGGCAAAACAGAAAAGCACAAACGACATATACATAAGCTGTACACTTACTCTGGACGATCACTCCTTTCAAATCGACTTAATGCCTGTTAAAATAGGAAGTTTTGACGTGATTGTTGGTATGGATTGGCTAATCCCCCATCATGCCGACATCATGTGTTACGAACGAGGAATCCGACTTCATCTGCCGGATGACAAGACCTTTGTTGTCTACGGAGATAAACCAGTACCAGCCTCCGAATCGTGTCTTGCATCAAAGCTCGAAAATACCTACAGAAAAGATACCATGCCTTCCTAGCCCACGTTGTTGACGAGAAGAAAGAAGTAAAGAACATCAAAGAGATCCCCAAAGTCTGCGACTTTCCCGACGTATTCCCAGAAGACCTTCCAGGAGTACCACCCGCACGACAAGTCGAGTTCAGAATCGATTTGATCCCAGGAGCCACCCCAGTAGCAAAAGCGCCATACCGATTAGCCCCGGCAGAAATGCAAGAATTATCCAGCCAACTAAACGAACTACTAAGTAAAGGGTTCATCAGGCCGAGCTTCTCACCTTGGGGAGCGCCGGTCTTATTCGTGAAGAAGAAGGATGGATCATTCCGTATGTGCATTGACTATCGGGAGTTGAACAAGCTCACCATCAAGAACCGATACCCGCTACCCCGAATTGACGACCTGTTCGATCAACTCCAAGGATCGAGTTATTTCTCAAAGATCGATCTGAGGTCGGGATATCACCAACTCATGGTTCAAGAAGAAGATGTTCCTAAAACGGCATTCAGAACTCGCTACGGTCATTATGAATTCGTTGTGATGCCCTTCGGATTGACCAATGCGCCCGCAGTGTTCATGGATCTGATGAACCGTGTATGCCGACCTTACCTAGATAAATTCGTGATAGTATTCATCGACGACATACTTATCTATTCACGAAGTAAGGAGGAACATAGCCAACACTTACGACAAGTTTTGGAGACATTAAGAGCAGAGAAGCTGTATGCGAAATTTTCGAAATGTGAATTTTGGCTTCGAAAAGTGGACTTCCTAGGCCATGTAGTCAGCAAGGAAGGAATATGTAACGCCCCAGATTTTCAAGTCAAATTTTTCTTTTTTGGAAACCAAATATTGAGTTATAAATGGATATTTTACAAATAGAGAAATCAGCCATAGTATTGATTTTAGCAAAATACATATAGAAACTCATGTCCTTTATTCTTCACATAAATTATTTATAAAGTAGCGGAAGTCTTGGAAATAGTGGAATGCGGTGCGTCAGGTTGGAGCCTTCCCTCTGTCTCTGCCATTATCTGAAAATGTTAAATATCAACGGGGTAAGCATAAAGCTTAGTGAGTTCCTCAAAATACCATACGATCCATCACATAACATACAACACATAATAACCATTCATATGTCTGTGAGACTCGCGGGCTATCCCTGTTCCGCCTGAAGACTCACGGGCAGTTCCCGTTCCGTCTTACCGCTCGCAGGCTTTTCCCGTTCCATCTAATGACTCGCAGGCTATTCCCGTTCCGCCTATTGGCTCGCGGGCTATCCCGTTCCGTCCACAAACAATCATTAACATAGCAATAATTCATACAATTATCATAACAGGTAAGATCACCTTAGTCTAACATGTCTTACTTCCTACGCATGCAATATCACCTATAGTATAGTGAGAAGACTCACCTGATTATAGTTGACTATATTGTTTATCTTTCTCGGCTTTGTATTTCTTCAACTTTAACTGTTAACATAATAAGAAATCTATCATTTCTTAATCCTTAACTATATTGTAGTCGCATCATTAAACCCTTCAGTAATTCCAATATGATACTCCATGATTTATCAAGTAAAGAACAGTCAGGTAGAAGATTAGATGGGGTGGCAGGATCCTTTCAGCATTTTAGCCTTTCGGAAAATCCAACAACCAGATCCCAAGTAATCGGCCTAGTCACCGTCCTCGTAAGTAAATCAATCGGTATTATTTTCGGAATTACGAATTGTTATAATAACGACATTTTAAGGTTTTTGTTTACTATTGTTAGAAATGAGTATAATATAACATATGTTATACTTATTAAATATTCTACTTCTTAACATAAAAACTATTTTACAATACCTAATTAAGCCATAGAAAAGTTTGTAGTTACCTTATGACCAGTCGTCGGAACCTATAACTTCTTCGTTAGGCTTTTGAGCTTCCTTTCACTCACTTCTTACACTCTAGTGCTTAGAAACCTCTATATATTGGATTGAGATTTGTTGGTGTGGTTTATGAGATGTTTTGAGGGGTATTTATACTTGAATTCTTGAATAAAAAATGGCATGACACTTTTGACAAAAGATTTTAATAATATAATTTTGTTGAAATTAAAGGCCTTCTAGATCAGTCTGTTCAAGACTGGTTTAGCCGATCTTAAGCCCATTAAATTCACGTTTTTATTTGATATTCAGTAAATTCATCTCAATACCTTTCCAGGGATGTATGGTATGTATTTATACGATTTTTCTATGATTTATTATGATTTTTTGAAAACAGACTATCTAATCTGTCAATTTCGAACTACTTAGTGAAGATTGCATTTTTAACCATATATAATGCCACTTTCAAGCTTACAACTATTTTTAAGAATTGTACTAGACTCAATTTGTAAACTTTGTGCACTAGTTTGAGGTCCAAAAAATATTCCTATAATTAATTATGATTTTTCTAAAAACATCACAAAATGCTAATTTTCATATGAAATTGTAACTAAAGTTTTTCTTAGCTTTTTAACTATCAAAAATCGTATAATTCACAACAATTATAACTAAATGCAATAAATGGAATACAGGTCTTACAAGTCTCCCCCACTTCTCTGAATTTCGTCCTCGAAATTTGTATTCTCAAATAACTCGGGGTAATGTTCTCGCATCTCCCTCTCGGGCTCCCATGTGCATTCAGAGCCTTTTCGATGTTTCCATTGTACCTTCACCAGTACTACCACTTAATTACGCAAGGATTTTGTTTTTCTTTCTAAGATAGCTATAGGACGCTCCACATAGTTCAGGCGTTCATCTAATTGAATATCCTCCAAAGGTACTATTGTAGATTCCTCCGTAATGCACTTCCTAAGCTGCGAAACGTGAAACGTGTCGTGAATCTGACTAAGCTGCTCGGGCAGCTCCAACCGGTAAGCTACCTTACCTACACGGGCGACAATTCGATATGGTCCAATGTACCTAGGGCCAAGCTTTCCTCGCTTCCTAAAACGAATAACTCCTTTCCAAGGTGACACCTTAAGAAGAACATAATCCCCAACTTGAAACTCGAGATCGGACCGTCGCTTATCCGCATAATTTTTCTGTCGACTTTGAGCGGTTAACAATCTCTCCCGAACCTTCTGAATTAACTCAGTTGTCTTGAGCACCACCTCAGTACTACCCAATACCTGCTGGCCAACCTCGCCCCAGCAAATAGGTGTCCGACATTTCCTTCCATACAACATTTCAAAGGGAGCCCTGCCAATGCTCGCGTGATAACTGTTATTGTAAGAAAACTCAGCTAAAGGGAGATGGGAATCCCAACTCCCGCCAAAATCGATGACGCATGCCCTAAGCATATCCTCCAGCGTTTGAATCGTCCTTTCACTCTGCCCATCTGTCTGAGGATGATATGCTGTGCTGAAATGAAGGCGAGTGCCTAATTCCTCATGAAACTTCTTCCAAAACCTAGACGTAAATCGGACATCCCGGTCGGATATCACCGAGACCGGTATACCATGCCGAGAGATAATCTCATCTGTGAAGACCTTAGCCAATTCCTTTGCAGAGTAAGTCTCTTGGATGGGGAGGAAATGAGCACTTTTAGTCAACCTATCCACGATAACCCAAATAGTGTCCATATGACGAGGGGTTCTTGGCAACTTCGTGATGAAATCCATTGTGATATGCTCCCATTCCCATTCTGGGATCTCAAGAGGCTGCAACTTACCATGAGGCCGTTGGTGCTCGGCCTTGACCTTACGACAGGTCATGCATCTTTCGACAAACCAGGCTACTTCCCTCTTCATGCCCGGCCACCAATAATATTCGCGCAGATCCCTATACATTTTAGTTGCTCCAGGGTGGATAGAGAACCTGGATTTATGTGCCTCCTCCAATAGGGTTTGACGAACCCCGCCCAGCTTCGGTACCCAAATTCTCTCATGGCTAGTTAACAAATCCCTACTATCTTTGACCATAGCTGCCAACTGACCCACAATTCTCTCACCTTTCTGATTCTCGCTCTTGCTTGCTTCCATCTGAGCTTTCCTAATTAGCTCAAGCAGCGGTGTCACAATTGTCATCCTTAGACAAACGCCCCGAAGGGGTGCACCCGAAGCCTTACGACTTAACGCATCCGCTACCACATTGGCATTCCCAGGGTGGTAGTGTATCTCACAATCATAGTCTTTCAATACATCCAACCATCTTCTCTGTCTCATATTGAGGTTTGCCTGATCCATCAAGTACTTCAAACTCTTGTGGTCCGTGAAGATGGTGCACTTCACTCCATACAAATAGTGTCTCCAAATCTTGAGAGCGAAGACCACTGCTCCCAATTCCAAATCATGAGTGGGGTAGTTAGCTTCATGGGGCTTCAACTGTCGCGAGGCGTAAGCAATCACCTTGCCTCGTTGCATCAAGACTGCCCCCAATCCCGTGATAGATGCATCGCAATAAACTACCATGTCCTCCATGCCTTCAGGCAACGTCAAAACCGGAGCTTCACACAATTTCCGCCGCAAAGTCTCAAAAGCCTGCTGCTGCTCCTCACCCCACCGAAAAACAGCGTTTTTCTTAGTTAGCCGAGTCAAAGGTACCGCAATCTTTTAGAAGTCTTGGATGAAACGGCGATAATAACCAGCCAGACCCAAGAAACTTCTAATTTCAGAGGGAGTCTTCGGAACCTCCCACCGCATCACGGCCTCCACTTTAGCCGGGTCTACCATGATTCCTTTCTCGTTGACAACGTGACCCAAAAACTGAACCTTCCGTAGCCAAAAGTCACACTTGGATAATTTTGCATAAAGCTTCTCCTTCCTTAAGGTCTCTAATACTTCCTTTAAGTGTTGTTCATGTTGCTCCCTGCTCCGAGAGTAAACTAAGATATCGTCAATGAAAACTATAACCGACCGATCCAACATCGGTCGACACACTCGATTCATTAAATCCATAAAAGCTGCAGGGGCATTGGTTAGTCCGAACGGCATCACTACAAACTCGAAGTGGCCGTACCTCGTCCTAAAAGCCGTTTTCGGGATGTCTTCCTCCCGTACTCGCATTTGATGGTATCCTGACCGCAAATCAATTTTTGAAAACCACGAAGCCCCCTGCAGTTGATCGAATAAGTCGTCGATGCGAGGTAATGGATATCGGTTTTTCACCGTACGCTTGTTCAGCTCACGATAATCTATACACATCCTATTGGAACCATCCTTCTTCTTAACAAATAGAATAGGCGCTCCCCACGGTGAGCAACTGGGCCGAATAAATCCCTTGTCCAAAAGTTCCCTAAGTTGAATAGACAATTCAAGCATTTCTGGAGGCGCAAGACGATACGGTGCTTTAGCTATTGGAGCTGCACCGGGAGTTAAGTCGATCTTAAATTCCACCTGTCTCTCTGGCGGTACACCAGGCAGGTCCTCGGGAAAAACATTAGGAAAATCCCGAACCACCGGTATATCACCTGCTTTCTGCTGTGGCTTCTTTTCTCGTGTGTCTACAACATAAGCCACAAATCCCGAGCCTCCATGCTGAAAATGTCTGCGTGCCCTAGCAGCTGAACAGAAAACTGCACCTTGATTCTTTCTCTCGCCCTGCACAACCAGCTCTCCCCCACTTGGGGTTTGAATCCACACTCGCTTGTTCTTACAATCGATCCATGATTCATGCTGACCCATCCAATCCATACCGATGATGACTCGAGAGTCACTCAACGGTATAGGGATGAGATCGATCGAAAACTTTATTCCTTGAATCACTACTTCGCATTCCCGATAAACACTAGTCACTTGCACGGCTTTATCATCCGCAATTTCTACTTCTAACGGTCGAGGAAGAGTTCCTAAAGCAATACCGAAACTCTTTCCCAACGCGGCAGACACAAAAGAATGACTAGCACCCGAATCAAATAGTGCAAAGGTAGGCATAGAGTTGACTAAGAATGTTCCTAATCAAAGCATAATAGACATATTAATTACACACACCACAAACACGAGGCAAGTAAAGAAAGAGTACCCGTGACGACGTCAGGCGCATCCTGTGCCTCCTCGGCGGTCATGACGAATGCTCGACCCTTGGTCTTAGGGGCTTCCCCTTTCCCCTGCCTACCATCGGTAATCCGGAGTGTAGTGGGTGCCGGATTCTGAACCACTCCCTGAGTCAGACGGGGACATTGGGCCTTGAAATGGCCTACCTGATTGCAGTTAAAGCAGATTTTGGCCTCCTTTCGACAATCCCTAGCATAGTGGCCCTCTTTGCCACACTTATGGCACACTACTGCCCTACACTGCCCTTCATGGTTTTTCCCACACTTGCCACACTGACCGTGGCTTCTCTGAACATGCCTTCCTTGGTCCCCCCCTTTATGCTTCTTTGATGGCGGATGAGATTGTGTTGGTGCCTGACGCTTCTGCCTTTGTTGGTTCTCTAGTTCCAATTCTCGAGCTCGAGCGGCTGAAATCATGTCGTTAAGAGTTTGGTGCCTGGCAGCAGACACAAACTCCCGTATATCCGTCCGAAGCATTGCCAAATATCGGTTCATCCGCATTTTCTCTGTGGCTGCATACTCTGGACAAAAGAGCGCCCGTTCGTTAAACTTTTTGGTGATTTCTGCCACTGTCTCTGTGGTCTGAGTCAGGTTCAAGTATTCCTGAGCCAAACGTTCCATCTCTATTTGCGGGACGTACTCTTGTCTGAACTTAGTCTTGAATTCGGCCCAAGTGATAGCCTCTATCTGAGCATCAGTGAGATCTTTAGCCATCATTTCCCACCAATCCTTTGCATCGTCTCTCAACAGGTTTACAGCAAAGATAACCTTTGATTCCTCTGGGCAAAAACAGGTTCTGAAAGCACCCTCTACTGCAGAAATCCATCTTATACTAGCGATTGGATCCCTTCCCCCACCAAACACCGGGACTTGACATGCGGAAAAATCCCTATAAGTCGCCATTCTATCCCTTGGTCTACTAATTGTAGCAAGTCGTTCCTCAATCATCGTTATCAGTTCAGTTTTGATTGTACCGAAGAAACGAGGAATTTCGGCTAGCACCTCGCGTGATACCTCTTCAGCAATTAAGTCTCGTAGCTCCTCATCTGATCGAGTGGGTCGGCTTGGTCCCTCACTAGACCCAGAGCCATTACCATTGCTTCTTGTAATCACCACCATTCTGACTGTACAAACAAGATGGTGAGCCCATGCTCATTATATGTGGTTACCCTACCAACTCGACTTTATAGGAGTTTTGGCGACTGACTCTGTTACATGTAAGAATCCTGTGCTTTGGGTAGTACGGGCCCTGTACTATCTTCCACACCTATTCTTACTTGTACCAAACGTCCTTCCAAAATTACTATATAGTCTCTTATTACTATATGGTTCTTGTTTATACGGTTTGTACATTCAACACTTCTTTTTACACTTCCTAGAGTTTCTTTATCATACTTGTGATAAAAGAAAAAAAACGTTTGCTGATGCCATTAGGTAGTTTTGTTGACGCTTATTTCACACATAATTTTAAGGATAAAATATACAGTTGAATAAGTAATCTTATCCTAATGTCACCACCAGACAAGGAACAACTAATAAAGTCAGATAACTAATTCCAAAGCCATCTGATATTAACTACATGCAATTCAAGCGTTCATTTAACTTTCTAACAGTATAAGCACAGTTTCAGTTGCACATAATTGTCATCATATAAGGCAATCAGACATCCTAAATCATGCAATTATAACATGCAATTCCTGAGTGAATCCTTAATATACTCTTTATCATATCAAGTTTCTAGCATATACATGAATGCAGATATTTTGAGAAACATTTACTCACTTAAGCTCCGGCTGACCGCACGCATCGCATTCCTTTTCTTTTTAAAATTCTAACTTTTTTTTTTTTTTGTAAAACTCTCAGTCCTCAGTTTGAGTTCAGATTTACCCGAAAGTTTATCTAAATCCCTCAAACTAAGGCTCTGATACCAACTTGTAACGCCCCAGATTTTCAAGTCAAATTTTTCTTTTTTGGAAACCAAATATTGAGTTATAAATGGATATTTTACAAATAGAGAAATCAGCCATAGTATTGATTTTAGCAAAATACATATAGAAACTCATGTCCTTTATTCTTCACATAAATTATTTATAAAGTAGCGGAAGTCTTGGAAATAGTGGAATGCGGTGCGTCAGGTTGGATCCTTCCCTTTGTCTCTGCCATTATCTGAAAATGTTAAATATCAACGGGGTAAGCATAAAGCTTAGTGAGTTCCTCAAAATACCATACGATCCATCACATAACATACAACACATAATAACCATTCATATGTCTGTGAGACTCGCGGGCTATCCCTGTTCCGCCTGAAGACTCACGGGCAGTTCCCGTTCCGTCTTACCGCTCGCAGGCTTTTCCCGTTCCGTCTAATGACTCGCAGGCTATTCCCGTTCCGCCTATTGGCTCGCGGGCTATCCCGTTCCGTCCACAAACAATCATTAACATAGCAATAATTCATACAATTATCATAACAGGTAAGATCACCTTAGTCTAACATGTCTTACTTCCTACGCATGCAATATCACCTATAGTATAGTGAGAAGACTCACCTGATTATAGTTGACTATATTGTTTATCTTTCTCGGCTTTGTATTTCTTCAACTTTAACTGTTAACATAATAAGAAATCTATCATTTCTTAATCCTTAACTATATTGTAGTCGCATCATTAAACCCTTCAGTAATTCCAATATGATACTCCATGATTTATCAAGTAAAGAACAGTCAGGTAGAAGATTAGATGGGGTGGCAGGATCCTTTCAGCATTTTAGCCTTTCGGAAAATCCAACAACCAGATCCCAAGTAATCGGCCTAGTCACCGTCCTCGTAAGTAAATCAATCGGTATTATTTTCGGAATTACGAATTGTTATAATAACGACATTTTAAGGTTTTTGTTTACTATTGTTAGAAATGAGTATAATATAACATATGTTATACTTATTAAATATTCTACTTCTTAACATAAAAACTATTTTACAATACCTAATTAAGCTATAGAAAAGTTTGTAGTTACCTTATGACCAGTCGTCGGAACCTATAACTTCTTCGTTAGGCTTTTGAGCTTCCTTTCACTCCCTTCTTACACTCTAGTGCTTAGAAACCTCTATATATTGGATTGAGATTTGTTGGTGTGGTTTATGAGATGTTTTGAGGGGTATTTATACTTGAATTCTTGAATAAAAAATGGCATGACACTTTTGACAAAAGATTTTAATAATATAATTTTGTTGAAATTAAAGGCCTTCTAGATCAGTCTGTTCAAGACTGGTTTAGCCGATCTTAAGCCCATTAAATTCACGTTTTTATTTGATATTCAGTAAATTCATCTCAATACCTTTCCAGGGATGTATGGTATGTATTTATACGATTTTTCTATGATTTATTATGATTTTTTGAAAACAGACTATCTAATCTGTCAATTTCGAACTACTTAGTGAAGATTGCATTTTTAACCATATATAATGCCACTTTCAAGCTTACAACTATTTTTAAGAATTGTACTACACTCAATTTGTAAACTTTGTGCACTAGTTTGAGGTCCAAACAATATTCCTATAATTAATTATGATTTTTCTAAAAACATCACAAAATGCTAATTTTCATATGAAATTGTAACTAAAGTTTTTCTTAGCTTTTTAACTATCAAAAATCGTATAATTCACAACAATTATAACTAAATGCAATAAATGGAATACAGGTCTTACAGAATACATGTGGATCCTTCCAAAATCAAAGCCATCGCAAGCTGGGAAGCACCAAGAACTCCGACAGAAATTCGTCAGTTTTTGGGCCTTGCTGGCTATTACCGAAGATTCATACAGAACTTCTCCAAAATTGCAAAGCCACTTACTACCCTGACACAGAAGGGTGTAACATTCAAGTGAGGAGATAACAAGACGCCGCCTTCCAGACCTTAAAGAAAGCTTTGTGCAGCGCTCCTATTCTGTTCCTTCCAGAAGGAACAGAAGACTTTGTGGTCTATTGCGATGCATCCAACCAGGGTCTGGGCTGTGTACTCATGCAGAGAGGAAAGGTCATTGCTTACGCTTCAAGACAACTTAAAACTCACGAGGTCAACTACACTACACATGACCTCGAGTTGGGAGCAGTAGTGTTCGCATTGAAGATCTGGAGACACTACCTATACGGCACAGAATGTACGGTATACACCGACCATAAGAGTCTCCAGCATATCCTCAACCAAAAAGAAGTCAATATGAGACAACGACGATGGATGGAGCTACTAAGTGACTATGAATTTGAAATTCGTTATCACCCAGGGAAGGCCAACGTGGTAGCCGATGCCCTCAGTCGAAAAGAGTACTCGGGTCGCCGAGTGAAGTCATTAACAATAACGGTCCATTCCCATTTGTCCACTCAGATCAAAGAGGCGCAGCTAGAAGCCTTAAAACCTGAGAATGTCGCGAATGAAGCCTTGCGAGGGATGGATAAGAACCTTCAAGTTAAGGAAGACGGAGCTCGTTACCTCATGAACCGAATTTGGACCCCGAGGTTCGGCGGATACAGAGACATTGTCATGAATGAGGCTCACAAGACTAGATACTCCATTCACCCTGGGTCCGACAAAATGTACCTGGACCTCAAGAAACTGTATTGGTGGCCAAACATGAAGGCAGAAATTGCTACTTACGTGGGCAAGTGCCTGACTTGTGCCAAGGTTAAAGTAGAATATCAAAAGCCCTCGGGTCTGCTACAACAACCAGAAATACCCGAGTGGAAGTGGGAGCGGATAACTATGGACTTCATAACCAAATTACCAAAGACAACTGGTGGGTTAGACACCATTTGGGTAATCGTCGATAGGTTAACCAAATCCGCTCACTTCCTACCAATCAAAGAGACTGACAAGATGGATAAGCTGGCAAGGCTCTACCTCAAAGAAATTGTAAAATTGCACGGTGTGCCAAGATCAATCATCTCGGATAGAGATAGCCGATTCACTTCACACTTTTGGCAATCATTACAAAAGACTATGGGAACCAGACTCGATATGAGCACATCTTACCATCCGCAGACGGATGGCCAAAGTGAAAGAACCATCCAAACGCTGGAAGACATGTTGAGAGCCTGTGTGATAGACTTCGGTAAGGCGTGGGACACCCACTTACCGCTCATTGAGTTTTCATACAACAACAGCTATCACACTAGCATCAAAGTTGCTCCATTCGAAGCTTTATATAGACGCAAGTGCAGATCCCCTCTGTGCTGGGCTGAAGTGGGTGATACTCAACTAGCCAGAGGCCAACTACCTAACAGCACTCTCACCGGTCCGGAGATCATACGAGAGACAACGGAGAAAATCGTTCAGATCCGAGAACGATTGAAAGCATCTCGTGACCGACAAAAGAGCTATGCAGATAAGCGACGCAAGCCCTTGGAATTCCAGGTTGGTGACCGAGTGTTGTTGAAAGTCTCGCCATGGAAAGGAATGATACGCTTTGGAAAGCATGGGAAGCTGAACCCCAGATACATTGGGCCCTTCGAGATCCTTGCTAGGATCGGCCCAGTAGCCTACAAACTTCAACTACCGCAGGAGCTCAGCAATGTCCATCCCACCTTTCACGTATCCAACTTAAAGAAATGCCTGTCCGATGAAACCCTTGTCATACCGCTCGACGAGATCGAGGTGAACGAGAATCTTCATTTCGTGGAAGAACCCGTAGACATCATGGACAGAGAGATCAAGAGAACGAAACAGAGCCGCATACCGATAGTTAAGGTCCGTTGGAGTGCCAAGCGTGGACCAGAATTCACTTGGGAACGTGAAGACCAGATGAAACAGAAGTACCCACATCTCTTCCCAAACCCTTGAGGATCCACTCAAGAGTTAAATTTCGGGACGAAATTCTCTCTAACGGGTAGATGATGTGACAACTGTAAATTTTGGTCAACAAAAGTCAACTGTAGTCAAACGAAGCGTACGTTAATTTATATGTTGAAAAGTTATTTTCCATAACTTTTGCGATGAATTATTAATATTATAGTATTACGTATGCTAAATCAAAACAATTATCGGTTAAAAATCGAAAATACGGACAGCAGACTACGGTAGCGTAAAAATTCGATAATCGTACAATTATTATTTTGAGAATAATAATATTCATAAAACGATCTACTCGTAAATACGAACCTGTGGATATATAGAACGTCGAAAACGGAGTTCGTATGTGAAAGTTACAACCATTAAATCGCTGTGAACGGATAAATGTACACAGGGTTTGGACTCGAAATACAAAATGTGGTGCCTTAAACATCAAATATGAAATAACAATTCATATGATAAGTAACGTAATAATATCTAGTATTTAATTTCAAAGCTAAATGCAATTTCCGGTAAAATGCCGAAAATCGCGAAATCGGAAGTATACTGCGCTTAAACGCGTATTCCGGCACCCAACGAGTTATAATTCAATCAAAATAAATGTTTGGCAATGTTTTTATACAAAATAATTATTTAGAAATTCGTTTCGTCAAAAACGCACAAAATTTCACTAAAACGTCTTACTATTTTATAAAAATCACACATTTTTATAACTATATTGCTATTTTTTATAAAAACCACACCACCCCACCCCACCCCCATACCCATTTCGGCAGCCACCTTTGAGAACTCCACCACATCACCATCAAATTTCTTAGGCACTATTCAAGGATCATGAGAAAGTAGGAGCTAGGATTAAAATAATGAATAAAGATCACCATCAAATCTCCTATGTCTCTAACTAGTCACTTCATTTGAACCAACTTCCACCCAAACACATTCTCTTTTCCTCTCTCCCTCCTTCTCGGCCTAAAACCATCAAGAACAAGTTCTTGATCCATCAAGTCTTACAACCATCTATGTGGTGAGTTACAATCCTCTTTTGATTCTAAGACTTTCCATACCAATTTCATCTCTTTTACACACACTAACATCCATCAAAATCCATTGGATATTAGTTTTGTCCAAGGGTCTTTGAGCTCAAATCTTCATCATCTTTAAAGATCTTTCAAGCTCTCTTGGTAAGTTATGATCATCTAGTGATTTAAGTTCTAAATACCTTCATATACTCTTTTACACACACATACTCACGAAAATCCATTGGATAATAGCTTTGTCCAAGGGTCCTCCGGGTCTTAGAACCAAAATCTTCAATCTTCTTCCAATGAATCTTAAGATCCACACTCAAGGTGAGTTCATACCCCTCATTTTCATCTTTTCAAACCTTTTTGGGGGAGAATACAAGTTCTTTAACTATAAATGTTGTTTTATTCAAGTTATATATGTTTAAATGCTATATATGTTGATTTACACAAGTTCATAAAGTTAGTATTTGGGTAAAAATACCATTGACATGAAATATGAATAGATCCTTGTAAGATGTTCATAATGATACATAATATGTTTGTATAAAAGTCTCTAGATTATAAATAAATTGTGTAAAATGTTAGATCTTGGACAAAAATGTTATAAAGTTGAATTTGGTATGAAATATGAATAGATCTATGTATTATGAACATTTTGACATGTTAATATGTGTAAAAGTTACAAAACTAAAAAATAAAGTGTACAAAAACACTAGATCTCGGATAAAAACGTTATAAAAACGAAAACTAGTAAAAACTACGTTTTTATAAACAAAAGCACTATTTTCTAGCAAAAATGATTATAATCAAGATATTACACTATTTTTCTGATAAATATCTCAAAAGATGATATTTATAATCATTTGAATAAATTACTTCATTATTATTCACAAAAATATGATTATTACGACGTAATACTAAAATAGACTATTATTGGAATAGTTTATGAACACAAGTTATTATGACATTTGAACATGACAAAAATAATTATATAAAATTATATAATTATTAAACTATACTATATTATCATGGAAAAAATGATAATGGACTATTACAAGAGTTTTTAAATACAAATCGTACGTAAACAAGTTGATTGGAAATACATACATTTTGTGAGATGAATCTTCAAAGTACTTTTATAAGTACCTACTATAAGTCCTGAACATTTATAACCAGAGTCTCGGTAAGAGAGCGTGATATTTGAGTATAGATCTATACGGGGCTTGACAAACCCCGCACCTGAGCTGCTAGCTACAGCTTGACCGGCAGGTCTGAGGTGTCCAAATGTCTAACATTCCGACGCCTGAAGAACGTCGCAGCAGGCCAACTAGTCACAGTATGGTTATATGGTATCTCACATGGGAAAATGATCAACTTAATATTTTTATAAATTCTTTACGTGGAAACACACATTTCAAAGAAAGTACACTACAGTTTACATATTACATTTTAGTCTTTGGGATTTAAAGACTTGGACATTTTTATGAGAAAATATTGGATTTTCTTGGTTATTCAACACTATTGCTTACAAACAAAGGACATTTCTATACAAAAATCATATGAACTCACCAACTTAATTGTTGACACTTTTTCAACTACTTGTATTCTCAGGAAATTGATAAGGTAAGCCTCAGCGCGATTTGAAGAGATGTTACGACGTCGTTTTTGTTCATTTTGAAATCATTTGTAATTGTGATTGAAACATGCAACTTTTCAAACGATGTAACCTTTACAATTATTTAATGATGGTTGTGTACTTGGATTCCACTATTGTGTAACTTTGTTATGATATTGTTCATGAAGTCATCCACCCTTGAACTATTCCGCCAATACGGTTTGAGGGTGTGACATGCAAGGACAACCGAAGGATCAAAAATGTGCAACTGCTGGTTTGTGGCCATAAAGAATTTCATATGGAGTCTTCATTTGATGCTTGTTGATAATGACCCAATTCTGAACAAAACAAGCTGTATTAATTACTTTGGCCTAAAAGAACACTGGCAGTTTGGAATCACATAGCATGGTACGCGCAGCATCAATCAAAGTTCGGTTCCGGCGCTCAGCAACACCATTTTTGTTGAGGTGTAGGAGCAGCACTGTACTGACGCTGCACTCCCTTTTCTGCACAAAATTGATCCAACACTGCGTTCTTGAATTCGGTCCCATTGTCGCATCGAATTCCCTTCACTTTCTGATTTGTTTGATTTTCGATTAGAGTGATGAATCTCTTGACCATTTCTGCAGTTTCGCTCTTATTCTTCAAAAAGAAAACTCAAGTAAAACGTGAGTAATCATCATTAATAACCAAACAATAAGAGCTTTTATTAATACTCAGAACGTTGACGGGGCCAAAGAGATCCATATGAAGAAGTTGAAGGAGCGAATCAATGGTGTTGACCAATTTGGGCTTGTGTGGTTTCCGATGATGCTTGCCTTGAGCACAGGCAACATACTTCTCAAACGTGATGAAGTCTTTAATAGGAAGCCCTCAGACAAGATCGTTTTTGGCGAGACGATTCAAATTCTTCACAGGAAAGTGACGTTTTCGGGAGTGTTGTGATTCATGTCAATGATGTAACCATTGCTTTTGCATTCATATCTGACAAGAATCCACTCCTCAGGAATGACAACACCGGGTTTCAGAATCTGACATTCTTTCTTGGTAAAATGGGTTGAGATACCTTTGTCACATATTTGTGAAACGCTCAGAAGACTATGCTTTAGCTCCGGAACGAAGTTTACATTCTCGAATTTCATGCCATTTGTTACAGTCCCCTTCTGAGTGATCTTTCCCTTTTCTCCTCCTGCGAAGGAAACATATCCACCGTTAAAGTTTTCAATGTCGTGTAATTGGGACATGTCGCCTGTCATGTGCCTGGAACAGCCACTATCAACATACCAGGGTCTGGTGATATTCATCTATAGCTGTTCCTGCATAAGTTGCGAGATTAATTAGATTTGGGGACCCAGTCCATAAAGAAACTGGGTTGACCCTTACTATCAATACAGGAAACAGGTTTCTAAGCTCATGTCACGTTTGTCAAATAATAATGAAATTTCAGAGGTTTTTGAAACACTGCCTTTCGGAACCCATCTGTAATTGGATCTAAATATTTTGTATTTAGACCAGATGGGAACATTAGCATTTGATTTCGAATCAGAATTCCCTTTTGATTCAGATCTATTTTCAAATTAGAACTAGAGGATGATCCTTAAGATGACTTAGACCTCTCCGATTCTAGTTTGGTACAGTCATCTTTCGAAGCAATCCCTTTGTCCTTGGGAATCCGATTCTGGGTATTTTTAGCATTCCAATATCGATTTCGTAAACATGACCTCGAGGGTTTTCTTTTATAAGATCTCCCTATTGGCACGTTCTGCCAAAACTGTTTATGATGTTGAGCATACAATTATTGGGGACAGTTTTTGGCAATATCACTAGCAATTTCACAATTGAAACAAGTTTGTCTTTTTAAAAGAGCATTGCAAGTTTGTCCTGGTCCATATTTATTCAAAGCATTTCCACAATCACACACACATGCAACAGTTTTTTTAACGAAATTCTTTTGCCTAAAGTTTCTCAGTTTAACATCAGCATGTTTTTTCGAAAAATAAAAAATTTTAGTGTCATGTCGCACACAACCATTCAAACCAGAAGAAATAAAAACATTAGTCTTTAAACAATTTTTATCAGAATTAAAATCATGCTCGTCCTCCTTGTCCTCATCCTTCTCTTTCAATTTATCTGCACATGAGGTAGAAGCATCAGTAGAGTTCATTTTAGTACTCTCAGCGTGCTAGATTGATCATTCTAAACAGAACTGGATGTAATGGGTTGCCTTGTATCTTGATTTTCTATGGAGGGAGTAAATTATTATTAAAAGTTGGTGGAACCTTTTTGTACCCAAACCCTTCACCGTATTTGTTTTGCCATTTTAACTGATGTTCAATCATAGATTCAACAACTGTACTTGATGCATCGAATTTTTTAATATTAAAATCGGCATCATTATACGTGACCCTCAGTGTATCAAGTTCAGCAGTTAAACAAACAATTTTCTCATTAGCAAATTTATGGTGACAACATTTTATACTATACTCATCCTGTAACTTCTTAAAATCTGAACTTTTAGTATCTAACGTTTCTTGAAGAGGCTTCAATTTCTTTTTGAGATTATAAACATCATTTTATAGATCAAAAACTTCTCTAACAAGATTATCATTGTGTTCACGATATTTAGCAATTATATCATGTAATACCGTAATTTTTAATTTATGGTAGAGTTATATTAATTTTTGATATAAACGAGATTAGATGAGTTAAAACACGAGTTAAGATGTTTAGAAACCCATCTATGAGAAGTAGGATGTTATAAAGGGTAAAAGAAACAACTTGTGTTCTTGAAAGGTCAAACCGGGTTAAATTGGAAGACTTAAAACAACGTTTGAGATCATTTTGGAAGAACCCGGGGCGGGTTTTAAAACCCGGGGCGAGTTGCAAAAGAAACCCGGGTCGGGTTTCGTGCCGACCCCACCTTCTTTTAAACGCGATTTCAGTCATTTTGTTGGATTATTTCTCGAGCAAAACCTCTCCCAAGCCCTAGAAAACATCCCCTTTTCACATTAGGACCAAATCGGAAGGCTAGAACGCGAAGGATTGAAGTAATTTTCGATATTCCGCTTATTGAAGGTAAGGTCTCCGGTTCTAGCTCTTTTGAACGGTTGATTTGGTCATTTTGAGTTGGGTTCGAGTTGTAGTGAAGAACCATCTGTAGATGGTTGGAAATTGAACATATATATTTATATGGATGTGTAGTAGGGTTGTGATTCAAACCCTAGAGCTTGCTATTGATTATATTTGAGTAGATAGAACTATTGAATGTGAATACAAGGTATTCACATATATGTGGTGTGTATATGGTATGTTGTAGGTGTTGAAAGAGGTGAGAAGACACCTGGGTCTACAAGTTGTACCATCTGGATCGGGGTAAAGCTGTTATTACAGGTGAGTATCTCTCGGTTTTGGAGGTTTTAAACCCTAGTGTTCAATCTTCACGATTTAGCTATATAATTGTTATATACGTTGTTAGTCGATTGTTTGTGGATGCTTCTAGAGTTGTTGGTATGATTATTGTCGAGTTTCTACGGTTGAATGAGTAGAACCGTGCAATTTGGGGGTTTCGGTAAATATTGAGTTGATATTTACCGTTTATAATCTTTTGTTTTCTCTTTTGATTTATACATCTTTGAGATAGATGTTATTGAGATAATTATAGGTGTTGGAGAATTGATTTAGACTATGGTGATATAACCAAGTCTGGCGAACAGGAGCCCGGTACGTGCAATTTGGGTGTCCCACGTACCAAGCCGATATTATGTGAGTAGTTATAATTCATTATGTATAGTTTGACTATATTTAAATTGAGTTATGGTACATGTTAATTGGTTGAGATAACCAATTTGTATGAGTTAAACAAGGTTTAGAATTTATTGTTATATACGAGTACTTGGTTTAAATGAATATATTAAATGATTGAGATAAATATAGAGATTGAGTTAATATATATATGTTGTACATATATGTGTGTCGTATTGATATTACAGTAGCTTAGACTTAAAGTGGTTCTGTAAATTGTGGATAACAAGAGACGAGTTATAGTTTATAATTGAGCATAATTACTAGTGAAATGAGTTCATACGAGTATGTGGGATTGAGTTTATGAGTAGTATCAGTTGAGATACTTATTTATTAAGTTGATATTTCTACTAATTAGCTGGTATTTTGTAAGGCTAATATGTTTGCAGGTATCAGAGTTTAGAGAGAATGAATATAGCTAATGAGACTAGCAAAAGAAGAATGATGAGAGAGTTTACTGAAAGAGATTGTGGAGTATGATTGAGATTTCTCACTAAGCTTTATAAGCTTACACTTGAATGTTGTGTTGTTTTGCAGGTATATATAGCTGTGATAGGGGAAGACATGTGATAAGGAAAGACGGACAAGTTTAGAGACTGTCCTTAGCTGAAGTAGATTTAATTGTAACATTTGGTCACATATTTTGTAAGGACCTTTTTGTATAATTATTGTAATGATAATAGCTTGATCCTTGGTTTGAGTGCAAATACACCCAATTAAATGTGTAATGGTTATAAAATATTTGGGTGTACTTTGTATGAGAAACCGGGTGTTACAAGTTGGTATCAGAGCATGGTTTAAGTGAACTAGGTCTTTGAGTATAGAGTCCTAGACTTGAACCAAGGAGGAGAGAGCCCCTATCACATGCTTGGAAAAGATACTGATGCAGATGTTAGAATATGAGTTGAGTATAACTCTTATGTTATATTTATTATTTGTTATATTCTGTGTGTGAATACAGGTATTGAGTCAGATGAAGAATGAGTTGAGAAGTTGGTCACAGTCGGTTGGACCTACAGAGGATGATGAGACGAGATTTTGGTTGATATGAGATATCAGCTAACGAGGAGACAAGAACTTCAGTTGATAATGAGATGTCAACTGAATATGAGATGAGATACTAATTGAGGCGAGAGTCCAGCTGATGACGAGATGCGATTCCAGCTGATGGCGAGATTCCAGCTGATGATGAAACGAGTTTCGGGCTGATGGCGAAATTCCAGTTGAAGATGAAATGAGATCCTGATTGAGGTGAAATTCCAACCAATGATGAGGAAGCGTATAAGTATAAGCTGAACATGAGCTAAGAGTTGAGACATGTAAGTGTAGCCGAGTACACTCGAGATTTGAGATCCGAAGTATGCAGGTTTCAGCTAATGAGAAAATAAAATTATGTTGCTATGAGGTATGTAAGTAAATTATTTAAAATGTTAGAAGTAACGAGTATATGTGTTTAATTGTTGATAATACATATGTTAGAGAACTGTTATTATAAAGTGTAGTAACCGACATCGAGATGAGAATCTCGTGTCCACTTGAGGTAACATTTACATATCACATAACGAGTGTTTTGTGATTATATATAATTGAAAATATATGTGGTTGATTAACGAGTATTTAACAACCATGGAAAAGAATATATAACGAGTATGTACATGTTAAAAAAAAAATATACATAAATTGTGATATTGTATAAATATATATATATATATATATATATATATATATATTGCTTGTTATTTTACAGATGTGATGAGATTTCTGTGCACGAGTATTTATGTGACTGAGACCACAAAATTTGTGGGGCCACATTATGAGTAAATATGGTTGAGACCACATATTTAGTGGGACCATATATCGAGTAAAGTGGTTGAGACCACAAAATTTGTGGGGCCACATTATGAGTAAATATGGTTGAGACCACATATTTAGTGGGACCATATATCGAGTAAAGTGGTTGAGACCACAAAATTTGTGGGGCCACATTATGAGTAAATATGGTTGAGACCACATATTTAGTGGGACCATATATCGAGTAAAGTGGTTGAGACCACATACTTTGTCGGATTACATAATGAGTAAATGTGATTGAGACCACATATTATGTGGGGTTACATATTGAGTAGCTGAGGTTGAGGCCACATATTTTTGTGGAACCACATGACGAGTATCTTGTGGTTAGAGTAGTGAAGTTCTTTGTGACTCAAACGAAAGGAGGAGTGACGGTGAGTCTATATGGCTCGAGACCGTAGAGGAGACCTACCAGAGTCAAGAGGAGATGGAATGAAATCAGAGGATAGTACGAGGTACCATGATTTGACTAGAGGACGGTATGAGATACCGTGATACAGCGTTGAGTGGTGAGAATAGAGAACGGTACGAGATACCGTGAGAGAGTGTTGAGCAATGAGGTTGACGAATGATATGAGGTACCGTGAGATTTTATTGAGTAGTAAGTTTTGAAGATAGTACGGGGTACTATAAGATAGTGTGAGTAACGAGACAGGAAGATGGTACGGGGTACCATAAGTTGAGCTAGAGTGGTACTGCAGTGTTGTGCTTGTATGTAGACGGGCATATACTTTATAGTGATGTAGAGTAATGAGAAATATACTATCCTTGCGTATGGATAGATATGAACGTAGCGGTAAGTTTGTGTGGCTTGAAACCTTGTGGGTTGAAAGGGGATGAATCAGAGACTGAGTAACAGTATGGGGATATTGTGAGATGATACAGTGAGTAATATTGTTGAGAAGTGAGACTGTGAGTAAGTATGTTTATTATGTAGTCGTGTGGAGAATGTGTGAGATTTCTTACATGTTAAATGAGATAGAGTTTTATAAATACATAATGAGAAGATATTAGTTAAAAAAAAAAAAGAGGAAAGTAATTGTGGTTGTGATTGATAGGATTCATTCCTTAGCAATCAAACCAATTACTGCCAATGAAATAAATGCGTGGGTGTGAAGATGACAAAACTATTTATTCGTATGAGACGATAGATAATAGATTTTGTTATAATAATCTTGAATTATTTCTTGAGATTAACGAGATTGTCGGGTGATGAGATATGACCTCACCGTAGAGATTACGGTGTTAGATGTTATTAATTGAGTCGTGTGCAGAGATTACAGCGAGCCATACGTATGACCTATTGGTGTCATACGGATGAATTAGAGATTTCGGTGATAATGACGTAGAAATGGTGAGAGGAAAAGTCCTTACTGATTGTATATCAGGAGGGATATGTGCGGTTGTGTTGAAAAATTTATTGATGAAGAATAAATTTTTGAGTTTAATATAGAGTTAATGATTATCGATTGAGTGAGAGCGTGATGTGGACTTTACACACAAGAGAAGATATAATGAGTGAGTACATCGATAGAAACAACGTGAGGTATGTTGTTGAACTGAGATGAAGAGGAGCCATTCGTGGTTGAGGATTGTATGTTGTATATTGGGAGAAATACCTAATATATGTGCTGAAGTGAAAGTAGAGATATATGAGATTTTGAGGAAGCATGAGTGAAACATGAGATAGTTTCTAATATTTTTATCATTTGGTTGATGAGTCGTATGATGTGAGTGAGACATTTGAATGTCTGTGTGTTTTATGTTGTATGAGTGTGTCTTCTACCCTAATCGATTGGGATGTGCAATTAGGAGGATTCAATAACTGTGAGTTATTATTGGAGGAGTAAACTCAGAGACAATTAATGTGAAAGTGATGAGACCAATTTTCTTATTGAGTTAGAGTTAACCGTTTCATGGAAATTTGAAATCATTGTGGACAGATGGCAAATAATGATAGTGGTTGGAGTATCAATTGAAGAGTGAGGTGAGATAGTTTGGTGTCAATAATACCCTAGCAACGTGTGTGGCCTGAAAAAGTGAGTATTGTCCTACGTAGCAGTGATGATAGCCAATATCACTACAGAGATCATCTCGTGAGGATGATGGCGGGTATTACCTATATTATGAGTAAATGAGATGCGACAGTATGTACATGTCATATGAGCTGACGAGAGTATAATATCATTGTCATACGGAATGTGAAATTTCGGTGGTGAGGTGGTTGTATAAACCATACCTATTCCAAGAGATTCCGAGGACGGAATCTTTTGAAGGGGGTAAGAACTTGTAATACCGTAATTTTTAATTTATGGTAGAGTTATATTAATTTTTGATATAAACGAGATTAGATGAGTTAAAACACGAGTTAAGATGTTTAGAAACCCATCTATGAGAAGTAGGATGTTATAAAGGGTAAAAGAAACAACTTGTGTTCTTGAAAGGTCAAACCGGGTTAAATTGGAAGACTTAAAACAACGTTTGAGATCATTTTGGAAGAACCCGGGGCGGGTTTTAAAACCCGGGGCGAGTTGCAAAAGAAACCCGGGTCGGGTTTCGTGCCGACCCCACCTTCTTTTAAACGCGATTTCAGTCATTTTGTTGGATTATTTCTCGAGCAAAACCTCTCCCAAGCCCTAGAAAACATCCCCTTTTCACATTAGGACCAAATCGGAAGGCTAGAACGCGAAGGATTGAAGTAATTTTCGATATTCCGCTTATTGAAGGTAAGGTCTCCGGTTCTAGCTCTTTTGAACGGTTGATTTGGTCATTTTGAGTTGGGTTCGAGTTGTAGTGAAGAACCATCTGTAGATGGTTGGAAATTGAACATATATATTTATATGGATGTGTAGTAGGGTTGTGATTCAAACCCTAGAGCTT
Source organism: Cichorium intybus (assembly GCA_023525715.1). NCBI lineage: Eukaryota > Viridiplantae > Streptophyta > Magnoliopsida > Asterales > Asteraceae > Cichorium > Cichorium intybus. The sequence continues at coordinate 81,447,749 of CM042011.1, forward strand.
GCTATTGATTATATTTGAGTAGATAGAACTATTGAATGTGAATACAAGGTATTCACATATATGTGGTGTGTATATGGTATGTTGTAGGTGTTGAAAGAGGTGAGAAGACACCTGGGTCTACAAGTTGTACCATCTGGATCGGGGTAAAGCTGTTATTACAGGTGAGTATCTCTCGGTTTTGGAGGTTTTAAACCCTAGTGTTCAATCTTCACGATTTAGCTATATAATTGTTATATACGTTGTTAGTCGATTGTTTGTGGATGCTTCTAGAGTTGTTGGTATGATTATTGTCGAGTTTCTACGGTTGAATGAGTAGAACCGTGCAATTTGGGGGTTTCGGTAAATATTGAGTTGATATTTACCGTTTATAATCTTTTGTTTTCTCTTTTGATTTATACATCTTTGAGATAGATGTTATTGAGATAATTATAGGTGTTGGAGAATTGATTTAGACTATGGTGATATAACCAAGTCTGGCGAACAGGAGCCCGGTACGTGCAATTTGGGTGTCCCACGTACCAAGCCGATATTATGTGAGTAGTTATAATTCATTATGTATAGTTTGACTATATTTAAATTGAGTTATGGTACATGTTAATTGGTTGAGATAACCAATTTGTATGAGTTAAACAAGGTTTAGAATTTATTGTTATATACGAGTACTTGGTTTAAATGAATATATTAAATGATTGAGATAAATATAGAGATTGAGTTAATATATATATGTTGTACATATATGTGTGTCGTATTGATATTACAGTAGCTTAGACTTAAAGTGGTTCTGTAAATTGTGGATAACAAGAGACGAGTTATAGTTTATAATTGAGCATAATTACTAGTGAAATGAGTTCATACGAGTATGTGGGATTGAGTTTATGAGTAGTATCAGTTGAGATACTTATTTATTAAGTTGATATTTCTACTAATTAGCTGGTATTTTGTAAGGCTAATATGTTTGCAGGTATCAGAGTTTAGAGAGAATGAATATAGCTAATGAGACTAGCAAAAGAAGAATGATGAGAGAGTTTACTGAAAGAGATTGTGGAGTATGATTGAGATTTCTCACTAAGCTTTATAAGCTTACACTTGAATGTTGTGTTGTTTTGCAGGTATATATAGCTGTGATAGGGGAAGACATGTGATAAGGAAAGACGGACAAGTTTAGAGACTGTCCTTAGCTGAAGTAGATTTAATTGTAACATTTGGTCACATATTTTGTAAGGACCTTTTTGTATAATTATTGTAATGATAATAGCTTGATCCTTGGTTTGAGTGCAAATACACCCAATTAAATGTGTAATGGTTATAAAATATTTGGGTGTACTTTGTATGAGAAACCGGGTGTTACATATCAACACAGGAATTAGAGCAAGAAACTTCACTAACCTCATTGTTGGCGGGGGTAGCAGAGACCATGAATGCAAACTGTAGTTCCATCATCCGTTCCTCGGCAAGATCAGCATCCTCGTCACCTTCAATCTGGGCTAAATGAGCTCCACCATCTTCAGCACTATTTAGGGCTTGCATCTGGTCCTCCCAAGTGAACTGTTGTGCCACCATAGCCCTTTCAGCATTTTGAGGAGCATCACGATTTGTTCCAGTCGGCACCAGATTCCTTTCAGCATTAGCATTCTCCACTCTTGGCTTAGTGTATTCACGAGCAAAATGGCCCGGCTCGTGACAATTGTAGCACCTAAGCTTAGTCTTGTTGAAGCCCACCTTCTTGTCTCCATTTACACCCCAGTTATTTCTTCCTGTACGCTGAGTAAATTTCTTCGCCCTGAATACCGCCATTGCAATTTGCCATGAGATATCCATTTCTTCAACGTCTTCAGGGTGAATCTGATCCAGGTCTCGAATCATGACCGGCTGAACAAGCTCACCAGCTACGAAAGCATTGTAGCAGTAGACATCTCAGTGTTGAGAGTGATAAAACGTTGAAATTGAGTCTCAAGCGTCTCTCCAAGCACATGGTTGAACATATTAAATCTTTGGCGAAGCGAATCTTGCATACTTTGTTTCATGTCGTCATTTCCTTCCTAGACTTCGATTAATGCATCACATAGAGATTTGGCTGATTTGTATTCTCTAAAGCCCTGAGCGATGTCGGGAGACAGTACCATAGTGAGCATGGCAAGGGCTTTTTCATCTTGGTCTACCTTATCAAATTCTTCGTCTGTGTAGTTTTCAACAAGTTTTTTACCACGGAACCGTCTTCTTTAGTGACTGTAATCTTGACAGGCTCACGTAGAAAGCTTCTCCACACTTTCACATCTTTCATTTTGATGTATTTCTCGAATCTGAATTTCCATTCCGCAAACCCTGCAGCCGATAACAGTCGTGGAATGCGAGTGACCATACCCATAACTGAATCGAGATCGTATTGCATGGTAGTAGTAGCCAACTCCATTGAAAATGCGAAATTAAAGTCTCAACCGAAACGCAAAAAAAACTGTCTGACCGAAAACCACAGGACCAACCGAAAATCAGGTTCTGTCTGAAAACTCGAACCGTAAACAATGATTTCTGGCGAAAACACCAGAGTTGACCGAAAACCTCCACAAACCCTAGAGGCTACACCGAAAACACTATTGGGCTGACCGAAAACCCAACAGAACGGACCGAAATCTTGTAAGCAACACGAAAAACCCTAACCGAACACGTTTGCGCCGCAACCGAAATCGCTGAAATGGACCAAAAACCTCAAAAACAAATCAAAAACACTCCGTTCAGATCAAAAACGCCGTTTTGAGAAAAAATTTGAATTTTGAAGATAAAAAACTCGATTTGTCAAGAACACCAACAACTCTAACAGCTAAAATCGATCAAAATGAGTCCAAAACACCCCAAAACTCCCAAAATCGCCAAGAACACCAAGATCTAAGCAAAGGTTTTGAAGAGATTGATACCAAAACACCCAAAAACACAAGGTTTTGAGGATCTGATACCAATTATAAGTCCCAAATAATCACTAATCTACTTGGTATCAATCACAAACACGTTTGGTCAGGAATCCCAAACGTGTAATCAATCAAAACACTAAGAACGAGGAGATTAATCAATCTTCAATGCACACTTTACTAGAATAAAGTCTGGTACATAGGATGATGATGATTGCTTGAATAGAATATTCTCTCTCTAGGCTAGCACACTTTCCAAGGCCATCAATCTGTACAAATGACAGCTATAAATGATATATACTCACATCTAGAACAATAAGCCCACCTGATGCAAGCCCACTGAAATCCCAAAGCCCAACCCACCGAAATCGTCTGATTTCGGTCCGTCACAACTGAAAACCAAAGGGTTTTCGGTCTATGACCGAAAAAGTAATTCGGCCCTTGAAACTTGATTTAATAGAATTAATGCCAAGCATAAACCATCAATTTTTGGTCCTAACAAACCCAGAAAGTCCTAATGCTGAATCACTGAAGTGAATGATCCATGTTTTTCGGATCAGGAAATGTAATTGAAGTTCTTACCAAGTACACTGTTGAGATCATAAAATGCACGTCAAGCTTTTAGAATACGAAGGTGGAATAATTACACAGGGTTCAGATATCGTATGATTGGTAGATCACTCCCATCATGTTCAGGTATCGAAGTGTAATGCGGACTTCCAAGAATCACCAACTCTCTTCCCACAAATACAACACAAAACAAGCTTTTTGCAAATCTCAAATGGGATATCTTTCAACTTCGGATGAAGAACAATCTGTTGTCTTTAGAGCACACCGTCGGATGATGAAACACTTTGACAATTTTTTTTCTTCTTCTCAATTTTTCTTTATTCTTTTTCTCTTCTTTTTGTATAATATTTTTTTCTTTTCTTTTTTCTCTCTCCTTTTCTAATTAATTGGTTGAAATCAGCCGGATTCTTAGGGATTTTAATCGGTTTCATTTATGAATTGGGATTTGACAGCAACCAATCACAACACAGGCTAACGGTTACTTCAGGGAGACGCAGCTGTCACACGATTAAAAAGGGAACGTCCCCTCATTTCTCGGATGACCTGGCCTCACCTTATTCGACCCTCAACCCTTGCATTTGGTGTACCCTTTCTCTCTCCAATCATCACCCCACTATATATACCGATACACCCTTCCATTCATTCCTTCCGTTTCCTCCTCTCTTCATCTTTAAAACTGCAACCTCCACTCAAGAATCTCCAAAACCTTCAATCTCAAACTTCATCATGTCTGCAGATGCTATTTCATTCTCATCGGCGGAGGCCGATTCTGTGCCCGATCTCAAACCTATGTCAGCAAATCACATTGCCAATCTGGATATTGAAGTGTATTCCTCTTCTATGGCTATGCTTGTCGTCTGTCTGCGACATACCTGTCTGTATTTCGCCATGACTACTAACTAGAGTTCTAAATCTCTGGGTTAATCGTGCACATCACACTGCCAGGATGAATGTTGATGGCCAATCAGTGCTATTCGACATTGTCACCGCCGACGATGACAAGAAGACTATTACCGTTGGCAAGGCTCAATTTGCAAGGGTCTTATGATTACCAACGTCTGAAACCTTTCAGACAGCTTCATAGTCAAAATTCTCAATATGCTAAACGAAATGGGCCATACACCAGCGACATGGTCGATCAGTCACTTCAAGAAGAAATGCCTACCTTTGCTTCGGGCATATTTTTTCAGTGTCATCATATGGAGCCTCTCTGGAAGGATCTCTGAATTAGACTCTTCAGTCCATACCTTCCTTCAACTTCATTATGGCATTTTCTATAACTGCCTTGTCGGTTACGCTAATATATTGTGGGCAGATTTCTTGGCATATGTCAATCATGCGAAGTGAGCAACAGACATAGTCTCTACTCGCGTCTGGGCCCTGATCGTTCAAGCCATATATGCTTATGAGAAGGTCCCTGTTCCTTTGGATCTACCTATTTGATTAGGTGTCTAAGCCATGACTTATAATTGTATTTATCTTGTTAATAGAAGCAAAGTCCATTTGGGCTGCCCTCATAGCTAGAGGTTTGATACAGAGTTCAGTAGAGAGAAAGGTTGATTTATTAAATGTTTAATAAACCAATAGAAATAAAATAAATAGTTTATTAATATATTAAAGTGATAATATATTAATTAGAAACTATATTAATTAATTAGAAATTAATCTAGAATTAATTGGATTTAATTTAGAGATTAATTTAATTAATTAAAGGTGCAGGGACTGATTTTGTAATTACTCAATAGTTGAGTGATTAATGGCCAAGTGGTGGTGAAGTTGGCGAAATTAAGGGTGGCCAAACCCTTGATTTCGAAACCCTAGTTAGGGTTTTTAGAGGCTTGTCCAAATGGGTAACAGGCTTGTCCATTAAGGGGCTCCTCTAGCGTTTCCACTGTTACCGCCTGGAGGCTATAAATAGAAGCACCTGGAGGCTCCTTTTCTGCGCCACCTTCTACCCTGTCTCTCTGGAATTCTTTTTTTCTCCTCCTATGCTTGGGTGTGACACCATTTGAGGCAGGACACTTGTGCTGCTGGCTTCTGGATTAAAATCAAAGGATGGTTTTTCTCATTTAATTCTTTAGAAAATTATTATTGGCCTTTAGGTTTATTATTATATGTTCATAGAAGAAAACATAGATCTTTCTTAGGGTTGCATGTGAACTAAGGAATTTTGTAGCTCATTGTTTGTTAGAAAACCCTTCAGTGGTATCAGAGCTATGGCTTGTTTTCTTGTGAATTTGATATAAACGGTTTTTTTTTTACCTAAGGGTTTTCGAAAATAACCCTTAGGAGGCCATGAATACCTGTTGGCGGCTAGGGTTTAGAAAACCCTAGCTTCCTTCCCTTTTTGTGATTTACATGCCTTATTTGGAAGTAGGTTGTTATTTTTGGTAAGTGCTGCTTAATTAAATAACTGGAACCCTTTTCCCATGCATGCTAAATTTCAAAATTAATGGGAAAGGTTAGGAAATTAATTTGATTAATTTTTTGTTTCCCCATACTTGATTTAATTAGTTTAATTAAAATTTTTAATTAAAAGACCAATTAAATCACTTAAAGATTTAATTTAAATTTTCGAAAAATGCACAATAATTTGCAAAAATTATATTAAAATTAAATCTAAAATATTTTAATAAGATTAAAATATATCTTATATATTTATGATTAAAAGTTAATATTTATATGTAAGATAAAATTGGTTAGTCTTACCGTTAGTAGGCCTCATTCACAAAAATGTCCTATAAAGAGGGTATAAGGCGACTGCTTATAAAATGGTAGTCTAATGGGTGTCCACTCTCACCCACCGCTCTCCTGGTTAGTCTAGTGTCGTTAGCCGAACGGGTTTGATAGAACCGCTAAGCCTCTTAAAAGTATAATGCTATAATTGAAAGCACTAGAACTTTGAACAAATCCCAATCTAGTTACTTTAGGTAAAAATGTGAATGAGTTGCTAGCCCGTGAAGTTGCAAATTGCACTTTGTGAAACATTGGTGGAGCGTGTGTGGTTAACCGGCACACCAATTGGGGTTCACAAAGAGTTGCAATGGGTTTCTCGATTTTACCATTATCGATGGAGCATGTGTGGTTAACCGACACGTCAATTAGAGATGGTAATTGACTTCGAGAGTTCCAAGCTAACTTGCATGGTTATTCACACCCGGTTTGTGATCCTCGCATCCCAGTCACAAATAGTAGGGCAGATCCGAGACTAAACATGCCATTGAATAGTTCAATGTGTCTCAACAGATCTAGGAATTCCATATGATGAAATTGATAAGTGTATTATCTACCTTAATGACCATTATGTTGTGATTACGGCATCCCTCTTCACATCATAGTTGGGGTATTTTGGGTCCTAGCCTTAATAAATAATAAATTGGGTAATTATTTAAAAGGATTGACAAAACTAATAAATTCTGTTTATTGTAGATGTCTGAATCAAGTGTCTATTCTCCTACGTCTCATCCTTCACCCATTTCTGAGAGCATCAGAATGCACCTGCCAAATATGGAAAGGCTGACTGGCCTTAACTGTAAGGAATGGGTTCACAATTGGAGACTGGTTCTCATTATTGCTGGCAAGCTACATCTCACCGTGTATCCGATCCCGGTTTCACCAGAACAAGTCATCATAAAGAGTCTTTATGATAAGCATGACTTCTTAGTTGATGAATCCGAAAAGATTCGTGACCTCATGATATTGACCATTGACCCCAAATTCCGCAATGATTTTGAATCCTTAGGGCCATATGAGTTAATGCAGTCGGTTGAGGAAAGGTTCCGAAAACCAATTGAAGAGGAACGAGCTAGGATCTTCAAAAGACTTGCAGAGTGCAAGCTAAAAGAAGGAAGTAGCATCGATTCGCATGTTTTTCAGATTGAAGCGTACATAGGCTAATTGTACCAACTTGGTTATTATATGAGTCAGGAGATGAGTGTAAACATTCTACTCGCTTTGCTGACTAGTAAGTACGATCTGTTCATTTAGACGTATAGAAATGAAGACCAGAAAAGGGCTTTTATGGAAATGCGTCAGTACGATCTGTTCATTTGACTTTATACGAGTCAATCTTGGATAGGCATAGCTCCAATGGTTCAGCTACTTCTGGATTAACTCCAGTGAAAAGACACAGCAAGAAACAATCCAGATCGTCTGGACATGTCTTAAACTGGGAATCCACAGAACCGGATACAATCACGGAAATATTGAAATACGCTCCAAGTTCAAAAACTTTTGAAAGCTCAGATATATCTAAAAACCTCAAAACTCCTGTTCCATAATTCCTTGATACATAATGTGATAGTCACATTGTGGTTTGTATGTAGGGAATCAGTAAGGTACGTGATTCTGGTGCATAGGAGCACATTTGGATTGGATTTCCAGCTCGTGCAGTTTTGAAGTTTAGATAGATATTAAAAAAATTGTTATTAGCGTTTAGATGCGTTTGACATTGTCTATCATATATCGCTTTGTTCAAGGATTTTGTTTTTAATAAAATTGTCGATTTTCTTTTAACACCTGTTGTTTGAAATTATCCTTGAAATGTTATATGAATGTGTTGAATGCATAATTAGTAATAACTTGAATGTTGATCCATCCAAAGTGTTTGGATTCAGGAATTGTGTCATTTATGACTATTAATATAAATGTTATAAGAATCAATTCAACCAAAGGTCCAGTTGGACAGGACTTTGGAATCATTTGACTTAGAGTCTCATGATGAATTGAGTTCTAAATGTGTCAAGAAATGAATCAACCAAAGATCCAGTTGGACAGGACTTTGGAATCATTTGACTTAGATTCAGATGATGATTAAGTTCTTTATAAAGCACATGTGCCAAGAATTGAATCACCCAAGGATCCAGAGGATAGGATTTTAGAATCAGTTGACTTAGAGTCAAGTGACGATTGCAAGTCTTGAACAGAATTAACAAAGTCATAAGTTTACATAGAGATGTAAAAGACATTGAGATTAGGAGCAACGGATGCATCAGTTTCTGGGTATTGCTCGAATTGTCAAATAGAACACAATTGTTTGTACTTCACGATATTTGTCATTCGGTATGACGAATATGGCTTCGCTTATAAGAATAAGCGATTGAATTGAAACCTTGAACGGTTCAAGGACTTCAAAGGAAGTACAAGATCCACAGAACCTGAGTGACAACATAAACTGCGAAAATGTTTCACAGTTCATTCTCTTCCAAAAACATTAATGGTTATGATGTGTCTTAGGGAAGATGATGGAGCATTGGTCGAAGCAGTTTGATCCTCGATGTATAAGAAACATCGTCAATTAGTTTCCGATGAATTGAATACTAAACCAGTCAGACCATATAAACCATATTCTGACCACATCCTAGACTAAGTAGGTCTTGCAGGCACTGTCTGAAATGTAAAAGCTGGGATTGTCCCACTTACACATAGAAAGTCCAGGGTCTTGTAATGTTCGCCCGAACCTCATGACTAGCCTGAAACTGATTAGAATTTCGTTTCACTGGCTATCCCACTGAACCTGTAAAAGAAGAGCTCTTTTAGAAAGAACTCATGTTCTAAGGAACCAGTAGGAGTTGGGACAGTCCTGAATGAGTTCAGGATTGCCAAGTGAAAGAACCTTTAGTCATCACTAGGCTTGGAGCAGAAATCAGATTTCTGTTTTTACAACTAACATAATCTTCTCTTAACCAATAGTATTGATCACCATCATAAGTAGTTATGATCGGGGTGACATACCGATTGGTGGTAAAACACTATAGTTGGTAAGGATTTACAATCCGACGAATTGGAAGCATTGGTGAGCCCGGTTGCTGTCAATCAAGAGAACCTTAGGGCAAGACACAGTCTATGTAACAGTTTGATTGATGTTACACCTGGTCTAAAAACCAGTGGGAGTAATTGAATCATCAAAGGAAAACAACATGGACAGAAACGTACATTCAGAACATCTGGTTGAGTGAGATGATACTCAGACTCAAGTATTGACTCCGAGAGAAGCAATCTCAATAGAAGATGAAATCCAAAAGGATTCTGTATGGCACATTGTAAGTCGTTAGTAGAGCGCGTGTGGATCACCGGCACACTAGTAGGGACTCACAAAGAGTATGCCAATACTCTTTGTGAAAGGGCTGAAAGATTTCCATTAAGATGTTAGAGAGGTTTGGATTCTCAAAATGTGCCAAAAGTTCTGGATTTTATTAATAGTCCATAACCATGTCAAAGCCAGTGGGAGTGTCGCTGTTATCTCCATATGAGGGTTACATATTGCTTCTAGGAAACGTCTCTTTTCATTACAAAGTGTAATGACTTGGTGTTAAGAGACGAATCGCTATGAAAGACTTAATAGAGATACAACATACTCAAGTGGTTGTAAACGAGATAGATCAAAACTCTGCCAAGATGATCTTGATGAGATTCAAGATGCATAGCCCCAGGAAATGAATTCCCTATCATTGCAAAGTGTGATGATTTGGCATGAGAGATATAAAGAAGGTGCAACATACTTACATAATCCATAGACCTCTATCGGATAGATGTTATCATCAGTATAGACCTAGACATAGTAAGCATGATCTTGATAAGATTCAAGATGCATGAGAAAAAGTCTCCGGAAGGAAATAGTTGTTAAAAGTCGTGAAACAAGGATTATAAGTAATCCTTAGATTCCAAAAGGGTTTGGAATAAGATTAGATCGAATTCCACAAGCTTCTTGGATCGATCAGAAGTGTCATAAACATATCCTAATGAGTTAATGCTTAAAGCATAGAAAGTCAAACTCAGGATATGACCTGGCTGGGAATACTTAATGGATTCTGCACATACGTGAGAAATCATTGAAAAATGATTGGTGTAAATGTTAATAGTAATTTGAAAAGAGTTTCAGATAAGTAAAAGGACTTAATGGATAAAGAATTTCGTTGGTATTCCGATGGAGCACGTGTGGGTCACCGGTACATTGTAACACCTCGAAATAGTCTTAGGGTGCAGTCATGTAGACTAAAGATCCCAAGAACCATGGAAAGTCACAGTACACAGAATGGAGATGTAAGTGAGAATGACAGTATATGACTAAACTGAGATATCATCGGAAGAATGTCCGATTGGATAAAGTGTATCAAAGTATGACATTTGGATATATAGAAAGAGTGAAAGGTCATATAGACATAGATACATAACATGAATTAAAAGTTTAAAACGAATCTAGAAACCAATAATAGTTTTATGAAGAATCCGACTTGGTGATTACCTCGTTGAGACTTGGTAATTAGCAAGAGTAGCTACCAGTCAGATTTTAAGTTTCATTTTTGCATGTTTCACTTCCCGAATAATTTGATTATTCAAAGGTCCACAGTCGCTCATACTTTTAGGGAGTAAGTATGAATGAAGACTGTCGTGAATTGGTTTGTAGATTGTCTAAGGAGTTAGACATTGCAGTAAGACTGCCACAACGTTCTTGAGTACTAAGAAATAGAGATTTGAGTATTGGATAAACCCGCGCTCAATAGATTGCTTCATGGATTACATCTCGAGCAATGTTGAGACGATAATATCCTATGATCTTGAAGCAGAGACATATGAGTTGAAATTTGCGAGTCGGTTGTGCATTGATATTGCGTAAACGCATCGGTAACTCGATGTTATAAAACGCATTGTTGTGTGCGATATTGATAAGTAAAAGACACAAGCATATGAGTCGAAGCTTATTCGTTCCTTGACCCTGATGGGAAACAGATATCTATAGGCCTCTCGATGATTTTGAAGTTGACTAAAGTGCTGGCCAGCCTAGACTAAATTGACGTGTTCAATTAGAAGTCTTAAAGTCATTAGAAGAATCGGAGATCGGGAAACAGAGTATCGGACAGAGATTGATCTCAATCCATGTCTCGTGTCTGAAAATATCTTGTTGGACGAAGGATCATATGATCACTTATCTACGGACAGAACTGACTGGGTTAGAGTTCGACAGCAGTTTCTAAGAAGCTGTGGTTTGTTGATTAATTAGAAGATAAAATTTGACAATTAAAGTCATAGACTTATCCAAGTGGGAGACTGTTGGATTAGGTGTCTAAGCCATGACTTAGAATTGTATTTATCTTCTTAATAGAAGCAAAGTCCATTTGGGTTGCCCTCATAGCAAGAGGTTTGATACAGAGTTCAGTAGAGAGAAATGTTGATTTATTAAATGTTTAATAAATCAATAAAAATAAAATAAATAGTTTATTAATATATTAAAGTGATAATATATTAATTAGAAACTATATTAATTAATTAGAAATTAATCTAGAATTAATTGGATTTAATTTAGAGATTAATTTAATTAATTAAAGGTGCAGGGACTGATTTTGTAATTACTCAATAGTTGAGTGATTAATGGCCAAGTGGTGGTGAAGTTGGAAAAATTAAGGGTGGCCAAACCCTTGATTTTGAAACCCTAGTTATGGTTTTTAGAGGCTTGTCCAAATGGGTAACAGGCTTGTCCATTAAGGGGCTCCTTTAGCGTTTCCACAGTTACCGCCTGGAGGCTATAAATAGAACCCCCTGGAGGCTCCTTTTCTGCGCCACCTTCTACCCTGTCTCTCTGGAATTCGTTTTTTCTCCTCCCATGCTTGGGTGTGACACCATTTGAGGCAAGACACTTGTGCTGCTGGCTTCTGTATTAAAATCAAAGGTTGGTTTTTCTCATTTAATTCTTTAGAAAATTATTATTGGCCTTTAGGTTTATTATTATATGTTCATAGAAGAAAACATAGATCTTTCTTAGGGTTGCATGTGAACTTAGGAATTTTGTAGTTCATTGTTTGCTAGAAAACCCTACACTACCATGCCATGATTTTGGAACCGTTCAAGTCCCTTCTTCTTCTTCTTCGGATGATTGCTTCGAGTTTGTTGCTCAGATCCTTGAATCCATGCTTTTCCTGGTACCCAAAGATAACTTGATCCTTGTCGCACACCGCAAAACGCTTACACTTCCTCATCTAATGCGTAACTTTGACCGAGTTACCGAATCTGAACTCCAAAAACCCAAGGGTAAAAGAAAAGGTGTTGTTGAACCGTCCGAACCCCCAGCAAAGAAAACAAAGAGCAAACGTCAGGGTCAACCCAGCATGTCCAAAAAGAAAGCTTCTACCCATACCTCCAGACCGTGTACTCCTCATTATGATGAGGAAACATCACAAGCAGACGAACCCATCATTACTCCTACTGTCTCCGAACCAATCAACACTATAATACCGCTTTCTGATCCCGTTTCAACTCTATTTGAAAATCCTATGGTTTCCGGACATATGACCTCTGTTGAAACGTCTAATGTGGAGACAAGTCATATTGAAACCCCTGTGAACACATCTAATGTGGACACAAGTTTCGCACTTGATGATCAAACGGCTACTGATCCTCCTCCATCACCAAAGACATCAAATCCTCTCCTCAACGTTACAACTTAAATCCCACTCAAGACATCCTTCTTCTCGACCGATCTTGCTGATTCGATGTCCGATCATGGATCTGAAGAAGCAGATGTTGCTGATGAGGACTACTTTGAGACTGCCCCTGTTCAAATTCAGGATGATGAATATGATGAACAAGATACTAGCCTTGTCTCAATGAAAAAATTCAGATAGTTAATTCACAAGCTAACCCTTCTACTTCAAGCACAAACAACCTACTCTTCGGATACCGCATTCGGTGTAACCAATCAACTTATTTCCGACTCCATCACCTCCTTGGAGAAATCCATCTCCAACACAATGGCCTCACGTGTTGATGGGAGCTGTGAAAGTGATTGAAGACGAAGTCAAGACCATAACCAGAAATGTCTTAGAGAAGGTTGATTTAAGATGTAAGGCGATGGAAAAGATATTCAAAGAGAAGACCCAACTACTTCATGATCAACACAACGCAAAGCTCACAGAAGTTGTCACCAAACTCAATACTGCCCACTCTGAAGTTCAAGCCAGGCTTGATTCTTTGACTACTTCTGTTGATGCCATATCCAAACGAAGCACGGATGAGTATGATGCACAGTTAAAAAGCGTTCCATTAGAAATAGTACTGCGAAGAAAACCCTGGCTGAGTATGAACCGAAGGTGCGTGCTTATCATGCTCACCAGGAGGCACAAACGATTACCAACCAACAGTTGAAAATACTTGTTTCTCAAACAACTAAGACGATCTGAAAGGATATTGCTCCTCTACTCACGTTGGTTAGTCGATTATCAGGTGCTCCAAAGTCTCCCATCCATCGTTACAAAGGGGTGACTTAAATCGACCAACCGGAAGGACTTCCATCACCTTCGTACCAACTACAACAATCACACCCATAACCACCTTCGCACCTATCACTCAATTAACCAAAACCACACCAACATGCATACCAAAGTTCATATTCACATCAGCTCCATCTTCCACAACATTTCCACCACTACACTGGTCAGTACAACTCCATTAACTTGGGGGAAAACAACTTCCAAACCAATAACATCTGAATCCACTTTAAGCATAATCAAAAGATTTTCAAGTGGTGTAAAGATTGGTGTCAGTTCTGCCCCATCCACAACAGCAACAATAACTACTTCTTCTCTAATTCCTTCATCAACTAGTCCATCTGTTGACAAAGGGAAGAAAATTGCAGAGCAGCTTTCTAAAACCGAGAAGAAACAACAGAAAGCTGAAGAATATGATCAGCTGAGGCAGCTTTTATTGGATTAGGTGTCTAAGCCATGACTATAATTTGGAAATATACTTGATTGATGGCAGCACAGTCCTTTTGGGTTTCCCTCAGTAGTCCAACTGGTATAAAGGTTAATAGATAGAGAGAAAAGAAATAGTTTATTAATTTGTTATGTGATAATAAGTTAATTAGAAACATGTTTGAAATTAATCAGAATCAATTAGAATTAATTTGGGATTAGTTAAAGTGCAGGGTCTGGATTGTATTGTTCAATAGTTGAACAATGGAACTTTATGGACGGATTGATACGCGCGACGCGGGCAATGTGCACGTGAGGCGCGTGCCGCATCTGGCCGAAAAAAGGGTTAGGGTTAGGGTTTATCCTTTATCACCCTTGCAGCTATAAATACACATCCCCTGTCTCATTATTCTCTGCCTTATTCCAGGAGACAGTTCTCTGGAATTTCTCTTCTCTCTCAAGCAGAATCTATAATCCTTCTCTAAGGTTTTATAGCGAGCTTTTCTTAATAAGATAATTAAGATAATTAACCTTTTCTTGGACTTTTGGGTGTGAACCATTAGAGGCACGACACTTGTGGTGCTTGCTTCTGAGAAACAAATGATACAAGGCAAATAACAATTAGGTATGTAATCTTGAAACCCTCTTTATTAATTTTGATTATACATAGGGTTTCCCACAGATGTTCTTAGTTATATGTTCAATAGAGAAAACATAGATCCTTATAGGTTGCATGTGAACTGAAGAGTTGAGTTTATTGTTTGTACGCCTATTTCCCTTCGGTGGTATTAGAGCTTTAGTCTTGTTTTCTATTAAATTGCTAAAATTGTAGAAGTTGATCTATTAGGGTTTATTGAGATTAAATCCTAAGGGCCATAAATTTTGACTTTGGGCTAGGTTTCTGAAACCCTAGCCTCCTTCCTTATTTTCGATTATTGTAGGATGTTAGGATTTTCTATTTTGGTAATTATGATTAATTAATAAATGGATAAATCATTTACCCTGGTTTTCGAAAATTAGAGGGTTCGGATTAGGATTAAATTATTTGATTAATTTGTTAATCCCTATCTGATATAATTTATTTAATTAATTATCAATTAAAGGATTAAAATTAAAACATCCTCGAAATTTAAAACCTGGTATTTTAAATGTTTAAAATAGACCTTATATATATTATTATTAATTGTTAATATTATATGTATAAAAATCAGTCAGTCAAATCGCTATTATACCTCATTCACGAAACTGGTCTCTAAAGGGGGTATAAGGAAACTGCCTATAAAATGGTGGTTAAATGGGTGTCCTCTCTCACCCACCGCTTCCTTGATCAGTGGAGGGTCGTTAGCAGAACGGATTTGATAGGACGAACCTAATCTCATTAAAAGTATAATGCTGTTAGACAAAGTATTGGAACCTGTTTAATAAAATCCCAAATCTAGTTACTTTAAGAAAAATGTGAAAGATATGTTAATCCATGAAACTGCACATTACACTTTATGAGACATTAGTGGACTGTGTGTGGTTAACCGGCACACTAATAGAGGCTCATAAAAAGTGGTAATCGGTTTCTCATGAATTATCATTGTTGATGGAGCCTGTGTGGTTAACTGGCACATCAATTTGAGATGATAAATGACATTGAGGTTACCAAGCACATTTGCATGGTTATTCACATCTTGTTTGTGATCCTCGACATCCCAGTCACAAATGGAAGAGCATAATCCAAGATTAAACATGCCATTGAACAGTTCAATGAATCTCACAGATCTAGGAATTTCATAAGACTGAAATTGATAAATGTTTATCTACCTTAATGACCATTATGTTATGATCACGGCATCCCTCTTCACAGCATAATTGGGAGATTTTGGATCGTAGCCTTGTTAAATAATATATTGGGTAATTGTTTAAGATGTAAGACCCGTTCCACCGCGGTGCGGCTCGGGAAGGACCGCGGTACGGCTCGGGAGTGATCTGGATTCGCGAATGATTGTTACGCGCGGCACGGCTTGGGAGGATCCGCGGCACGGCACGCCGCAGATGTGAAAAACCCTAATTCGGATTTAAACGCCTATATAAAGGGTCCCAGCCTAGGGTTCGTGTTTTTAGAGGTTTTCTGGAGTAGAGGTGACTGGTTTCGGTAGAGGCTCTTCGGTTTCAAGGTTTTGAAGGTTTTGGGAGATTTGAAGAAGGAGATACAATGTGAGAAAAGGCTTGTAACATATCGTGTGAATCACTCCGTTTTTTAGAAGTAAGGTAAGAAGATCTACTCTTCTGACTTTCCATTTCATCCCGTCATGTAGTGTTATCCCTTGGTTAGTAGTCTTTGATGACTTGTAACACTTAGGGTTTTGGACCATGGACATACATGGACTTGCATGTCCATAAGAAAGTGACCTTAGGGTAGTTTCTGATCCCAGGAAGGGTGTAGAGACGAACCCTAGCTGATGGCTCTACTGATTAAGAGCTAATAAAGATTTCGGACTAATACGAGTCCGCGACGCGGACTGGCTATGTCAGCGACGCGGATTCGGGTGAACCCCGTATGCATGTGACGATAGTCCGCAACGCGGAAAGGGAGAGGCCGCGCCACGGCGACTGACTGTTGACCAAGAACTTATTTTCGACCATTGTTTGATGGCAATTGTCGGGTCTGACCTTTAGGCAAGTCTATAGGAGTTTGGTTAGTGATTAATATGTGTGTATGTGGGATATAGGTGATTGGACCAGCTTAGTTGGGATATTAAAGTATATCCACACGATTACGAATTAGGTGAGTATCCTCACCTTACTATGTGATGTTGCATGGTAGGCATCTTATGTGTTTTGTACAGTTATATGATTTGTTCTATATCTGTGATTATTTGTTGTTGGGCTCAGTACTAATGTGTGTTCACTCGTAGCTGTTGTATAACGAGTTGGACTATTGCCTTGTTACATAGCTGTTGTATGATGGGCTGCGCCATAACCAGGAAGCCATAGTTGTTGTATGATGGGTAGAACCGCCTCGTGTCCATAGCTGTTGTATGATGGACGCCCGTAGCTGTTGTATGACGGGTAGGGACGTGTCGTTCTCGAGGACGGGTTGTTTAATATGTGGGCATGTATGGTAATTTGGGGACTCACTAAGCTTTGTGTTTACCCGTTGATTTTAAAACATTTCAGGTACTTCAAATGACAAAGGGAAGGGCAAGGCTTGACGGCAGCGCATCGCATTCACGGGACCTTATCTTAATGTTTTATCTTATGATTTTTAAATACTTCCGCTGTTGGGTTACTAACTATGTCGAAACAGTTTTACTTTTTGAATAAAGATCTTTTTGGAACCTTGGCAATAAATGAAATTTTATAATTGTGAAATTGGGGCGTTACAAATTGGTATCAGAGCCTTGGTTTGAGGGATTTGGATGAACTGTATTGGGAATCCAAACTCAAACTTAGGACTGAGAGATTTTTGCTAAGGAAACGATTTTTGAAAAGTTAATTAAATAAAAGATGATGCGATGCGAACCGTCAACCGAGCTCAAGTAAGTTTTTTGATTCCCAATTACCCATGCCAAGTTTGTGTTACGTATAATGCTAGGATGTAGAATTGCATGGATAAGGTACTCTATAGACTGTTTTGTGCAAAATGTGCTGCCTTGGAATTTTATGCTAGTGTCGTTAGGTTGCTTAGTGAATGCTGGTAGGTTATATACAATTAGGATAAGATAGCCAAAGAATTCTTGGACTGGCCTTACTGGCTGTTCCTTGTTTGGTTGCGACTTTAAGGTAGGATCAATTATTCAAACGTCTATCTTATTCCCGATTGTGTACGGATGTGTGTCCGTGAGGCGACTCGACGACGTTAGCAGTAGTTCTCTTAGGCACAGGTGGGTGTGAGATTAGGTCAAATGATTAGGCACCACGGTGCATGACCGCAGGATCCATAGGAAATGGTTTATCAGCATAGGTGCGACAATTTAGGAGGATGGTTGATGAACTTGGAACAAGGGCAAATAGGTGTGGAAGGTAGTACCAGGCCAGTACTGCCGAAAGCACACGATTCACGCTTGAGTCAAGAGTAGTCCACCAAAGTCCTAGAAAGTCGAGTAGTTGGGTAGATGGGCGTGACCCGGGTATTGATATTAAAACTTTTGCGCATTTCAGAATGGTAATCACTCGAAGTAACAGTGGGGCAGATGCGGGTACCTCGAATGGGGAAGGCTCAACTGATGAAAATCTCCGCAACCTGATAGCGGAGGAGGTTTCGCGAGAACTGTTGGCTGTGATACCTCAATTCTTTGGTACTATTAAGGCTGAGCTATGGGCAATGCTCGAGGAGCGACTGGCTACTCAGGGCACATCAAGGGCCAGGAATGCAAGCTATAAGGACTTTTCGGCTTGTTTTCCTCCGATGTTCGATGGGGGCAGGGATCCGATTGTCAGTATGCGGTGGATTTCCGCGGTGGAGGGTGCCTTCCGCACCTGTTCATGTCCTAAGAACTCCAAGGTAACATTTGCGGTGAATCTTTTGAGAGAGGGTGCGAAAGATTGGTGGGAAATACGAACGAAAGATCTCACCCCTGCTCAGTTGGATGCTATTACGTGGCCACAATTCAAGGATCAGTTCAAACTAGAGTATGTTCTACAGGTGGAAATGGAACGCTTGGCGCAGGAATACCTGAATCTGGCCCAGACCATTGAGACGAGGACGGAGATCACCAAAAAGTTCAATGAGAGAGCACTCTTCTGTCCAGAGTTTACGGTAACCGAGCGCATGAGGATGACTCAATATTTGGCGATGCTTTGCAAAGATATTCGGGAATTTGTGTCTGCTGCTAGGCACCAAACTCTTCCTGATATGATCGTGGCCGCTCGGGCCCAGGAGTTGGAACTGGAAACCCAACAAAGACAGAAGCGTCCGGCACCGACCCAGACTCAGCAGGCGTCAAAGAAGTTTAGAGGGGCATATTAGGGAAAGCAAGGACATAGGAGACAGGGTAAGTGTGGAAAGAATCATGAGGGGCGTTGTTGGGTGCTAATATGCCATAAGTGTGGAAAGGAGGGCCATTACGCTAAAGATTGTCGGCAAGAAGTCAAGATCTGTTTTAATTGTAATCAGGTGGGTCACTTCAAGGCTCAGTGTCCCCGTCTGAACCAGGGAGCAGTTCAGAATCCGGCACCACTACACTCTAAATTACCGATGGTAGGCAGGGGAAAGGCGAAGCCCCTAAGACCAAGGGTCGAGCATTCGTCATGATCGCCGAAGAGGCACAGGATGCGCCCGACGTTGTTACAGGTACTCTTTCTTTACTTACCTCGTGTTTTTGGTGTGTGTACTTAATGTGTCTATTATGATTTGATTAGGAACTTTCTTAGTCAACTCTACGCCTACTTTTGTACTATTTGATTCGGGTGCTAGTCATTCTTTTGTGTCTGCCATTTTGGGAAAAGGGTTTCGGTATTGCTTTAGGAACTCTTCATTGCCCGTTAGAAGTAGAGATTGCAGATGATAAAACCGTGCAAGCGACTAGTGTGTATCGGGGAAGTGAAGTAGTGATTCAAGGAATAAAGTTACCGATTGATCTCATCCCTATACCGTTGAGTGACACTCAAGTTATTATCGGTATGGATTGGTTGAGTCGGCACGAGTCATGGATTGACTGTAAGAACAAGCGACTGTGGATTCAAACCCCAAGTGGGGGAGAGCTAGTAGTACAAGGTGAGAGGAGGAATCAGGGTGCAACCTTCTGTTCAGCCGCCAGGGCACGCAGACATTTTCAACATGGAGGCTCGGGGTTTGTGGCGTATGTTTTGGATGTACGAGAAGAAAAGTCAAAGCAGAGGACGGAGGATATACATGTGGTTCGGGATTTTTCTGATGTTTTTCCCGAGGACCTGCCTGGTGTGCCACCAAAGAGGTAGGTGGAATTTAAGATCGACTTAACTCCTGGTGCGGCTCTGATAGCTAAAGCACCGTATCGTCTTGCACCTCCAGAGATGCTGGAGTTGTCTATTCAACTTCGAGAGCTACTGGATAAGGGATTTATTCGACCAAGTTGCTCGCCGTGGGGAGCGCCTATTTTATTTGTTAAGAAGAAGGATGGTTCCAGCAGGATGTGCATTGATTATCGTGAGCTGAACAAGCTTACAGTAAAGAATCGGTATCCATTACCTCGCATCGACGACTTATTTGATAAACTGCAGGGCGCTTCGTGGTTTTCGAAAATTAATTTGCGGTCAGGATACCATCAAATGCGAGTACGGGAGGAAGACATCCAGAAAACGACTTTTCCGACGAGGTATGGCCACTTCGAGTTTGTAGTGATGCCGTTTGGACTGACCAATGCCCCTGCAGCTTTCATGGACTTAATGAATCGGGTGTGTCGACCGATGTTGGATCGGCCGGTTATAGTTTTATTGACGACATCTTAGTCTATTCTCGGAGCAAGGAGCAACACGAACAACATTTAAGGGAGGTATTGGAGACCTTAAGGAATGAGAAGCTTTATGCAAAATTGTCCAAGTGTGACTTTTGGCTGCGGGAGGTCCAGTTTTTGGGTCACATCGTCAACGAGCAAGGAATCATGGTAGACCCGGCTAAGGTGGAGGCCGTGATGTGGTGAGAGGTTCCGAAGACTCCCTCACAGATTAAAAGTTTCTTGGGTCTGGCCGATTATTATCGTCGTTTCATCCAGGATTTCTCAAAGGTTGTTGTACCTTTGATTCGGATAACTAAGAAGAACGCTGCTTTTCGTTGGGGTGAGGAGCAGCAGCAGGCTTTTGAGATCTTGCGACGGAAGTTGTGTGAAGCTCCAGTTTTGACTTTTCCTGAAGGTATGGAGGATATGGTGGTTTATTATGATGCATCTATCTCTAGGTTGGGGGCAGTCTTGATGCAACGAGGCAGGATGATTGCTTACGCCTCGCGACAGTTGAAGCCCCATGAGGCTAACTACCCTACTCATGACTTGGAATTGGGAGTTGTGGTCTTCGTTCTCAAGATTTGGAGAGACTATTTATATGGAGTAAAGTGTACCATCTATACTGATCACAAGAGCTTGAAGTATCTGATGGATCAGGAAAATCTTAATATGAGACAGAGAAGATGGTTAGATGTATTGAAAGACTATGATTGTGAGATACACTATCACCGTGGAAAGGACAATGTGGTAGCGGATGCGTTAAGTCGTAAAGCTTCAGGTGCACCCCTTCGGGGCATTTGTCTAAGGATGACAATTGTGACGCCGCTGCTTGAGCTGATAAGGGAAGCTCAGGTGGAAGCAAGCAAGAGCGAAAATCAAAAAGGTGAAAGAATCGTGGGTCAGTTGGCAACTATGGTCAAGGAGAGTAGAGGCTTATTAACTTGCTATGAGAAGATTTGGGTACCAAAACTTGGCGGGGTTCATCAAACCCTATTGGAGGAGGCACATAAATCCAAGTTCTCTATCCATCCCGGAGCAATGAAAATGTATAGGGATCTGCATGAATATTATTGGTTGCCGGGTATGAAGAAGGAAGTAGCTTGGTTTGTCGAAAGATGCATGACCTGTCGTAGGCTCAAGGCCGAGCACCAATGGCCTCATGGTAGATTGCAGCCTCTTGAGATCCCAGAATGGAAATGGGAGCACATCACAATTGATTTCATCACGAAGTTGCCAAGAACCCCTCGACAAATGGACACAATATGGGTTATTGTGGACCGACTGACTAAAAGTGCTCATTTTATTCCTATTCAAGAGACTTTTTCTGCTGAAAGATTGGCTACCGTCTACGTAGACGAGATTATCTCTCGGCATGGTATACCGGTCTCGGTGATATCCGACCGGGATGTCCGATTCACTTCTAGGTTTTGGAAGAAGTTTCATGAGGAGTTAGGCACTCGCCTTCATTTCAGCACGACATATCACCCTCAAACGGATGGTCAGAGTGAAAGGACAATTCAAACATTGGAGGACATTCTTAGGGCATGCGTTATCGATTTCGGTGGGAGTTGGGATTCCCATATTCCTTTAGCTGAGTTTTCCTATAATAACAGTTATCACACGAGCATTGATAAGGCTCCCTTCGAGATGTTGTATGGAAGGAAATGTCAGACTCCTGTTTGCTGGGGCGAGGTTGGCCAGCGGGTGTTGGGTAGTACTGAGGTAGTACTCAAGACAACTGAGCTAATCTAGAGCGTTCGGGAGAGGTTGTTAACGGGTCAGAGTCGACAGAAAAGCTATGCCGATAGGCGACGGTCCGATCTTGAGTTTCAGGTTGGGGATTTTGTTCTTTAAAAAGTGTCGCCTTGGAAGAGAGTTATTCGTTTTAGGAAGCGAGGAAAGCTTAGCCCTAGGTACATTGGACCATATCGAATCATCGCGCGAGTAGGTAAGGTAGCTTACCGGTTGGAGCTGCCCGAGCAGCTTAGTCAGATTCACGACACGTTCCATGTTTCGCAACTTAGGAAGTGTGTTACCGACGAAACTACAATTGTGCCTTTGGAGGATATCCAAATTGATGAACGCCTGAATTATGTGAAGCGACCCGTTGCTATCATTGAAAGGAAAATAAAGAGTTTATGAAATAAGACAATAGGGTTAGTTAAGTTGCAATGGCAGCATCGTAAAGGGTCTGAATGGACTTGGGAACCAGAGGAAGAAATGCGAAGACATTACCCAGAGTTGTTTACAGGCGCAGATTTCGGGGACGAAATCCAGTTAAGTGGCGGAGAATTGTAAGACCCGTTCCACCGCGGCGCGGCTCGGGAAGGACCGCGACACAGCTCAGGAGGGATCTGTATTCGTGAACGATTGGTATGCGCGGCGCTGCTCGAGAGGATCCGTGGCGCAGCGCACCGCAGATGTGAGAAGATCTACTCTTCTGACTTTCCATTTCATCCCGTCATATAGTGTTATCCCTTTGTTAGTAGTCTTTAATGACTTGTAACACTTAGGGTTTTGGACCATGGACATACATAGACTTGCATGTCCATTAGAAAGATTTCGGACTAATATGAGTCCGCGATGCGGACTGGCTATGTCAGCGACGCGGATTCGGGTGAACCCCGTATTCATGTGATGATAGTCCGCGACGCAGAAAGGGAGAGGCCATGCCGCGGCGACTGACTGTTGACCAAGAACTTATTTTCGACCATTGTTTGATGGCAATTGTTGGGTCTGACCTTTAGGCAAGTCTATAGGAGTTTGGTCAGTGATTAATATGTGTGTATGTGGGATATACGTGATTGGACGAGCTTAGTTGGGATATTAAAGTATATCCGCACGATTACGAATCAGGTGAGTATCCTTTACTATGTGATGTTGCATTTTAGGCATCTTGTGTGTTTTGTACAGTTATATGATTTGTTCTATATCTGTGATTATTTGTTGTTGGGCTCAGCATTGATGCGTGTTCACTTGTAGTTGTTGTATGACGAGTTGGACTATTGCCTTGTCCCATAGCTGTTGTATGATGGGCTGGGCCATAACCGGGAACCCATAGCCGTTGTATGATGGGTAGAACCGCCCCGTGTCCATAGCTGTTGTATGATGGACGCCTGTAGCTGTTGTATGGCGGGTAGGGACGGGTTGTTTAATATGTGGGCATGTATGGTAATTTGGGAACCCACTAAGCTTTGTGCTTACCCGTTGATTTTAAAACATTTCAGGTACTTCAAATGACAAAGGGAAGGGCAAGGCTTGACGGCAGCGCATCGCATTCACGGGACCTTATCTTAATATTTTATGTTATGATTTTTAAATACTTCCGCTGTTGGGTTACTAACTATGTCGAAACAGTTTTACTTTTTGAATAAAGATTTTGTTGGAACCTTGGCAATAAATGAAATTTTATAATTGTGAAATTGGGGCGTTACATAAGAAGGATTAAAATTAAACTAATAAATTCAAATTTATAGATGTCTGAAGAAAGTGTCATTCTCCTCCTTCTCATCCTTCACCCTTTTCTGAGAGCTTCATAAAGTACCTGTTAAAAATTTGAAAGTCTGTGGAAAGGCTGACTGGCCTATACTATGTGGTATGGCTTCGCAAATAGAGAATGGTTCTTAGGTTTGTTGGCAAACCATATCTGATTGAGTGTCCTCCTTGTTCTACCAAAGCATGGCATCACACAGTAGCTTGTGATGAGCATGACTCCTTGACTATTGAGGCAAAGGAAGTTCGCTGCCTCATACTATTTATCATTAACCCCGAGTTCCGCAGGGATATAGAATTCCTAGGGTCAGATGAGTTAGCACAGCTGGTTGAGGAAAGGTTCCGAGAACCAGTTGAAAAGGAACGAACTATGATCTTCAAAGGGCTTGAAGTGTGCCAGCTAGAAGGAAGTAGCACCAGTTCGCATGTTCTCAAGATTGAGGGATACATAGGCGAACTTATAAAATTGGTCACCCCCTTTTGATCGGGAGTTTAGTATTAACTCGACTCGCTGATCAGTTCATCCAGATGTACAGGAAGAGAAACCAGGGTAATACTATCATGGGAATGCATTCAATTTTGACTCTATATGAGTCGTTCATAGAGAAGCATAGTTCCATTGATTCAGCTGCTTCGGGATTGAGTCCAGTAATAAGGCACATCAAGAAATAATCCAGATCGTCTGGACCAGTTCTTCGATGTCTCAAACTGGGAATCCACAGGGTGGGACACAGTCACAGAAGATTGGAAAAATGCTCAGAAACCGAACAGTTTGGCAACTCAGGAATATCTTAAAACTCAGAACTCCTGATCCTTATTTCTTTGATACAGGATGTGTTTCTCACATTTGCTCTATATACATGGACTCTGTAGAATACGAGACTTTGACGCATAGGAGCACATTTGGATTGGATCTCCAGTTCATGCAATTTTGAAGTTTAGTTAGATATTATGATCTTGTTATTAGCTTATTAGATGCGAGCGACATTGTCTGTCATATAGTACATTGTTCGAGGATATTTTATTTTAATAAAATGTTGATTTTCTTTTAATACCTGTTTGTTTAAATTATCCTTGAAATGTTGTATAAGTATGTTAATTGCATGAGTGGAAGTAACTTGAATGTTGATGCATCCAAAGTGTTTGGATTCATGAATTGTGTCTTTTATGATTGTTAAAGTAGATTTTATAAGAATCACTTCAACCAAAGGTCCAGCTAGACAGGACTTTGGAATAATTTGACTTAGAGTCACATGGTGAATTGAGTTCTTAATAAAATCAATTGTTGGAAGAAATGAATCACCCAAAGATCCAATGGATAGGATTTTGGAATCAGTTGACTTAGAGTCAGGTGATGAATGCATATCTTGAACAAAATTAACAAAGTCATAAATTTACATAGAGATGTAAAAGACATCGAGATTATGAGCAACGGATACATTAGTTATTGTGAATTGCTCGAATCTTTAAACAAAACACAGTTAGTTATGCTTCATAATATTTGCCAATTAGTATGACAAATATGGCTTCGCTTATCAGAATAAACGATTGATTGAAACCTTGAACTGTTCAAGGACTTCAAAGGAAGTATAAGATCAACAGAACCTGAGTGACAACATAAACTGAGAAAATGTTTCACAGTTTATCCTCTTCCAAGAACATTAATGGTTATAATGTGTCTTAGGGAAAATGATGGAGCATTGGTCGAAATAGGTCGATCCTCGATGTATAAGATACACCTTCAATTAGTTTTCGATAAATTCGATATTCGACCAGTCAAACCATAAAAACATATGCAGACCACATTCTAGACTATGTAGGTTGGATAGACACTGTCTAAAATGTAAAGCAGGGTTTGTACATGGAAGGTCCAGGGTCATGTAGTGTTCGTCCGAACCTTATAACATGCCTGTTACTGATCAGCAGTGTCATTTCATTGGCCATCCCGGTTGTACCTATGAAAGAAGAGTTCTTTTGGAAAGGACACACATTCTAAGCAAACAGTGGGAGTAAGAATAATCCTGAATGAGTTCAGGGATTAGCCAAGTGAAAGAACCTCTAGTCATCACTAGTCCTTAACCAGGAATCAGATTCCTGTTGAACCTGACATACTATTCTCTTCGCTTGACCAGTAGTATTGGTCACCGTCATCATGATCTGGGTGACATACCGATTAGTGGTAAACCACTAAAGTTGGTACGGATAAGCAATATGACTACTTAGAAGCATTGGTGAGCCTGATTGCTGCCAAATAAGAGAACCATAGGGCGAGACAAAGTCTATGTGACAATTTGACTGATTTTACACCTGGTCTAACAACTAGTGGGAGTAATTGAAACATCAAAAGAAAGCGACATAGATAGAAATGTACTTACTTCTGAGACGATACTCAGAGTCAAGCAATTGATTCTGAGAGAAGTGCTTTCAATAGAAGATGAAATCCGGAAGGATGCTGTTTGGTGTGACTGCACCTTGTGAGTCATTAGTGGTGTGTGTGTGGCTTACCGGCACACTAATAGGGACTCATAAAGAACATGCCAATACAAAAGGTACATAGCCTCGAGATTCATCCCACGGGGCACCTCGCAAGAAAGGATATTCGGATTCTCAAAATATGCCACAATTTTGGATTTTGTGAATAGCCTAAAAGATTCCCATAACTATGTCAGAAAGGTTTGGACTTCGGATTCTCAAAAATGTGGCAAAAGGTTTGGATTTTGTGAATAGTCTGAAAGACTCATACAACCATGTCAAAACCAGTGGAGTATCGTTGTTATCACTGTATGTTGGTTACATATTGTTTCTAGGAAACGCCTCTTATCATTAAAAGTGTAATGACTTGACATTAAGAGATAATTCGCTATGAAAGACTTAATAGAGATACAATGTACTCAAGTGGTTGAAAACATATATTAGATAGATCATAAACTCTGCCAATATGATATTGATGAGATTCGAGATGCATAGCCCCACGAAAGGATTTTATTCTCATTACAAAGTATGATGACTTGGCATGAAAGATATAAAACGGGTGCAACTCACTCACGTAGTTCACAGACACCTATCAGATAGATGAAATCATCAGTAAAGACCTAGCCATTTGGAACATGATCTTGATGAGATTCAAGATACATGAGAAAGAGTCTCCGAAAGGAAATGGTTTCCGGAAGTCATGACACAGGGATTATAAGAAATCCTTAAATTCCGAAAGGGTTTGGGATTAGAGTAGATCGGATTCCACGAACTTCTTGGATCGATCAGAAGTGTCATGAACATGTCCTGATGACTTAATGCTTGGAGCATAGCAAGTTGGATTCGAGATATAGTCTGGCTGAGAATACTGGATGGTTTATTTGAACACACGTGAGAAATCATTGTGAAATGATTGGGGTGAATGTGGTAGTAATAATTTGAAAGGAGTTTCACATCGGTAATTATTAACATCGGGACGTGGTGCTAAAGGACTTCATGGTTAAAGAATTTCGTTGGTATTCTGATGGAGCGCGTGTGGTTCACCGGCATATCATAACACCTCGAAATAGTCTTAGGGTGCAGTCATGTAGAATAAAGACCCCGAGAACCATGGGAAGTCACAGTACACATCAACGGAATCCAATTGTGAGAGAGAAAGACAGAATATCATATTGACATGTCATTGGAAGAGCATCCGATTGGATCATCTGCAATGGAGTGTATTAGTGTAAGACACTTTGGATACATAAAAAGAGTGAAAAGTTCATGTAGACATAGATATAAAACCATAAATGAATGTTTAAAAGAAAAACATGAAACCGATAATAGTATTATGACAGATCCGACTTGGTGATTATCTCGTGGAGACTTGGTAATAAGCAGGTGTAGTAGCCAGTCATATTTTATGTTTCAGTTTTGCATGTTTTACTTCCCGGATAATTTAATAATTCAAAAGGTCCACAGTCGCTCATACTTTAGGAAGTAAGTATTGAATCAAGACTGTCATGAATTGGATTGTAGACTGTCTAAGGAGTTAGACATAGCAATAGCATTGCTACAACGTTCATGAGTACTTAGAAATAGAGATTTGAGTATTGAATAAACCCACACTCAAAGAATTGCTTCATGGATTATATCACGAGCAATTTTGAGACTATAATATCATATGGTCTTAAAGCGGAGACATATGAGTCATAATTTGCAAGTCGATTGTTCATTGATAATATGTAAACGCATCGGTAACTCGATGTTATAAAACGTATTCTTGTGAGCGATTTGACTGGTAAAAGATATAAGCATATGAGTCGAAGCTCATTCGTTCCTTGACCCTGATGGGAAAACAGATATATGTAGGCCTCTTGATGATTTTGAAGCTGACTAAAGTGCTGGCCAGCCAGGACTGAATTGATGTGTTCAATTAGAAGTCTTATGTCATATGAAAATCGGATATCGGGAAACAGAGTATCGGACAGAGATTGATCTCAATCCATGTCTCATGTCCGGAAATATCTTGTTGGACGGAGGATCATATGATCACTTATCTTAGGACATGTCACTGACTGGGTCAGAGTTCGGCAGCAGTTTTGGAAGCTACAATTTGCTGGTCAATTTAGAAGCTATATTGAATTTTAGTCATAGACTTATCCAAGTGGGAGACTGTTGGATTAGGTGTCTAAGCCATGACTATAATTTGGAAATATACTTGATTGATGGCATCACAGTCCTTTTGGGTTGCCCTAAGTAGTCCAACTGGTATAAAGGTTAATAGAGAGAGAGAAAAGAAATAGTTTATTAATTTGTTATGTGATAATAAATTAATTAGAAACATGTTTGAAATTAATCAGAATTAATTAGAATTAATTTGGGATTAGTTAAAGTGCAGGGTCTGGATTGTAATTGTTCAATAGTTGAACAATGGAACTTTCTAGACGGATTGACATGCGCGATGCGGGCAATGTGCATTCGCGGCGCGCGCCGCATCTGGCCAGAAAAAGGGTTAGGGTTAGGGTTTATCCTTGATCACCCTTGCAGCTATAAATACGCATCCCCTGTCTCATTATTCTCTGCCTTATTCCAGGAGACAGTTCTCTGGAATTTCCTCTCAAGCAGAATCTATAATCCTTCTCTAAGGTTTTATAGCGAGCTTTTCTTAATAAGATAATTAAGATAATTAACCTTTGCTTGGACTTTTGGGTGTGAACCATTAGAGGCACGCTACTTGTGGTGCTTGCTTCTGAGAGACAAATGATACAAGGAATAATTGCTATTTGCTATAATAACAATTAGGTATGTAATCATGAAACCCTCTTTATTAATTTTGATTATACATAGGGTTTCCCAAAGATGTTCTTAGTTATATGTTCAATAGAAAAAACATAGATCCTTATAGGTTGCATGTGAACTGAAGAGTTGAGTTTATTGTTTGTATGCCTATTTTCGTTCATCTTTATGTTGTTTCCCGTAGTCGCATGGGAAAGAAAGAAGAGATGGGTCTAGTTAACAAAGTCTGGACATTTGAAACTATGATGTCGTTGGTTTTCACCAATCTGGAAGTTTTTGATCGAGTGTCATTGGTTTCGTACTCAATCGAAAACACAACAAACCTTCAGTTAGACATATCTTACAATCCAAAGCTGTTCGCATCAAATATATACGACATTGAGTTTGAGTCCTCTGAAAAGAAGAAGTTTCAAGAACAAAAGGCCAGGTTTCATGCGAACCTGAGCAAGGATCAAACTCAAGTCTGGTCTTGCTTAAAGATTGTGGGTATAGACAAGATAGAGATGGGTGAACAGTTTGAAGGGGTGTATCAAAATTACACCTATCATGTCCGAAGGGGTGAACAGAAAGTTGAAAGCTCCTTTACCATTGCTGATTTTCCTCTTATGAATCCCAATGACTTTGTGGTCTTGGTGGAAAAATACTTTAAGATGAATCAGACCAAGATGTCAAAGCAGTTGAATCTCACCAACGGACACAGAATGGTTGGAAGGTATATAGGAGCTTACATCAGAAAATTCTTCGTGTATGACTATGAGATTTCCAAGTTGTTCAAAGAAACTGTTCCTGCTGCGGATAAGGAACTCACAGGGATAAGCAAGAACAGTGAAGGGAAGATTTTTACAGAAACCCTGGGGAGTTATCTACAGAGGGAAGCTAGTACGAAATGGTCCAATGAAGAAATTATTTTTTGAGATGGATCAGAAGGAGAAGTTTCCTACAAGCTTTCTTGAAGGAATGATTACGCGGGTGAGTGTGAATAACGAGAATTCTGAGGATGCGAAGCTTGAAATCTGTGATCATCTTCGTTGGTGGAT
Source organism: Cichorium intybus (assembly GCA_023525715.1). Classification (NCBI taxonomy): domain Eukaryota; kingdom Viridiplantae; phylum Streptophyta; class Magnoliopsida; order Asterales; family Asteraceae; genus Cichorium; species Cichorium intybus. Next base: position 81,478,093 of record CM042011.1, read on the forward strand.
AGCAGTTAGGATGGAACTAGCAAAAGCCTTTACGATGTTATAACTTCGGATACCTTGCATCTTCACCACAAAGGGGGAGATTTTTAGGATATTGATTGTCTCGAGATTTGTATATCCGAAGTTCTTGGGTTCCTATCTGAAGTCTAAAGAAGATCTGAAGCTGTGGCGTTGATCCAAAGATTGCTAGCTGGCAGATTGTGTTAATCTTTAAAAGTTAGCGTGTTCATCTAAGGTTTCCGTTCTTATCGGTGAGAAATAGGCTTGATGTTTTGGTCCATTATATGTTAGTATAAATACTCAATGTAACCCTAGATGATAGAATAGTCGAGAGAACAGTCATAGTATTCATTGTAATCGTGCTTAACTTACAAGCTCATCTATTTGATTGGGAGCCCTATCTTTATTGTAGTGAATAAATCATTTGACTGGTTTTATATTCAAAGATTATTGTTCTCATTATTTTCTTTGTTCATAATTTTATCCTAACAGACATCTTCATTAGAAATCCTCTGAAGAGCTTTCTCACCGCCACACTGAATACATTCTCCTTTTTCCAGTTTGTTGATAGAGTGTCACCCGGCAGTGAGACTGCCTTCAAAAAAATGAAAATACGATTTCATGCCTACTTGACACAGGAACCTCAAACAGTTTAGAGTTTGAAGAAAATTGTGAGAATTGTGTCCATGGAGTTGGGTGAGTTGTATGAAAACAAATTCCAAAATGTAAAATACTTGGTTATGCGGGGCACAGAAGAATAAGAATCTAGGTTTAACACTGTTGACTTTCCGATTATGAACCCGCATGACCTCGTAGTAATGACCGGAATCCTCAATCACCCTCCTGGAATCCTCAATCACCCTCCTCTGAACCTTTCTTCAACTCCAACCATCTTCAATCTTGCCAAGAAACATGTTGTCTAGTTTCTGAGATATTATATCAAAATTTTGGCCAAGTATGATGCAGTAATTGTTGCAGAGATGGATCGGACACTCCTTGCCCCTGATTAACGATTGAAAGAAATAGATAAATACGATGACTGTGAGATTGTTCACGATACCTTGGGCATTGTATACAGGGGAAAGCTACCTTCGGGACAATGAACTGGCAAGATATTTTTCGTCATTGACTACAAAGGTCGATACCCTACACACATGTTGAAATTTCTTATTATCCGATCATGTGCCTGCACTAAAAACACATCTGCTGAAAGGAATGTCTTTAAAAAGCATCTCGATTAGTGGATGGCGGTCCGAGACTGTATTCTTGATATACTCCCACACATGTAACTTCAGAACTCCCTCACTTTACACAAAGGGGGAGATTGTTGGGATTATTTGATTGTGACGAAGTGAAGCTTTGATGGATTCTGAAGTCATCCACTCTAAAGGTAGTTGTCTCTGAAGATACCAAAGGTTGTTATGTCAGTTTTACTTTTTAGTGCATGTTGCTTGGTGAGGTCGTACATAGTTGGTGAGGTCGTACATAGTACACTGACATGCAGTGCATGGCTTAGGTCAGATAGGGGTACCATACACGTCTGTACAATTTGTCCTTTTGTCAGTAGTTTTAATCTCCCTGATTTAGTATATATATTAGGGTAGTTTTTTAGGTCGAATAGAGTTTAGAGATTAGAATACCAAGTTCTCCAAGTGTTGCTCATCCTGTCGATTCGGAGCATGATATTCATGTATTCTAACTGAGATTAATACCAAGCATTCGGTACTATGTTTATCATTTCTTATCTTGTTTGATTGGGGCTTGTTTATTTGTTTTGCCATCTCATATCGATTACATACTTATCATGAAGTATGTGTAGAAAACTGTGTTGTCATGTAGATCAATTTAGGGTTAATGGCTTTAATAATAAATCCTTCCAAAGGTTATAGTTTTTCTGCTATGACTTCTTGCAAAGTGATAAAGAATAATAGACAATTTGACAAACCGATTGTCTAAAGTTAAACCATACGAGCCTCCATTTCATGTCCAAAATCTTCGAGCAAATAATAGAACATGATGAAAAATATCGATTTCCCTTCATCATAATGCGAAGATTTCAACAAAGAATTATTGAATTTATATTGGAATCAAAGAAAAAAAATCATGGAGTATCCACAGATACGAAACATGGTATTTTCTAAGCAAAGCAAAATTGGGATGGAAATTCTTCTTTAGGCTGAGTTAGAAGTACCGACACTTCACCTCATTTCTAGAAGGAATTATTGAAGCTATATTGGAATTTGCATTGCTCCTGAGAAGTTATAGCAAGATATTCTTCAACAAGTTGAGTGGTGGCTTCCGATGAGAAAATTCATCAATAAAGTGGTGAATTTTCTCAAGAACTCTGACCATTCAAGACTCTGCTAATGTCACTTAGGGGGTGATAATTAAACCCATAAGTTACCAAGTGTTGGAGGCTACATAGAACTTGTATCCAGCAGTAAATGGAGTCTGAACTAGAAGGTGAAGAAGAAGTATAGTGCCTATGGTTTAGTTTTTATCATTTCTAATTATGCATATCATTATTGATCGTCCTTTTTATTGTTTATATTTTGTTGTTTATATTCAATTTTTATTATTCCACGTTACTTGTCTAAAGGATTTATTCCTAATATATCGTTACAACTATAAATGATACTATCATGTATATTTGAGTATGAATTCAGAAAAGACCATAAAATTATTAATCAAATATCTTCCTCATAAATGTTAGCAATACCGGCGACTTGCACTGTCGGTGGCACATACGTCATCACCAGAGACTGAACAACCATTAGTGACGACATCAATAGCGGTGATATGTGATCAATAGCGGTGGCAGGTATTAGTGGGGACTCTTTAG